>OZ005741.1:206434292-206948182 GCA_963930735.1 Dioctria linearis | reverse complement strand
ATATGTGTACTGAAGATATTCTAATATACTTTAGAAAATCGTTTTTAAACAAACTAAATAAAAGAGGGCTCAGTGTCGATCCTTGAGGGACTCTAAATTTGACAGGTAAATTGCTCGAACTAATATCCTTAACTTTTACTTGTTGTGAGCGATTAGTTACAAAACTTGATATACTACATAAATTGAATAGAAACCTAATTGTGAACACAGGTTACGAAGCAAAAGCTTCTGGTGTACATTGACAAATGATTTGGAGAAATGAAGTAATGCTAGACGAAAGAAATCTGCGTGTGTGTTACTAGTTTTATCGTTTCAATCGAAGTATCCCAACGAACAATTTTTGTCCTATATAAATCTCGGAGCTCTGCTAGGGAATAAATCTTGCAAACTTAAAGTGTCATAAGAACCCAGATTATTGTCTCACCGAATTCCCAGGGAATTGCACTAAACTCTTATAGCGCTAAAGGGAAGAATCCCATATTATGCTCGGGGAATAAAATTTAGTGTTGATATAGCAAAAATAATTCTTATAATAAACTTATATCTTAATCTCATATTGGTGCTCAGTGCTTATATAAGACTTTATATATTCCGAATTATAGAAATTTGGTGCTATGACGTTGGTGTAGGTTTCCCTAAATTGGTCTACTTCACTTATATAGGAATTAAATATATCCCTATTTGATAACTTGTTCATTCCTTAATTATATATTTCTTAATATTAAAATTTATTTTTCACAAGGCATATGATAGAATTTAACAAAGATTAAAGTTTTAGTGTTAGTATTTAATACGCTAGATCGAAAAAATAAATAGAAAGTTTAATAAACTATGATTAAAAACAGTTATGTTCATTTGGCTCTCCAAATAAACGGAACTAATGTGTATTTATCTATTTTTAAATAAATTTAACAATGTGTAATTATTTTCATTTTATAAGCTAATTTATACCTAAATCTTTAACACTAAAAAATGCTTTTTTTTTATTACAAATATGGCCGTCCAAGTGATCAGCAAATATGACTACTGGAAACGGGTACATAAAAAGGAAATGATTTAGGATTTCAGTTCTCCCATGAAGATTAAAAATGTTGATATAACAGACAAAGTTTCATATCATGACCTCAATACCTACATAAGCATGAATAAACGCTTATATAGGTAAAAAATTACTATATAAAGATGTAAATTGAAGTGTTGGGAATATATATTGCTTCTCTTCTTATTATACGTTAATGACCTTCCCAAAGGACTCCGCTCCTTGTCTTTAATCTATGCTGATGACACTAAAATTTATAGAGTTGTAAATGATCCATCTGATTGCCAGTATCTCCAAAATGACATCCCGAAGCTACTCTCATGGTGTAACAAAAACCAGCTGTCCCTAAACGTGGACAAATGCAAATGCATTTCTTTTACAAGAAAACGCACTACGCTGTACTGGGAATATAAGTTGGGCACTCTTCCAGTTACCCGTGTCTCAGAAATAAATGACCTGGGAGTACAATTTGATAATAAGCTATTGTTTGACTCTCCCATTAATAGTATCACCAATAAAGCTTTTAAAACTCTGGGGTTTGTCTTAAGGTGCGCTAGGACTTTTAATCAGCTCTGTACCCATAAAAATATGTACAATACACTAGTTAGAACCATTTTAGAATACGCTTCCCCAATCTGGAATCCCTTTTACACAACATACAAAAATACTTGCACTTCAAACTTACGGGCTCATATGAACACTGTGGCGGTAGATTGACTAGATACTCCAATGTATCCCTGGAAGCACGTCGTTTCTATCTCGATGAAACTTTGTTATTTAAAATATTACATGGCTCTATTGATTCCTCTGAGCTTTTGTCCAAATTAAAAATTAACTTTCCTAGCCGTTTAACTCGACAGCTATCTACGTTTCACATAGAATTCTCTGGATAATTTCTCTATTCTGAACTGATCAACTTGACTTTAATTTTTTATTTGCTTCTTTCCTTCACTTTTTCTTTTCAGTATACTAACCTCGCCGTATGCTCTATTGCCCTCTCTTTTCTACTTTGCTTTACCTCACATTATACTGTTTAAAAGTTAATTTAATTGATGGCTTTACTCCTATATGTGTTACCCTACTTTTAATTCTGTATTTCTATTATCCTTAGTTTTACTTAAGCTTTCTGATTTGTATAAATGAATTCTCTTGTCTTTTTAGATAGCATGTCTATGACTTTGAAATTTATCTGTAGTTACATTATTCAATTTTATACTATTCCTTTTCCGATATCCGATAGTTGGTTCTTTTTCTTTTATTAATTAATTTTACTAATTAGATCTAACCAAACGGTAGTAAGTATGTAATTGGATTTATGTATCTGTTTACTATTGTATTAATTTTTATAAATAAATAAAAATAAAAATAGCATTTATAGTGCTATATAAGCATAGTACAGAAAACAAAAATAATCATATAGCACTTAAGTACCTATTTCGTGGCAAGAATTCCTATCTGAGATCTCCGATCGGCCAGCGAGGTGTGCTTTGAAAGTTTTCCAGATGCACCATGCATATGGGGAGGCATTTTACATTTGTGCAACCATTGGGAAACATACTACGTCTCGAGATGAATTACAAAAATTTCCGTCTCTATACCCAACTAGAAGTCTTTTCGTTATGCCTAATTCCATCAAAGCCATGGGCTCTGCAACTATAAAATCATCTATCATATTCAAGGAAAGCACATGCGCCGCGATATGACACTTTATTTTATGAGCTTTGATATAGCAACACAACAAAAGCTCACTAAATACTGATTGCTTATATGAGTGTTGATATTGAAAATGAATTCTTACTGAAATTACTAATTCTTCTATAAGGGTTCATTTGAGACGGAATTCTGATATGAGATTTGATATATGAAGATATTTCGCAATTCTGATATAAGAATATTATATAAGATGATGATTCTTTTGGGAATAATAGTCTTATATACTCACGTTTATTAGCACTAATCTTCAAGTACTAAATTCTTCATATAGGACTTATACTCCTGAGAACAACAAATGTAGATATAACACTCTAGTTATTCCTTTAAGTACTACAAGATCTATGTGAGAACTTAAATGTTGATCGAGATTTATATAGGAGTCATCTAGGAAAATTTGAAGCCTTAACGATGTTCCTTGGGTGCAATCTTCTCTGAACACATTGTTTTCCTAAGACAAATAGCACAATAGACTAATAAGTCGAAAGTACTCGGGAACATCAGGTGATACCTCCTTATGCATTGCAATCACTAGCCTCAGGAAAAGTTGCAGTATACTTATAACAAGTGAAAAAGCTAGAATTGGTCTAAGACCAATTCTTATGATACCCTAGGTGAATGCCCGTATGAAATTTCGTATGGTCACCCATTTGAGCAATTTTGATTTTTTGCATTGGTTTCTAGCATATATTTCTAGAATGGCTCGTCGGACAGAAAAAATGATTATAACCCCAATTTTATAGTATTTTTTATTCTGAAGAAGCCCTTAGTACAATAAAAATGCCTAGGACTGATCGTTTTCAAAGTATATGTAAAAAACAAAAAAAAATTATATGACAACACCAAGAAGGGGTTGCCCGATTTAGTCCATTTTTGAAATTTTATTTGTTATTACTATGAAAACACAATGTACCGCATTTCAGCTTTCTATGTCGACGTGTTCTCAGGTAGTGTCCAAATATATAGTGGAAAAAGAAATTTTTGTATGGCAACCCCACGAACGAGTTGCCAGATTTGTCTCATTTTCGAACTTAACTTTACTTTTTTTTTTTAATGTCCGTGTACAAAATTTCAGCTTTCTAAGTGAACGCGTTCTCGAGTTATCGTGCGCACGGACGGACGGACGGACGGACAGACGGACATGCAAAAATCAAAATAACTTTTAATTTTATGCGAGGGTTTCCAATCCATTTTGCTCTACCATCATTATTTCTGTGCGTTACAAACGGAATGGCAAACTTAGTATACCCTATAGATTTCATCTAGGGTATAAAAAGGTGAACTAAATAGAGCATAAAAATCTAGGAGATGTATTATCAGAATCAGTAGCATCATTTAATGGGTTTAATTGCTAAGCTTAATTCAAGCTCATATACACATCGGAAACTAAAACTTTAGTGAACCACAGAAATAGTTCTAATCATATTATCAGGAGTATTAAGCGATCATACCGAAGGTCCAAAAACGAATAACTAATACAGTTTATCATGCTCAAAGTCATCTTCCAATTCATGATTCCTACATATCCCCATATCCCAATATATCGCATCTCGTAGGAACACTAGTATCAAGTAAAGAACCCGGATATCGTCGTTTTAAATTGCACAGCTTCAAGTGTTGATTACATAGCGCCGGTTCCGTTACGTTCCGTTTCGGCCCGTTACGGCTTAACTATGAAGTGATCACAAAGCCACGGGCCGTCACGTTATTTTATAGTTAGTTTGTTTTTTTATACCCTAAGTTGAGCACAGCTAAAAAGAAAATAAAAAAAACATTAGCATTGGATAAAAATTGTACTTCTTACTTCCCTTGATGTTTACCAGGTAATTCCCTCCAGGCCATCCCACAGTGTCAGGAACTGATCTGAAAATAAAAAAATGCATAAATTAGTTTTTAAATGCATCAAATAGAAAACTAACAAACAGAACAAGAATACATTCTACAAATCACATGCAAAACTGCTAAGAAACCAATTTCTTGGCAGTACAACAACAAAAACATGCAAAATGTACATAATGTAATTTCCTTGCAAAATTCATATGCTCTGCATAATAAACATTTGCAAAACATGCAAATATGCTTGAATATGCAAAACATAAAAACTTGCAACACGCACATACATTATAATTAGGGAAATGCAACAATTTATATCATTGTTGACATTTCAAAATCTACATTTCCAACATGAATAATTTAACAGAATTTGTATATTTCTTGCAAATTATTCATATTGAAACACATAAATAATTAATAAGGAACACTTAGAAAGTAATAAAATACACTTACCTGGACAATTAATCCTTAATTTGTGGAGAAACCCACGAAAAACAACACGGCACTAACGAACTAAAATACCGCGATCGCGACTGTCAACTTGACACGGTGAAAAGCTGATTATACGAAGTTGGCTACGCGCTACCTGTTGGTAATGCTTAAAATCCGCGAAAGTTATCAGGTAAATAAATATTCGCGAAAAAAGGTAAAATTAATTCCCATAATAAGTGGGAAAGAGAAAGATGCGAAAACGAGATGCAAGAAAAATGAGAAATATTTGCGTTCCACAGTGGAAATTGTCATAATATGGCAGGGAGCCGCCATCTTGATAAATTTCAGAAAAATTAAAATATTTAATAAAATAAATTACGAAAATTCATGGATAATTTTAAATAAATTAGTTGAAGGAAATTGGCACATTTTGACATAAGTATACAAGTCAAGCAAAGTCGAAAAATATGCTTAATTTGCATTTTTCTTGTGGAACGTATGTCAAAATGGCCGCTTAGAGCCTATAAAAAGGGGGCAATTCCTAAGATCTCTCTCAGTTTTTCGACAGCGATCGCACATGCCTAAGCATAAGATCCAAGAATTTAACCAAGTTTTTTTTTCAGTTCCAGCAATTAAGCATAAAATAAAAAGTGCCATATTTAAGGTACAATATTTTACATGCTTAAAATTTGTGTGCAGTTGGTCGTGGCAAAGGACAGGAAGTTTTGGGTTCCTTTTTGTTCTAAAGATAAGTATTGTGTTAAATTAGTGCGTAGATTTAGTAAGTTCCTTGCATAAAATTAAACACATGCCAAATCTGGCATTTTAAAAATATATGCAATGAAACAAAATAGTTAAATATTTAACTTAAAATAAGTTTAAAGTGAATTAAAAATAAGTGAAAGGCGTGAAAACCTAGAAAAGGCTACAAATTGCATTTAGTTGAATATATGCCAAAATACGGCATAATAACTACATATGCAATCGAGCAATTAATGAACAGAATTAAATTAGTGAATTTATAAATTTGAGTGTTTCGCATTAGAATTATTCAATAAATACAGCATTAAACATAAGCACACATATCTTTCTTTCATACCGCTACACTGTCCACCTAAATGCCGTAATCTAGCTGTAGTTATCGATTGCAGCTACATTACAAAACACCCTAGATGAAATCTAAAGGCTACATACTGAGTTTGTCATTGCGTTTGTAGGTGAGCAAAATGGATTGGACACCCACGCATAATATTAAAAGTTATTTTGATTTTTGCTTGTCTGTCCGTCCATGCGCCCTCTGTGCGCACGATAACTAGAGAACACGTTCACTTAGAATGCTGAAATTTTGTACACGGACTTAAAAAAAAAGTTAAATTAAGTTCGAACATGAGACAAATCGGGCAACTCCTTCGTGGGGTTGCCATACAAAAATTTCGTTTTCCACTATATATTTGGACACTTCCTGAAAACCCGATAACATGGAAAACTGAATTTTGGTACATGGTGTTTTTATAGTAATAGCAAACAAAATAATCAGAAACTGACTGAATCGAAAAACCCTTTCTTGGTGTTGCTATAAAAAATTTAGGTTGTTTACGTATATTGTGAAAACGATCAGTTCTAGATATTTTTGTTGTAAGAATATGAAATCTTATAAAATTGGCTACAATCATATTTCCTGTCCAACGAACCGTTCTAGAAATATATGCGAAAAACCACTTCAAAAATCAAAATTGCACAGATGGGTGACCATACGAAATTTCATACGCCCATTCATATAGGGTATCATAAGAATTGGAGAGGGTCCCTGCTCGTCATCACCGTTTTCGTCCAAATTCACAGTATATGTTGGACTTGACTAGATATGAAAGTGACACCAGTGAGAACTGGAGAATCCGGGGTTAATGCTAACACTTTTCGGAAAAATTTGATAACTACCATCATGCGACATTTAAGCCACTTTCTTTTCGATACAATTATCTATAATCCGTTATCTTTCATATATAGCAAACAAACCAAAAGTCATTACCCCAATTGGTTTAGGAGCATTTTCCAAAACACGATTGCGAGGTTTGCTAATTACTTTCAACTTACGTTAATTAGCAGGATATATTGTAAAGCTATCACCTATATTATATCTCTCGGCCAAACTCAAACCGATTTTCAAATTTTTTTATGCTAAGTTCATTGCGCGTTTTCTATGATTTTTTCACACTATTACGAGATGTGTACTGGAGCGGGTTACGGAGTGGTAAAAAAAATTATTTTCCAAGGGTGGAGGTATTTATTTTATATTCTACCATCTGTGGAGGATATTCGTACTATTGTATACACAACACCAAATTCCTGAAAACACATAAAACAAAATTAAATTAGATTTCTAAAAGAAATCATAAAATAAAGGCAGAATAAACTGATCACATTCTTAACAACGTAACCAGTATATCCTCTTTTTTTACTATCAATAAGATTCGTCAACAAACAGCCTAAAATTCAAATGCACATATGTACATACAATGTATGTGCAACAAAGTAATAAAGTACCAAAACGATAAGGAGACGAAAATGTGCATCGGTATTTATGAAAATGTCGGTTTACGCCTCTTCAAATCGTCCGGCGAGAAATAATAAAATTATCTCAGGAATAAAATGCAATGGGAGATTTTTTCAGTCCTGAACAACGCGATTAACAGCGAAAAGATTTGAATGAATGAAATCAAAAAAGTTAGATCAGGGAGTTCGTTCTTAAACCTCGAAGTACTCGCATCGAAGAACAAATTGGTCGCGACAGTTGCAGTTTGATTAAAGAAACACAGACGGGTGAGTACAAATAATTGGCTTTGCGCATAGATTAGTACTCGGACAGTACAAATAACTAGTTTTGTCGAGAAATACGCTGCCAGTAATAGTGATTAGTTCGCTACATATAATCCATATACAAACAAATGATGTATTCGTCAGGACCTACAGTACTCACACTGACCCCGTTATTATTCAAGAGAATAGAAGGTTGCTGGAAATTAGCCGCGATAAATGGGTAAAATACATGGCTGACGGCCGGTGATAGGTGGAATATAATTTAAGCTGTAGTCTTTCTAAAATAGAAATTACGCCAGATTAAATGAGACTATTGCTTTGTAAATTTGTGTTTACCAGACTAGGGAATAAAACCAAGGTCATATAAGTGAAAACTTCCTAAAGAGTGTTTTATTGAACAAATTCCCTCGTCGAGGTGCTAACCAAGTTGATGGTGAGAAAAGGTGACTCCGTTAAGGAACAACCCAATATATATATACGCACAGATAACGTAACAGTTCACAATCTCATCAAAATCGGATAAAAAATTCCATGTCAAAAGGCCATTCTTATACACCAATGGGAAAAAGTTTCTCATTTCCCAAATTCGCGTGTTCTGAGCGATGTGGGTGGTAAATATTATCCGATTTGCAAAATTCCTTCTGCTAGTTTTTTTCTGATTTGTTGAACATGTTTTCCCTTCCCTTCTGATTACGTTGCGAAATTTAATTTTCGACGCCAAAATTCTGTCTGAAAAATTAATTTCGAAGTTTTTCTACAACTTATCGATTAATCCAATTTTTTTGTTTTTTTTTTCGATGTACTTTCACAAAGAAATTATCTGTGCAAAATTTTTGGAAGTTCGGATGTCATTTACCTACTTAAAAAAAATTAAATCTATAAAGCGTTTGTATACCACTTTTTGCCATCTGCTGGCGATCTTTGAAAACGGACGTAAATGCAACTTACAGAGTTGCAAATCTATATACCTTCTACGTGGTTGGCATTTTACCCGAATGAATTTTGAACTTTCGTTCAAATTCTGTTGCAATTTAACCGCGACAACTTCCGCGAAAATTTGCAATTTGAACACTCAATGCCTACAAAATTCCGGGCTCCCCTACATTATGCATTATTTCGGTTTCGTTTAGTCATCTAGAGCTCCCACTTGCGTCACTTTCATTTCTAGTCAAGCCCTACTTCTACTGTGAATATGGATGATATCGGTGAAGACGACTAGAGACCTCTCTTTGTTAGACCAATTCTAGCTTTTCTACTTGTTTTTAAAGAAGTTTCTGAGAAAGACGCTTCAAATTAATATTTTTATTTTTTTATTTCTTTTTGTGTTGCAGAATTTCGAAAGCCCAGAGTCTCCTCTTTAATTTAACTTGTTACACTTATGTTCTTTCTGTGAGGGTTAAAGTGTTTTGAGCGCTTAATCTTGCACCTCTTCATCGCCTCAAAACATGGAATTGCTTGCCTTAGCAACTGAAAAGAAGTAATTTTAATATAACTTCTGTAGGTTTGTCTGGGAACGGCATAGCGGATTTGTATACCTGACATCACAGAACGGTAACTGCACATCCTTTCATAAGTGAAGAAAAAAAATGTGCTTAGTCTCTTACACGTTTTGTTACTGATTTTGAACTTGAACTAACTTACTGTATTAAATACTTAAACCAATAATTATAAGTAACTCAAATGCTTTTATACCATATTTATATATATTTATATATTTTTTGCGAGTTTCTAACTTGCCTACATAAATTTATATGTCTTCGCACTTCCTCCGAAATATTGATTTCGCGCAAGTTCCCCCGAAGTTGTTCGAAGGCATCCGAGATCCGTATTTTTATTCATCCAGTGCTGTGACCTCCGTGGCATAGATAATATATTTTTAAGATAACCTCATACATAAAAATCCAGTGGAGTTAAATCTGCAGATTTTGCTGGTCAAGGGATGTATCCGAAACTCCTGGAGTAATAAGTATTAAACCACCGCGTTACTGCATTACTGATGTGAGGAGAACCTCCGTCATTTTGAAACAGCATAACACGTCGAATATCTAGCATTATGTCTTCTGGAAGTTCAGATAGTATGTTTTGTAAATACTCAAGGTGTCTTTCTCCTGTCAGCATTTGTTCAAAAATGTAAGGACCAATCAATATGTTACCCAACACACTGACCCAAACATTGACGGAAAATCGAGATGGAAGGAAACTTGCAACGGCCTGTGGGGATTTGAACTAGCATACCAATGCAAATTATGCAACATTATACTACCTGAAAGTTTGAAACGTGGCTTTGCCCGTGCACAGTATTCGTCAGAGGAAATTTTCTTCAACCACCAAACAATGCAGGATCAAACGGCAAAATCTCTCCTGTTGATTATAGTCTCGCGGCATCAAACCAGGAACGATTGTGTATTGGTATGAATGCAGTTGGTTCTGCCGAACTACCCTGTTCACGGTATTCACGTCACAGCAGATTTGTATACTTGATGATATCACAGGTAACAAAAAGAGAATAATAACCATAATAACAATTGAGAGCTTCTTACAACTGCCTATATTTTCATGCTTTTATCTAACTAATTGATCCCTTTACAACTTCAAAATACTAACCTGGGAATTCATGCCACATTAATATCAAATAATTTGTTATGACCCAGATCATAATTATTAAGTTAAAAATTAAATTAGCTTTACTAATTTAAGATAGTCAAATTCAGTATAATCATGATAAACCTAGAATTTCATTTAATCTAGCGTAAGCAGTTTAAAGGGTTATTATTCTTAGGTTTATTGAACCAGCGATCATAATTCACCACCGTGAGCAGTGCCAATTTCCATTTTTTTGCTTTACATGCAGTTTTTACAATATTTACGCCAGGGGAATTACTGCTGGGTCAGCATTCTCACTGCGGTGAATTATTAATAGCTCAAGTCGATGAACCCTGTTTCTTACAGGTCAATTTGTGAATTGATTTATGAATATTGATTACGCATGTTCAATTTTGTTATAAATATATTGAATGAAATAAATCATAATATCAGTTTTGTTATAATCGACAATCAGTGCGTTTCCATTAATTCAAGTCAGAACGGTCAGCTTTTCAACCATTCCCCATTATTTTGAGTATCGATACAAGCATCGATATTCAATTCTACAGCGGTCTAGATTGTGCATCTAGGCCTATACATCTCAGTTAAAGCAAAAGAGCTTTAACTTAAACATTGGTGACCCCGACGTGATTCAAGCGCATCACTTGAATCACATACATACATTAATTTTGGTTGTAACTGAGGCGCTTATTTCCGCCAGAAGGAAAACTTATCATCGCCTTTGAAGGAAGATTTCATTTGAGTTCCCATCACAAAGTGACAACGCCCATAACCAAGATGCCACAGATCCAAAACAGCAAAGGTCTGATGACACCAATGCTCATGAAGAGCGTCGTAGAACTACAGAGATGCAATCAAACCCACAACAGCAAATAATTCGAGCAATAAGACGACAAGGTGAAGTCATCAAGGCACTTCGTCGGCTCATTGCAGGAATGAAAATGGATGAGGATGAACAGAATAAAAATTATTATGACCTAAATATAAGCAGGTTAAATCAACATTGGTTGCAGATCGAAAATATAAACCGGAATATCTGGGAATTAGCCGAAGATCCAATTCAAATGGGTTACAATGTTGATGAGTACGTGCAATTAGAAGAAGAGGTACAAGATCAACTAGTATATCTATCCGACAAACGGGATAAATTAACAACTTCTAGTACAACAATCAACAATAACACCATGATGAAACTACCAAAAATACTTCTTCCAAAATTTGATGGAGACTATTTAAAATGGCGTCAGTTTATGATCTGTTTAACCAAATGGTTCACAAACAATCAATGGCCGAATGCCAAAAAATGTGGTATCTTAAAACAAACTTGTCTGGGGAAGCTGAAAGGTTAATACGCCACTTAACTTTGTCAGATGAAAATTACACCGCTGCTTGGGACATGTTAAAGGATCGCTATGAGAACTTCAGATTGTTACTCACAGCTCTACTCAACAAATTATTATCGCAACCAGTTATTGTGAACGAAAGTTCTATAGCAATTAAAACGCTCCGTGATACAACGCTTAAATGTTTACTGGCTTTGAAGAATCTTAAGGTTTCCACCGCTGATTTGGATCCAATATTAATGCATCTGCTAATAAAGAAATTGGATCAAACCACACATCGTTTATACGAACAATCTCTAAGTCATCCACGAAATCTTCAATCTATGAAGAGCCTCTTATCATTTCTGGAAAATCGGTTCCAATCTCTGGAAGCACTTGGAAGCAAGGCAAAAATTCCAGGAAACTACAACAGTAAACAAGGCTCAACAAAACCTTTCACCTCAGCTGCTACAACTATACCAAATTGCATATCATGCAAGGGAAACCACGCACTATTCTCGTGTAAGGACTTTCTTCGACTAACACCATCAAACCGGCTAACTCTCGTCAAAAAACATAATTTGTGTATCAACTGTCTGAGACCAGGCCATTCATCACAGCAGTGCACATTGAGAAGCTGTACAAAATGTACTAGAAAACACAACACTCTGTTACATATCGAGACATATTCAGCCTCATCTCAGTCACTTCCAAAAGTATTTCCACAATCACCAACGAAATGTGAAGCTAACGACAGACCAACAACATTAACCGCACAAACAGCCACAGGACAACAAAATTACATTCTATTGAGTACAATTCTCGTGAATTTAATTGACAGTAAAGGAATGAGCGTCGAATGCAGAGCAGTACTGGACTCCGGATCCCAAATTAACTTCATAACCGAAAGAATGATTAAAAAACTTGGCCTGACTGGTACTTCTCAACAGATGCAGATACAAGGCATTGGACAAACAAAACAGCATACACAACGAAGAGTAAATATGCTCTTACAGTCAAAATTGAATGGGTTTGCTACTAGGGTAGAGGCCTTCGTTCTGCCACAAATCATAGCACCTCAACCTACTCCGGAAATAAATACAGATTCCTGGGCGATACCAAAAAATATAAAATTAGCCGATCCCAACTTCAACAATCCATCTCGTATAGACGTACTGCTGGGAGCAGAATTCTACCATGACCTGCTATGTATAGGCCAAATAAAGTTGGGCGAAAACTTACCAACCCTCCAGAATACTGTATTTGGCTGGATAGTAGCCGGAAGGGTCGGTGGAAGACACTTAGACAAGGCCACCTGTGGGGTTTGCAGTGAAGATGAAACGTTTGACATAGAAAGGTTTTGGAGACTGGAGGAAGTTGACACTACGTCTCAACCACTCTCACCAGAGCAAGCACGATGTGAGAATCATTTCAACCAAACTGTGAAAAAAGACCCTTCGGGACGATTCATAGTGCGCCTACCATTTAATCAAGCCACTGACAAGCTAGGGGAGTCCAAGGATATCGCTCTACGAAGATTCCTGTCGCTAGAACGAAGACTTGCCAGACACAATAATGTTAAATCACAATACGTGCAATTCATGAATGAATATATCAAGCTCGGCCACATGCAAGAGATTGTCGAAAGAACTATTCAACATCCATACTACTTTCTTCCTCATCATAGCGTTATCAAATCCGACAGCTTAACGACCAAACTAAGGGTTGTATTTGATGCATCTGCCAAAACTTCCACGAAAGTATCGCTGAATGATGTCTTAGCAACAGGACCGACTGTGGCGACCTACTTATACCAAATGCACTTTGAGATAGCGAGGCGACAATATATCATAGAACCCTTTTAAAATATTTATGACATATAAAATATTTTGTATTTTTAAATTAGTTTAGTTTTGACTTACATAATAAAAACAGTGTGCAGTTCTGGGGAATTTTCCAGACAACAACTCAATTAATAGAGTTTTCATTTTAAGCAGTGAAGTACTACAATTGGTGACCCCGACGTGATAAGAAGACAGTGAAGATGTCTTTGAGTGAATCATCTACAGCTGCCTCAGCAAGCGAATCATCGATAAACCGTGTCCAAGTACGGATACCACCATTCTGGAAAGCCAGCCCTGCTTTATGGTTTAAGCAAATCGTATCACAGTTCATTAACTGTGGCATTACAGCTGATGCAACAAAGTATCATACGGTGGTGGGGACGATGGAGAGTGACGTACTCACGCACATAAGCGATATCGTCCTTCAACCTCTGTTAGAGAACATGTATGAAATTACTTGTGATGTTTCAACAGGGATTGCGAAAGGCAGGGAATTTTCGAAAGGCAGTATTTGATAATCTGCATAATATGTCACATACAGGAATAAGGGCAACATCTCGACTTTTACGAAAGAAGTACGTTGGCCATCCATTAACAAAGATTGCAATATTTGGGCAAGGAACTGTATAGAGTGTCAAAGATGTAAAGTGCAGCGTCATGTGCACAGTCCACTTGCACCGTTTACAGTACCTAGTGAACGTTTTAATCATGTGAATGTAGATTTAGTTGGTCCATTGCCAATATCTCAAGGGTATAGGTATTGTTTAACATGCATTGATAGGTTCACGAGATGGCCCGAAGCTTAACCGTTAGAAGATATCACAGCTGAAACTGTGGCCAGAGCGTTTATGTCTGGTTGGGTAGCTAGATTTGGAGTTCCTGAGAATATAACAACTGATCAAGGTGCGCAATTTGAGTCATCTCTGTTCAGGGAGTTGTCAAAATTATTGGGTGCAAAGAAACTGCATACAACTGCTTATCATCCTCAGGCGAATGGAATGATAGAAAGGTGGCACCGGGTGCTCAAATCCGCTATTAAAAGTTATCAAACTCAACGATGGGTTGATGTTCTTCCAATTGTGCTTTTGGGACTTCGAACTGCTATTCAGGAGAATACAGAGGTTTCTGCAGCAGAATTAGTATATGGGACAAGCTTGAAAATACCTGGTGAATTCTTTGACAGCACAACAGTCCGGTACAATAGTGATGTATCGGGTTTTGTTGAGAGCTACGAGACACAATGCAGAGTTTGAGACCGGTTCAGCCATCGGCACACATAAGTGGAAAATTCTTTGTTCATCAGAAGCTTGGTACATGCACTCATGTATTGGTAAGGAGAGATAATGTCAAGTGTTCGCTTCAGGCTCCGTACGATGGTACGTTTCCAGTTTTATTGCGAAACAACAAGTTTTTCAAATTAAATATGCGCGGTAAAGAAAAAGCGATATCAATTGATCGATTGAAGCCATTTCTTCAAGTTGAACTAGGAAAAGAAGATATTAGTCACAATAAGATTGAACGTAATTCTGAGATAGCGAGGAGAGATTCTAAGGGAGTGATTTATAAAAAAACACGGTTTGGTCGTGAAATAAAGCAGCCTACAAAATTTAAATATTAACGATAAATCTGGAGGGGGAGTACTGTGGCGACCTACTTATACCAAATGCACTTTGAGATAGCGAGGCGACAAGATATCATAGAACCCTTTTAAAATATTTATGACATGTAAAATATTTTGTATTTTTAAATTAGTTTAGTTTTGACTTACATAATAAAAACAGTGTGCAGTTCTGGGGAATTTTCCAGACAACAACTCAATTAATAGAGTTTTCATTTTAAGTAGTGAAGTACTACACGACTATACACGACGAAACCTTTTCAATCTTGCTGCGATTTAGATTGCCCAAATTCGTCTTCACAGCTGACATCGAGAAGATGTACCGCCAGGTCCTACTCAATGAAGAAGATCGTCGATTTCAGTTAATCATATGGAGAAGTGATTCGAATGCCCCACTGAAATTCTATCAGTTGAACACAGTGACGTATGGAACAACATCAGCTCCATTCCTAGCCACAAGATGTCTAAAAAGGTTGGCACAGCAAGATGGCAAGGATTATCCTACAGCTTCGGAGGTAATTCAGCGCGATTTCTACGTAGATGATGTCATGACAGGGTCCAATTGCCTAGCCCCAGCCATTGACACTCAAAGACAACTGATTGCCTTACTCCAGAAAGGCGGATTCAAACTTCGAAAGTGGTGTGCTAACCATCCACGCTTACTTTAAAACATTTCACGTGAAGATACTGCTATTCAACTAGACTTCAATGATGAAGTTGAAGAGCATATCAAAACCCTGGGCTTAACATGGATACCAAAAAATGATGTCTTCTGCATTAAAACCAATTAGACTAAAACAGATCGAGTGACCAAAAGACTCATATCATCGGACATAGCTCACTTGTTCGACCCGCTCGGAATCATGGGGCCAGTTGTCGTTACCGCCAAAATGTTCCTTCAACAATTATGGAATCTTAAACTTGACTGGGATGCCGCAGTCCCATCAGAGCTTCATACAAGATGGATCAGATTTCGTGAAGGGCTGCAATTATTGAATGACATAAAAATCCCAAGACACGTATTCAGCCAAGAATGCCCAAGATCCACACAAATACATGCATTTGCAGATGCTTCTGAAAGGGCATACGGAGAAGTCGTTTATATCCGTTCTGTCAATAGTCATAACCGTATCGTACTGAGGTTACCCTGCGCTAAGTCGAGAATAGATCCAACTAAGCAATTGACACTACTTAGACTTGAATTATGTGCCGCGAAGCTTACTGCTGAGCTTACCAAGCGCGCAATGAAAGATCTCAAAATGGAAGATGCCGTCACGTTCTACTGGACAGATTCGGAGATAGTTCTCGCCTGGATAAACTCTAGATCGTCGTCATTTCAAACATTCGTCGCCAATCGAATTGCTTCTATACACGAACTGTCATCACCCCAACAATGGAGGCGTGTAAATTCAAAGGAAAATCCTGCAAATATCCTATCCCGTGGTATTGCTCCAGAAAGATTAGAAGGCTGCAATCTCTGGTTTTATGGACCTCCCTTCCTACACGGTGAAGAATCAATATGGCCAAAACCATATAAAACAGACTAAGAATGTGAGCTTGAAAGGAAACGCACTGCAATCCCAGTAACAATCGAAAACAACATTCCACATTTCGTATATCATATAAATCACCAAAATTCCTTCAAAAAATTGCAACAGATCACGGCTTACGTTCTACGTTTCATAGAAATCACCAGAAATAAAGACAAAACTATCCTAAATAAGAGCTGTGCATTGAAGCCTAGAATTAGATAAGGGATTACTCACCATAATTAAGATCATGCAAGAGGAAAATTTCAAAGATGATCTATCTCAGCTACAAAAATTAACAGAGCTAAATAAATGCAGCCCACTTATTAGCCTTGCTCCATTATTAGACAATCAGGGGGTCATTCGAGTCGGAGGAAGATTAGAAGCATCATATCTGTCATATTATGCCAAGCATCCCATGCTCCTGCCCTATAATCATCCATTTACAAAACTTTTAATGACCGACATCCACAGGAATCATCGTCATGTCGGCCCACAAGCTCTCCTGGCAATAACCAGGCAACAGTTCTGCCAATAAAAGGGAAAACCATCGCACGCTCCATAGTGCAAAACTGTGTCCGATGTTTCAGAAGCAATCCAAAATTGCGAACACAACTAATGGGGAATCTTCCAGCTACCCGAATACAACCGGCACGACCCTTTACTAACTCAGGTGTGGATTTCTGTGGGCCAATATGGACGCATATTCATCTCAGAGGGAAGAAACCTCAAAAAAGTTATGTAGCAGTGTTTTGCTGCTTTGCCACCAAAGCAGTGCATTTGGAAGTAGTGAGTGATCTAACAACGAACGCATTTATTGGTGCTCTGAAACGTTTCATGGGCAGAAGGGGGCACTGCCAGAAGTTATATTGCGATAATGCTACGAATTTGGTTGGCGCCAGAAACCAACTACAAGAACTACTGGATAGCATCTTCGCAGACAAGGCGAAAGAAGAGATCGAAACAAGATGCAGCGCAAGCGGAATTGACTTCCATTTCATACCTGCACGAGCTCCCCATTTTGGAGGTATATGGGAGGCAGCCTTTAAGTCAGCCAAATAGCTACTCCAACGCAGCTTAGCTTCAGCTTCACTTACGTATGAAGAGCTGGAAATGGTCATGATTGAAATAGTCATGATGATCAGGACAGAGAAGGTCACACTTCAAAACGACGAAACTCACCCCAATTAGCAGAAGCTTACGACAACTCTACATGCAGTAGCGGCGAGGTTCCAACAAAAAAGACACGTCACACGTACGGTTCCGCACTAACAACACTTCTCTTAACCTGTATGATTCTACCCATTATCAGAGGACAGCCTATTGAAACATCCCTTTCACACCACAACCTGGGTTATATTTTGAGAATATCGGCACGGCTAACATAATAGCAAATGAATGGAACCTTGTAGTCTATTATGAAATGGAGACATACTGGAACGACTTTCAAGCAATTATAAATAGCACCAAAACCCTAGATCACCTATGTACTCAGATAAACTTTCTCTATGTGCTAAAACAGACGAGTTTATGTGTCAAACTAGTTAACCAATTCAATCGTCTGCAAGAGGAAATTTCTGCTGATAATGAACTCCTACACGCCAAAACTAAATCTACTAGAACCAAAAGAGGTGCTGTTAATATCATTGGCAATGTGGCAAATGCCCTGTTCGGCGTACTGGACTCTGAATATGCAGCAGAGATGTCTAACACTATTAATGACATAAAGGAAAATGAAAACCGTCTCCTCACACTACTAAAAAATCAGACGTCTTTGATAGACTCCACAATAAATATAATGAAAACTGATCAAGAAAGTGTTGACAGAAAGTTCCAAGAAATAGATGATCACCTTGACCAGATAAACCTGCGCATAAATAATATCAGTGAAGGACTGTATCAGCAGAAAGCGATGGAACTGTTTTCTTCATTAGCAATGGAACTGACTCTGATGACGTTAGACTTTCAAAAAACACAATCAGCAATAATAGACACTATCACCGACACCCACCATGGAAGGATTAATCACATGCTCCTTTCCCCAAGGCAATTAGCTCAAGAGCTTACTATCATCAAGGCCCATTTACCCACATCTCTTCAATTACCAGCATCCCAGGATTCTATAATACAGTTCTATCGCTTGATGACAATTGAGGGCCGAGTCGTTGAAAATTATGTTATCTTTCGATTGAGGCTACCTCTCGTAAACTTAGAGAAATTCGAATTATTCCGAGTCACTACCATACCAGGATTGATCAATGGAATACTTGTTGCAATTAACCCAGCATCAGAGTTTCTAGCAATTAATCTGCATCGAGATCAATATTACCCATTGATTAAGCAACAGCAATCATCGTGTCTACAAACTGATGAAACTATCTATTTATGCAAGCAGCTTCATCCAATCTACCGAAGAGGAGCAAATGTAAGTATTACGTTTTATTTTTCTCTCTCTTTTTATTTTAATTTTATTTTGTAGTTTACTAGCTAATCTAACCGTTCTTTCATTGTACTAGTATAAGATTTCTAATCTTGTGTACATATCAGGTAAATAAAATGATTGATTGATTGATTGAAATGTTAGCCTGTGCGAAATTGAACTGTTTCATCACAGGGAAATCTCATCTACATGCGATCTCAGAAGAACCAACAGTGACCCAGTATGGATACAGTTATTCCACCCAAATCAATGGATCTACGCTTTCAAGGAGAAGACTACAGTCAACGTCGTATGTGGAAATGATGTATCTCAAATGTCAATCGAAGGTTCCGGTCTCTTGAAACTTCAAGCAAACTGTGTTATCAGGCAAGAATTCTTGATGATCCAAGGGCATCATGTATATCCAACTACCAGCAAATTGTCCTACACACGTGTCGAAAGTATTCCCAAACCCATAAGCCTCGATCACCTTCCAATGATACAACACAATGCCATAGCGTATCACGCTAAATTAGCAGAATTGAGAGCCCTTCAGAAGGAAGTTCAAATGCAGGATATAAGAGAACTCCCAAATAAATTTCACGCACACCACGTCCATCACTACACGGTAGGATATCTAACACTGTCCCTGGCAATCATTATTACAATTTTTGGAATCATGTGGAGATGCAAAACAACTAAATCATGCTGCAATACATCTAAGCCACCTAAACCCAGCCCGAGACGAGTTACAACCCCGGACTTCAGGGTAAACATTGACAGTTGAACAAGGTATCTTCAACGCGGGGGAGTATGTTATGACCCAGATCATAATTATTAAGTTAAAAATTAAATTAGCATTACTAATTTAAGATAGTCAAATTCAGTATAATCATGACAAACCTAGAATTTCACTTAATCTAGCGTAAGAATTTTAAAGGGTTATTATTGTGCCAATTTCCATTTTTTTGCTTTACATGCAGTTTTTACAATATTAACGCCAGGGGAATTACTGTTGGGTCAGCATTCTCACTGCGGTGAATTACTAATCGCTCAAGTCGATGAACCCTGTTTCTTACAGGTCAATTTGTGAATTGATTTATTAATATTGATTACGGATGTTCAATTTTGTTATAAATATATTGAATGAAATAAATAATAATATCAGTTTTGTTATAATCGACAATCAGTGCGTTTCCATTAATTCAAGTCAGAACGGTCAGCTTTTCAACCATTCCCCATTATTTTGAGTATCGATACAAGCATCGATATTCAATTCTACAGCGGTCTAGATTGTGCATCTAGGCCTATACATCTCAGTTAAAGCAAAAGAGCTTTAACTTAAACATAATTAAACCATCCAAAAGGCATGTCTATAAAGTTAGTTCAGCCATTTTCGAAATTTTGAAAATTGAAGGGTGAGCTGGATTGTGCTCAACTTGCGCTACGTTGTGCCGTAAAGAAAAATATGTTATTTAAAAAAATTACGATTTTTACGAGTTGTGTTTAACTTGTACTACATTCTACTATAAGGAAAGGGTAAGAATCTCGGGAATAACACTTTATGATCCATTTTTCTTTGTGGCACAATACAGCACAAGTCGAGCACAATCCAGCACACCCTTTATTTTTCAAAATTTCGAAAAAGGCTGGGCTAACTTTATAGACATGCCTTTTGGGTGGTTTAATTATTTGGTATTAATATGGCATGAATTCCCAGGTTAGTATTTTGAAGTTGTAAAGGGATCAATTAGTTAGATAAAAGCATGAAAATAAAGGCAGTTGTACGAAGCCCTCAATTGTTATTATGGTTATTATTCTCTCTTTGTTACCTGTGATATCATCAAGTATACAAATCTGCTGTGACGTTTCGAGATAAAACTACGGAAGCTATATTAAAATAATTTTTTTTTTCAGTTGATATGGCAAGAAAATCGATGTTTTTTGGCGGTGAATAGGTCCGAGATTTAACGCTAATAACTCTTTAAGCGTCAAAAATAGTGTAATAAATGTACTTAGTTAAATCAAAGAGGCGGCTCTGTGCTTTCGAAATTATGTAACATAAATGTATGTAAGTATAAAGGTATTTTTAAAAAACAACGGAAGAAAATAAAAACTAATATTTTGAATTTGAAGCGTGATAACTCTGGAGTGGGGATATGTACTGGGCTGATTTAATATTCATAGGTAAGACCCAAAGGTTCTGCATACAACTATGTGTTAAAATAGACCGTACACTTTGTATTTTTCAAGATAAAAATATTTAATGACAAAAGAATTTTACTAATCACCTTGTAACTCGGTAGAGTGACAATTTGACCCTTCCCACATACAATTTTTACGCGAGAGGAATCATTTGGCAAAATATAGTCATATTAGTCTGGGACATCCTGTATAGCCATTCCTATTACTGAAAATATAAAATATCAGGGAAGTTAATAGGAAGCAGCTTAGGTAAATAGTCTACATGGTTAAAAATGAGAAGATATATTTTAATACCACTTTGCAACCGTCATTATAATTTAATTTAATTATCGTCTGTATTTCGATTATGAACAGCATTAACAAAAATAAAGGGAAACAATGAAAAATGTTAAAGATGCTTTTTCTCATTTAACTACATCGCCGAGTTCCGCCCGTTAATTACAAATGTGAGAATTATTTCATAAAAAAAAGGACAAATGCAACTATAATTGGCAAGTATTCAACTATCCTTGAAAAATAAGAGAACAATTTGTACTTAATTTTATATGCAATTCTGTTCTAATCGATATATCACCACTCTTAAACATGGTTACGCGAATACGTCTGATCACTGAACTAAACTTTCAATACTGCTAACCGATTCCAAAACGGCAACAGTAACATGAAGAACAACAAAATTCCAAGTCAAACGGGAGCTCCCCTGCATTTTGAAATAAATGTAAACTAGAGCGACGTGATATATGGAGAATAACGTATAACCAGAAAACATAATAATAGACATAATATGCACCTCCGCGGTATGCAGAGTAACAAGGTATGACTGTCCCAGACCCATGAATCGCCATTTTGAAAATAACTAAATTACCTCCGCGGCATACGAATCGAGTTTTTGACAGCAGAGGAAGTTGTTTTAACCAGTGTTTTAAAAAGTTAATAAATTAATTATTTTAAATAAAAGCTATCAAATTATCAAGTTTTTGGTTGTAAAAACTATCAGGGACGGCAAAAAAGTGGAAAGACGCTTCGTTTTTTTAGTTTCTCTATAGACTAAGAAGTGAAAAAACATTGGATTAGTGCTTGTGGACAAAAGCGTAAAATTAATGTGCAAACTGCTCGAATTTGCTCTGAATATTTCACAGAAAGTGACTGGACCCTAAGAGATGTGCTTTTAAATGCGTCTGTAAATAAAAGGCGTTTAAAGGAAGACGCTATGCTGACAAAAAATTTCCCCGAATCTGCAGACATTAGTAAATTTAGACGAGACGAAAGGTATGAGAAGCGGGAGCCACGGAAACTGGTAGAGGAGTGTTTATCTGCTATGAAAGGTAATCAAATCAATATTACAGATACTAAAACCTAGTGCATTCCACACATATTTGGTCAAATTTGCTAGCTCGTATCAATTTGTGTTGCCGAAAGGTTTGCTGACGCAAAGCGTTTGGTACCGCGATGCATTAGGTCTGGACATTTGGGTTTACTTTATCTATACCTATTATAAATAAAATTACAGTTTCATAGTTTCTGTAGAGTTTGTATACATATGTTAAGATTATCATTATAAAAACTGATAGGTTATTATAGGTTTATACATTTACTGCTTGAATAAGGAAATGAAAATCTATATATGTACCTACATAGATCGAAAGAAGTGGACACCAGCTGCGCCGATAATCCTAGGCCTGAAGAAGCGGGAGAACAGGTAGAGGAAGAAGTAGAGGAAGCAGTAGAGCAGCATGTTCAAAACAAAAGAGGTTGTGCTATTCAAACCGAGTAAGTAACAGTTTAGTTTTTCCTTTTGCAAATTCAATAAAAGGTATAATTGTAGGGTTGATCCTGAATATGACCCGGAGTTACAAATAATCTCCTTACAACGCCAGCTTCGAGATTCGAAACGTCAGTGCAAGAAACTAACCAAACGTTTGAAAGACGCTGACTTAGTAACGTTGTCCTTGTCGAGCTTCTTGACTAAGGGGCAAATTACGAAATTAAAAATCCCAATAAGCGAATCATGTGGTGTAGTGCTTACATATCATCTGCAAGTTCACTACATTCTGCAAGACCCCGAACATATAGACTGCAAAGCTAGCGCATTTTTGCTTTACCATATGCATCAACGCTGAGGAGATGCGCGGCGAAATTAAAACTTAAGCCGGGAGTTCTAGGTGATATTATAAACCTTTTAAAAAATATAAATTATGACCAGAAGGAGAGACTATGTGTATTGTCTTTTGATGAGATGAAGACAAAATGCTGTTACGACTACGACAAGAGTAATGACGTGGTCATGACGCCTAGTAATTTCGTTCATGTAGCCTGATAAAAAACTGGAAGCAAGTCATATATTATGGTTTTAACAGTGCAATGACTGCTTCAATTTTTGAAGACATTGTGTTACATTTGAAAAGTATTAACCTCGTGGCTGTCGCTGCTGTATCGGACATGGGATCAACCAATCTGGCTCTATGGAGAGAACTTGGCATTAGTGAGATGATGACCTACCTTTCATTAGAAGATCAAAAAACCTTCTTTTCTTGCAGATGTCCAACATTTGATAAAATTATTGAGAAATCATTTTCTTGATAATTGTTTTCTTTTCAAGGGGACTGTAAAGAAACCCATGAATCTAGATAAATCTGATATAAAGATTTGTCCAAAATTAAAAGGTATCCATCTTGATGTGAAAGAAGCTTCTCGTCAAAAAGTGAAATATGTAACTCAACTATTATCAAATACACTTACAAAAGCTATTAGAAGATGTTTTACCATAGGTCAAAAAACTTCTGCAAATGCTCTGGATTGTTCGGACTTTATAAAAAATGTGAATGACTGGTTCGACATTTTTAATTCAAAATTTCCGAGTAAAGATTCCAGAGAGAGAGTCAAAGCCTACGGACACTAGAATGTCAAGATTAATTCAATGAGTGAATTAATAATGAGCTTAAGGGTGGGCGAAAGAAATACCCTACTGCCTTTTCAGAAGGGAATTTTGTTAAATAATGCATCATTACCTCAGCTTTTAGAGGAATTGAAAGCAAAATTGTGTATTAATTACAGTTGCTCCGTCGCGGAACTCAATTTAAAAACATGGAAACTAAAAAACTAGCAAAACTCACTGTTTTCCCACGACGACAATATACATTGGTGGGTCCTCCCTCGAGGGAGTGTTCCGCACCCTCACATATCAACTAGCTAAAAATTAACAAAACAAAAGGATTTATAAAAAATAAACAAAAAGAAAAGTCACGATCTGAGACTTTATTTAAAAACCAAACTTACGCTAGATTTAGCTTCCAGTGTTCGCACGATGTCTCCAACATTCTAAGGGACCAAAAGAATCTGTAAAAACAGGGACAAATTATTAATAAAAGTATAAATAAATGTTCAAAACATAAAACACTTACCAACAGCCAAAGAGCTGCCATGAAACACTTTGACAGATTCAAAATGGCAGCTCACAGCACAGAGAAAATTATTCTCATTAGAAAATCCACACTGACGTCGTGACTTGATGTATGGATGATGCTGGGCGTCATTGGCAACGCCACCGGCAGACACAATTCATATTGTGTTTCTGTCTATAAATAGCGAGTTGCTGGAATCAGAAAATCACTCAAATTCTGACTGAGTAACAAGACAGATCGGCAGTTAAAATTGAAGCCATTGAAGTCTTGCTTAACAAACTAAAAACCACGGAAAGTATATGAATTCCATTTTTACTAATATTTATATTAAAAACTTTGATATTTAATTTATTTCAGCATCCTATATTGGGAGTATTGATCGCAGCCTTTTACCTTATGAGCAGTTATATGACGCTCACTCTGACAACCAAAGTCCTACCCCCTTTATTTTGACTTTATTATTGATAGTTCCTTTTTCTATTACAGATTAAGGAATAAAAATCGCCAGTGGAGGCTCATTACTCAAAACAATTGAATTTATTTCGAAGTAGCATAAATGAGTAAGTTTGATTGAA
Organism: Dioctria linearis; assembly: GCA_963930735.1. Lineage (NCBI taxonomy): Eukaryota > Metazoa > Arthropoda > Insecta > Diptera > Asilidae > Dioctria > Dioctria linearis. The sequence goes on along the minus strand of OZ005741.1, from coordinate 206,922,834 downwards.
TCAAAGTAGACTAAGTGAATAATTGAATTTAATTACAATATATTTAGAGGTAGCACGAACTGAATTGTACTTGTAGAACATACGTGAATTATTTTGTAAGAGAACTTTGTGATAAATAAAACAGCGAATTTCTTGTCATTTTTGAAATTTAACCTGTCTTGTCATTTATCAAACCGTCACCTGCCCTTTTTTATGATTAAGCCCACATTGGGATTTAACATTGATCCTTCGAGCCGGATAAAAAAGGACGATTTTCAAGATGATGTCGCTAGCTTGACATTATCATTATTAGCTCTAAACGATCAAATCAAAAAAAGTCGCCATACATCACTCCAAGGCAAGTAGTGATACCAAAGCAGGCAAGAAATACTATGCAGCGCACGCATAGATTCTGTAGAAAAACTCTGGAAATCGTTCACAGATTTGCATGTAGCAATCTGGCCCGCTCAAAGTGAGTATGCCAAAGGCGATTTATATGAGGAAACTGAACTCATATATATAGAACTCCTCTCCACGCTACTGGAAGAATTAGAGGACTCATTCACAGCACTACCTCCCAATACAACCACAAATGAAACTAGAGTTCAGTCAGTACGACTCTCAAAGCCTGAAACACGGCTTCCCCCAATTCATATACCGATATTCGACTGTAATTACAAAACATGGCGGACATTACATGATCTATTTAATTAACTAATTCACACAGACCTGAATATATCCAAGGTCCAAAAACTTAACTACCTTAAACTCAGCGTCACTGGCAAAGCTGATCGCTTATTACGTCAGTTTGAAGTGACAGAAGCAGATTACATTAAGGCATGGGAACTACTACAAAAACGATTCAACAACAAGCGGGCTTGAGTTAACACCTTTGCTAAGCCAAACGCCAATTCAAACAGAGTCTGCCCATGCCATTCGCTCTCTTCTAGACCAGACAGAAGAGAGCCTCCATGAGCTAAAATACTTAGAATTCCCTATCGAGAATTGGTATGCAATACTAATATACAAATTTGTTCAACGCCTCCCATCAGAAACACATCAGCTATGGGAGCAAGAACAAGGCAGCAAGACCGACATACCAAAATACGCTGATCTGTCAGCCTTTCTAGAGTCACGTTTCCGTACTCTAGAATCTATTCAAGTACGTCAACACTTAAACTCAGCAGAACATGGACGACAAGCAACGTCTCCAAATATCCAAGAGTTACGGCGCGGCTACAGACCCGCGAACTCAAATAACATTCCGTCATCTAACCTCGCACACATAGGTGTTCATGCCTTCATGAAGAAAACATATACTTGCACCAAGTGCAAACAAAATCACAAGCTTTTCCATTGCGCGGCATTAAAAAAATTAACTCCAGCAGCAAGGTTACAATTCGTGCAACAATTTAAGCTTTGCAAAAATTGTTTCGCCTCATCAATAGCTGTCCCAGCCAAAAAACCTGCTTCCTGTGTCACAAGCGGCACAACACATTACTACACGTAAATCAACCTCTCGAAGCAAAAAACGAGGTTACAAATAGTGACCAGAGGCAAGCAAACATGAAGCTTAATAAGCCTAGTGGCAGTAATGAGCCAAACACTACATCATTATTTTCAAATGTCGACCGAGCATTTTTGTCATTAGCACTCATCCATATTGAAGGTACACACAGACAATATCATCAAGCGAGAGCACTTATAGATTCAAGTCTCGTTTATTACGGAAGGCGCAACAAAACGACTAAAAATGCAAAAACAACCTGCAGATGTCAAGGTAACTGGACTAGGCAAAATTTAGACAGCTTCCATAAAATCCCAGGCGTCATTCAAACTAAAATCGCCCCACACACAGTTTGAAATAAACATGAACGCCCTCATACTACACAAAATCACAGATTTCGTCCCAGCCGACACAATAATCGTCAAAAGATTACTCTATCTGCAGAATCTACACCTAGCAGATCCGAAGTTCCACCAACCTGGTCCAATTACCGTTTTATTGTGAGCTGATATTTACGCCGACATTACCGAAAACGGGATCATCGCGGGTGCTCCAGGAGAACCCACAGTACCATTTAATCAACTGCGCTGGATTCTGATGGGCAAAACAGAACACAGGGACGAAACTAATCATATTAAAACGCTCACGGGCAAATTAAATGAACTTCAACTTAAACGTTTCTGGGAAATAGAAGAGATTTCACACAAAACAGTCCACCCCGAGGACGAACTGTGCGAGAAAATCTACGAAGACACACACCATCGTTTAAGTCATGGAGCCTACGAAGTGAAATTGCCCTTCAAAAAAAACAATGAACCAGAGCTTGGGTAATCACGATCCATGGCATTAAGAGAGTTTTTTCAACTCGAGAAACGTTTAGAAAAGCAACCAGAAATGGCTGCACAGTACAAGGCATGCATAAAAGAGTACCAATAGGTGGGACATATGACAGAAGTTCCGTCAAGTCAACTTGACTTAAATCCTAATGAAGGCAGATCAAATCAAGTCCAACATTGCTATCTGCCACACCACGCAGTCATAAAAGAAAGTTCAACCACCAAAACTCGAGTAGTGTTCAATGCCTCAGCTCGCTCAACCAACGGCCGGTCAATAAATGAGCAGATCACGTATTTGTAGGATACGTGATGACAGCCGACATTGAGAAAATGTACAGGATGATACATGCATCCAGAACACCAAGACTACCAGAGAATCGTGTGGACAAACAGCCCAGAAGAACCCATAAAGGACTTTCGAATGACAACGTTTTGAACAGCAGCAGCGCCCTATCTGGCTATCCGAACACTTCACCAACTAGGTAAAGTCGAAGAACAAAACTCCCCACTCGCTGGTCAGAGCACAAAAATAACCTTCTACGTTTACGGCCTCTTCGCTGGAGCAGATGACATAAGTGCAGGCCTATTACGTCAGCAAGAGCTTATATCGACACCTTGAGCAAGGGAGGGCTTAACCTCAGAAAGTGGACATCAAATAGCCCGGAATTACTTGCAAGCATTCCAGCAATAGATAGATCAGGAAATTAACACCATTCTTACCCTCTCAGACGGGGATACGATAAAAACTCTCGGAATTCAGTGGAGCCCCATAACAGATGAGTTTGGTTTCTCTAGCAAATCAATAACAATGAGAGAAAACTATACAAAAAGAAACATTCTATCAGAAACTGCAGCTTAGTGGAATCCACTTGGATGGTTGGCTCCATGCGTTGTCATAGCAAAAACCATACTACAAAAACTATGGCTCGCTGGATACTCCTCGCTGGATGAACCATTAACATCCTCACTAACGCAAGAATAGATCAAGTATAGAGAGAATCTACAAGATGTAATAACGTTAACAATTCCTGGATGGATAGAATTCTCTCCGAAGTTAAAAAAAATATAGCTACACGGTTTTTGTGACGCATCAACAGCAGCCTACGCGAGCGTCGCATTTTTAAAAATTGTCAACGGAGACAACTCAATTGTCACACATTTAGTAACGTCCAAGGCAAGAATCGCTCCACAAAAACAGCATCACTCCCAAAACTAGAATTATGCGGAGCCCTCCTCCTGCCACGCTTCATTAAGCAAATACAAACCGACATGAAGCTGCAGGATGTATCAATTATAGCTTGGTGCGATTCTGAAATCTAACTAGCTTGGATTAAAAGCCACCTAACGCGATGGAAGGTATTCGCAGCCAATCGCGTGGCATTAATTCAATAGATCATCCAACCACAGCTTTGGCGCTTTGTGCCAACAAACGACAATCCAGCGGACTGCGCCACTCGAGGACTACATCCTTCAGAACTCCGCAATCATGACCTATGATGGAAAGGTCCACCTTGGCTTCAGCAAGATACTGACAGCTGGCCAAAACAACACGTCAGCAGCTAGTGTCTCAAGGTAAACGATTTAGTTTTAATCCACAGTCAACATTGCCCACCAGCAAAATGGCTGCTGGGAAGAATCATGAAAATTCACACTGAATCCGACAATAATGTAAGAGTCGCCACTATCAAGACAACTCAACAAGAGTATTGCCGCCCCATTACAAAATTATTTAAACTACCACTGGCAGAAGAGGACAATGCATAAGCAACATAACAAATCCATAGGGCCAAACCCACACGGAATAGAATAGAATAGTTTTGTAGGAGCAAGGTGTCGCAATACAGTGCAAATTAAAGCCAAATTTACTTGGAATTCAATCCACAAAAGCAAATCTGTCAACTAACAAAGAGCAGCAAGTCACATGAAAAAGCAACAGCGCAACATTTTTATTAGACTTGGTTGATTTAAAATCGCTTTTTTTCAATTTTATTATTATTTTATTATTATTTTTTCATCCTCTGCATTTATTTTGAAATCTTTTTCTCTTATTATTTACTTATTATTTTTGTATCACATGTAGTTTGCAGATTAGAAAAAAAGGGGGAAGATGAACGCATTACCAAGTCTCGATGACAATTTACTTATCGACGATGTTCCTGAGCTAGAAGTCCCTACTAAAGACATGCTCCGGACCAAATATATGCCACGATGCCCCAGAACTTATATACCACGCTTCGAAGCATTACTGCCACCGGAAAGACTGAAACAAATCACTAAAGAAGTTACCCTTAGGAAACTAACAAGGCCATCTAGACCCCCTACTGGGGATAAAAAGGCCGCAATTCAATCGATAGTAACCGATGCAAAGCCAGCTTTGAAGGCTTCCTCTACGAAGTTGCACGATGTGCCAGGGTTAAAGGCTTCCTCCACATAGTCACACGAGTCGTCAGCTCAAAGGTCAGGGTTAAAGGCTTTCTCCACGACGTCAAACGATGTGTCAGCTCAGAAGTTAGCTTTAAAGGAATCCCCCACGACGCACAATGCGTCAACTCAAAGGCCAGCTTTTTCCGCAACGCAGCACGACGCATCAGACATAAAACCAGTACCACATGACACATCAGTCAGAAAGCCAGCTCTGACAGCGTCAACATCAACCGCAGCGCTACATGACTCATTATTCAGAAAGCCGGCTTTGCCGGCGTCCTCAAAGACGCCACACAACACTTCACGAAAGAGGCCTGCAACAACATCGCACGACGCGTCAACCCACAACGAACCAGCATTGACAACCTCAAAGAAACGACATAAAATGATGCCACCAACAAGGCCGCCTCCCAATATAATCATTTCTCCTGGTCTATGGGAACAGGTTCGTACCCAGTCTATTCGATGGTTAAAGGTGTTTTCGGCTAAAAAGGGATACCGACTCCAAACAGAAGATGGAGACACCCTCCGGTTTCTGAGGATGCGCAACGGACAAGTAAGGGTTCGCTTGCACATTAAAAACACAAGTACGTTCATAAAATTTATTTGTTTTAATATAAAACAGAACGTTTCAGTTGGTCCGTTTCTGGAGCGGAACACAATTTAAAAACATGAAAACTAAAAAACCAGCAAAACTTACTGTTTCCCACGACGACAGTATACATTGGTGGGTCTTCCCGCGACGGCGTGTTCAGCTTCCTCACATATCGACTAGCTAAAAATTAACAAAACAAAAAGATTTATAAAAAATAAACAAATAGAAAAGTCTCAGATCATTCACGATCTGAGACTTTATTTAAAAACCAAACTTACGCTAGATATTGCTTCCAGTGTTCCCACGATGTCTCCAACATTCTAAGGGACCAAAAGAATCTGTAAAAAAAGGGACAAATTATTAATAAAATTATAAATAAATGTTCAAAACATAAAACACTTACCTACAACCACACAGCTGCCATGAAAAACTTTGACAGATTCAAAATGGCAGCTCACAGCACAGAGACATTTATTCTCATTAGAAAATCCACACTGACGTCACAGCGTTACTTAATGTATGGATGACGCTGGGCGTCATTGGCAACGCCACCGGCAGACATAATTCTTATTAAATAAAAAATTACTCTTTTGGACTTTTTACCGGGTTAAACTTAATTTTGTTCAAGAAAATTTTTTTTTAGAGTCTACATTTAAAAAATAATTTTCTTGCATTAATACTTAACCATTCATGTTTAATATTAAAAAATTAGAATCTGTATTCAATAAGTTTAATAAAGACCAACTGTATTTAGAGGAGTTTTTTATGAAAACATCTTTAGAAAATTCGAAGGAGGTGCCTTTCACTAGGCTTCTTCAAACATCCTTCAGATAAGTTATCTACTAATGTGAGGGTATATGAAGAACCGTAGCTTGAAGATACATTTTCCACCTTACATTTTTAATTACATATCCAGCTAAATTCTCCAATGAATCCTCACTTATTTCATTGAAACTGATATCTTCAATTTCCTCTAAGAAACTTTCGCTCAAATTTGAGACGTCTGGGCTCTCCAGTTTTATTTCCTTGGCAAAATATTTCAGCATACTCTGGCTAACTAGCTTGTCCTCAAAAACTTCGTTACTTTTATCTAGAGAGTGCAGAAGCAACTGACTTGCTGAGAACTATCTGATCATCCTAAAGTAGATATGAAGTTAAGTAAAAGTGGTATCTAAACATAGCTAAAAAAAATCGAATCCCAAGTGGATTTATTAGTTCTACTTAAATGGGACGACACAACCACATAAATTTCTAATTAGCCTGCTTAGAATAAAAAATTAATAAATGTTATACTACGTTTCGGCAAATATTATTAGTCATTCAAAGCTATAACGGAAAATACATGTACGTAACCGATATTTAAATTCCAGAGGGGTTGGGTGGTCATGGAGACCTCCTTTGGATCGAATTACTCCAAAGAAGTACTCTAACTCATCTTGACTGCTGTTAAGCCCCAATGTGGGCTTAATCATAAAAAAGGGCAGGTGCCGGTTTGTAAAATGACAAGACAGATTAACTTTCAAAAATGAGAAGAAATTCGCTATTTTATTTATCTCAAAATTCTCTTCCAAAATAATTCACGTATTTTCTACAAGTACAATTCAGTTCATGCTACCTCTAAATATATTGTAATTAATTTCAATTATTCACTTAGTCTACTTGGATTCAATCAAACTTAATAATTTATACTAATTCAAAAGAAATTCAATTGTTTTGAGTAATGAGCCTCCACTGGCGATTTTTAGTCCTTAATCTGTAATAGAAAAGGAGCTATCATTAATAAAGCCAAAATAAAGGGGGTAGGACCGTGGTTGACACAGTGAGCGTCATATGTATAACTGCACAAAAGTGTAGTGTAGAAGTATGTATAGTAGTAATAGTTGGTTATAGCATGCGAAACATTTAGATAAAGTAAATACACTAACAGCAATAAGCCTATTGCGTTGTAGGTGTAGTAGCTTGTGTGATGAATGAATGAGGAGATCACGAAAGGCCTGTTCTCTACCTGCCCAAATCCTAACACACTGCTGCCACAAGGCACGCAGCTAGCTCGGGTGTGCTCGAGAAGGGTAGAGTGTTGGCTCACCTGGAAACGGCAACAAGGGCGCTCGAGTTAGTTCGCCGTTAAGGAAGTAATAAGTTGAGTTTTGATGATAAACGAATATCTGAACTCTACATAAGGGAAAAGGCTGGGATCAATACTCCCAATATAGGATGCTGAAATAAATTAAATATCAAAATTTTTTAATATAAATATTAGTAAAAATTGGATTCACATACTTCCTGTGGTTTTTAATATGTTAACCAAGACTTCAATGGCTTCAATTTTAACTGCCGACCTGTCTTGTTGCTCAGTCAGAATTTGAGTGATTTGCTGATTCCAGCAACTCGCTATTTATAGGCAGAAACACAATAAGAATTGTTTTGTTCAAGAAAGATTTTTTTTTTGGATTCTCCGGTATATAGCAAAAGCTAAAAACTGTTCTAATTTGTTATTTCATCACACAACCCATTAATTTTTAGTGACAATGAAAAAAAAATGAATAATAAAAATATTTTTCTCAAATTTTTCATTTCTTTCTTCTATTTTCATTTTTTTCATTTGTTTTTCAAATCACTCAATTTCGCTATTTGGGACCTGTTGATGAGTCAAACCAAGACTTGAAACTTGTCACCAAAAATTAATGGGTTGTGTGATGAAATAACAAATTAAAACATTTTTTAGCTTCGACATACTTTTAATTTTATGCATTTTGCTTTACCAAATTTACAAAATTTAGCTTAGATTTCATTTTGGGTATAACAAGGAGGAATAGTAAGATGAGCAGATGGGATGGGACGACGAAAAAAACTAAATATTACGATATTAGGGCACAGCAAATAATGCGATGCGACAAAATCGTCGGCAAAATTTTCAACAAATTTCTGAACTTGTCGTTGTCATGTCAGTGCGACATTACTTCGAAAGAGATTGCTAGAAAATTAAAAGTTGATGGTGAGTTTCTCATTTTATTCAGTAACATAGTTTTTTGTATTATCGACAACTCTAAGAACAAAAATCCCGGAGTGGATGGAAAAGCTTACGCGATCAGTATTCAAGAGAAAGAAAGAAATGCTTCTTCTGGCAGTGCTGCAAGAACTTCAAAAAGCTTTGGAAATATCTCGAAATAGTATAATTTTTGGACAAAAACATCACTCCACGAACCTACGTTTAGTTATAAATTTTGTAGGGTATAATACATTCTTCTTTATTGCAGGACGGGTTCTGATGACAGTCAACTAGTAGATGTAATCTCAACACCGATTAGGGAAATGCATGATCTTGATGATGATGATGATCTTCCCGAAGATGACCTCGTTTTTAGGATTCAAGTACGATTTTTGAATTTGCACGCAACATTCCCACTTGCACTACAGCCTTCGCGGCGAGATAAAATGTCTACCCAGAAGGAGGAAACTTCACGAAGACCTCCAGGGTTAGGAAATAATGAACAATTTGGCGATTTCCTTACCAAGTTGTTGGAACCATTTAAGAGAGTGTAAAAAGTTTCAGGTTATCCCCATATGAATTTCTGGAATTCCAAATCAATATACTGTCATTATTAAGTTAAGAGCTTCAGAAATAAAATCTGTAGTGCTTTTTTTATATTTTATTTGTGGTTCATAAAGCGCCTTATATTTTTTTTATATCTATTATCGAAGTATATAATATAAAGTTCTTTTTTATATTAATCATAAGTGAAATCTGATAGGGTATACTAAATTTGACCCTCCTTTTGTAAGGCACAGTGTGAGATCAAGTCTCAAACGATGCCGGTTGTAAGAGAATAACTCAGCATTTCAAACTTCAAATATAAAATTTCATTATTACTATTCTTGACTTAACCTAAAATTAAAAATAATCCCAATGACGTGGAACGTTTCTTTAATTCTGAAATAAGAAGAAGAACAGAATAAATTTTCTGTTTACAAACAAACTTCTGTAGTACAAATGTTAGTGCTGGTACACCGTGTGGGCAGACGGGTAGCAAAGTGATGCACAGAAGAACTCTCTGTGAATCTATTTGAAGATAGTGGCCCCATCAGTGAGGAAGGCTGAGTAAGTAAAAAAAGGGGCAGTAGCGTGCTGCAACGTGTGGTGCTGAGCAGATGTAGCACAATAATAGTTTGTCAGAATTATTCATCTGCTTAGGTGTGGGATTTTAGATGATAAATGTAGATGATAGGAATTTTCAGATTAGATTCGGATCAGATTTAGACTTTTGTATGGAAATTGGGAGCACGATTCTTTATTCAGGTTATATTCTGAATCAGATGAACTATGAGCCAAGAATGGTGCCATCTATTGCGCCTCGTTGGCTTTATATAGCTATGATCACCAGTTATGCTCATCTCGCCTCTTGGTGTTGCCCCAGCAACATTTATTACAATTTTTTGTATTGTGACTGAGGCGAATGCGAAATCGGTGGTGTAGAGTAATGTCATTTGGTGACATGAAAAAATGCAAATATACAGAGGTGTGTAAGTATGCTTTATGGTATTTTGGATTTAAATAGTTAATTTCTTAAATGTTTTCTTTTGTTTTTTTGATAATTTTAGATAAAATAAGTTGTCACGGACTGCAGACTTGAGGGGTTATAGCAATATAACCTAGTATGAGAATTTTATAGTGGTCCAGCTTAAATTACCTCTGGTGGAGATGTGCAGCATTAAATTAGATAAGAGCTCTGAGATATTTTATCTTAGTCTTAATACTTTATGTTCTTTTTCTTTCTTTTTAGGAGGTGCTGTTCCGTCGATGGAATGATTTGGGACGTATTTCCGTCGGTGGACAAATTGGATTGGCCAACAAGGTCCATCTGCCTCTCTATCCGTCTATCTATCTTTACGATAACTCGAGAATGCATTGACTTAAAGAGCTGACATTTTATGGACGGTCTTTTAAAAAAAGTTAATTTAAATAAATTTAATTTCGAAAATCGGAAGAGTGGCCATATACCTACATACGGACATTCATCGTAAGAATTGGTCTTAGGTCAATTCAACAGCTTTCTTCCCACACTGTGAAAATATTAGGACTATTACCTAAATTTAAGACATATTTTTCCCTAAAAATAAATGTAATTTTCTCTGATAGAAAGGGAAAATCAGTTTAATTTCCCCAAATCAATGGAACATTCAATGAATTTAGGTATTTTGCACTAGAATATAAAGTACGTAAAATTCCGGACATGTTAACTCTTTTGGATATGAGGAAGAGAACATTCAATAAATTAGGTATTATGCTGCATTTTTAATGGAAACATATTTTCGTTTATATAATTCACACATTGTTTTTGAAAAGAAGTCATATATTGCTTTTCAATATTTTGTTTAAGTGTGCCCAGTGCACCAATAAAACTTCCATACTACTTAGTAGTATGGACCATAAGAAATGAGCTATTCAGCTCAGTTTAAGTATTAGTCCCTACATTTTAGGAAAAAAAAAACAACAATTTAAAATTCCCTATATTTTAGGGAATTACATAAAAAAATAGGAAAATTCCCTACATTTTAGGGAATATTCCCTAAATTTTAGGGGGGGGGGGACCAAAATTCCTTACATTTGAGGGAGAAAAGCCTACCTTCATCTTAGGGATAAAAACCTAATCTTAGTTTTCCAAGGTGCAGCTTTCCCCAATCTTATCGACAAATGCCTAACCTGTGTGGCACAAACTTTAGGGAATTATTTTTTACTGTGTTGTTTATTTATATAATAAGTCGATATACAAAAGTTCTTGAAATATATACGATTAAAATATGTGATATAAATGCAATAATATTTATTTACATACATACATATATAGAATTTGTGGTTTATTTAAGCATGGTACGAAATCAAATAAGGATTATAATGTAGAGGGTCGCGAAAATTGTTTTGTAACTGAAATACTTCTCTTTTCGCATTATTCAATGAAAAAAGACGAGCATTTTCTAAAGGGGTTGTTTCTGACCGCCACAAACCCGGGAACAGTTTATCACCAACATATCTGTCTCCATAATTATAAGGACAATAGGAATTATAAGAAACAATTTCCAGTAAAGTTCTTGGAAAAAATTGAGGCCCTCCCTACCTAATGTGGAGGCATTGTTGATTTTAAATTGGAGCGAGGCATTGCTGGCTTACCCTTTGGTTATGTCAGCAAGTCGGGGCATCGTCGATTTGATATTGAAGCGCGTTCCAAAGCGTTGTCATAGTCCCGAAAGTCTTTTCGATAATCACACGAGCTCTAAAAGTTCGTTTATTAAAATTTGTTGATCTTAGTGATAAGTTCTTTCCTGAAAAATGATCAATTTTTTTGTTACTGTGACAATAATATCTGGATATAGTTTCATTAAGTATGATCTCAGAGAAAATGCCGCATCACCAATTACGTTAGAAGGAAATTTTATATTGGAATTTGGTAACTCAGCCTCAGTCGGTATTTGAAGTATCTCGTTCACCAGCAACTTTCCAAAACCACAATGACTAAATATTCTCTTTGACTCCCTTAGGCGGCAATATCAACATCAGTAAAAGTATATTTTGCATCACATATAGCCATACGAACTACACTGTGCCGACGTTTGCAACTGTAATATTGTGGCCCTCCTCCTTTAAAACAAGCAATAAAAATATGTTTGCCGTATATTGCTCCTAAACAGTTTGGGAGTCCCCACAGGTTTTTATATTCCTTCGCTATTTGATACCATTCTGTCGGGGTAGGACGAGCAATGTAAATATGCCACAATTCATTCCAAAGAGCTTCACAAGTTTTTAATAAAATACGGTCAACAGACGACAAATCCATTCGAAACTTCAGCGCGTAGATTCTCCTTTGACTTTCGTCAGCATGATATCTGCATACATGGAATTGAGTGGGATAATTGTAGACGATTTTGCGAAATTGAAAAGTTTTTCCGTTTTGAGATAGTCTTGTTTTTTTTTATGAATTTGTTAATCCACAACATAATTTACTTATATTACGATATCATTTTTGAGCCTGTTTATAATCCTATGATTATTATATTCCTTGTTTATTATAATTTAATAATAAGTAATTACTCCTTCAAATATCCCAATAATAAGTTTTTTGGGGGTTATTGTAGACAAGTATTCCAAACATGAGCACACGCAAAGTATTTCTGACCAGGGTGCATGGAGACTTGTGAAATCTACTTTCAATATTAATTGTTGAAAACTTTTCGAAGTGCATGTCCACATTTACCCCACAGTAAAACTTCGGAAGGGCAACCAATTATCAAACACACCTATTGTTCCAATAATGTATTGTAAATGAAATACTATTAAAAATTCATAATTAAAAAAGAAAAAGAAAATGTGTTGGGCAAACTCATTTCTCGTAAATATCAATCTTTTTCGCAAATTGGTATTCCAGCACTCCCTTAGAATTCAATTTTATTATAGAATCTGGTAAAACGCTCTAAATTTGATCTGCTTTAGCGAAACCTTTATCACTTTTGCTTTAGCCAAACCTTTATTACTTTTAATAAGGCAGAAAGTCAAATAACCTGTGTCTAAACATTTAAGACCGGTGATTTCTACTTCCTTGGCGTTCTTAGAAAACGGTTTTTGCTTCTAATAGACTTTATTGTCATCCGCCTCGAACTCAACTACTTAATTTTATATTCCCACCTTCTTGAATCGTCAGATCGACCTCAAAAATATTTATTTTTTAATTTCAACAGCTTTCACACATTTATGATAAGTAAATTAACTGACCTAGTTAACTAGTTACTTAATTAAATAATACTGTAGTACGTAAATTAAAAGCTATTCAGTAAACAAACATTGACAGTAATTTATGAGACTTGTTTGGTGGGTTGTCGGATTGTTGTGAAGTCTAAAACCTAGATCCCAGCAAACATGGCGAAACGCCAAAGATTAATTTTCTTATTACCTGGACGACAAAATATCTCGCGGATGATAATCATATTCGTATTGCATTCTTAACTTCCAACGGGAGAAACTGTTACCCAGAAGGCAAAACATCTTGAAGAAACGAATGCGTATCTTCTACGCGATACGTTAAAGTAATTTGCCAGCATCCCTTCCTGGTGAGTTATTTTCATTTCATGAATAAGAAACGTATTCCTTTCTTCAAGATGATTCGCTTTCTTAGCGTCTGAGTAAATCGTTCAAGAATCATCGAAATAAATTCTTCGGAATTTGTAGTAAGGGAATAAAGAAGATATTCCTTTAAAGTAGGTTTATATTTATTTAATTAATTTTTTTTTTTTGTAATTTGAATTGGTGGAATTAAAATCACTACTTAAAATCAGAAAACAAAATTGTTTGTAGTTTCATCTTCTTTTCATCTACGCAAGACAAGCAAGCAATATTTTCACAGTATTTGCTTTAATTCCGCGTGGAAGGTATTTTGGTAATATCATCCACATATCGCCCTGAAGATTTTCATCCAAATGTTTGCTGGGATTGACCTCATATTGGACTTGACAACACATATGTTCACATCAATTTTATTCGTAGTTGGCCTCAGCGATATGTTCACATCGGTCTCTATTGACATCTAAGGCTGATCGTAAGACCTCTTTTGGGTGGTCGCAATGTTGGTCTCACTTTATTTCGAGTGAAGTTTCGAAACAAGTTCAGCCAATAGGTTATAAGAAATTATTCATGTATGCATATATATACATATATAACAATTTTGTATAGTTTATTTTAAAGGAGTTTTTTGTTAGACGAAATGTCTTCAGTTTATAATTCTTCTACATCTTCGTATGATTCCTCGTCCGACAACGAATTTATTTTTTATTTTTTTTTATTTATTAAATTTATACCTGCTGCATCCAAAAACGTAAGTACAGCGAGCGAGAAAATGTATTTGAAAAGTTCTCTGAAGAAGAAATTGAATATGGCTTTCGCTTATCAAAAGTAAAGGGTTCCGAATTGACGAAACGCATATATAGCGAACATGGAATCAAGTAGGGCTACAAGGAACCCATTAAAGCCATTAGAAAAAGTACTCATTAAGCTTAGATGTTATGCTATAAGTTGTTTTCAAATCGTGAGCGCAGATTTGTTTTTTGTACACCAATCAACCATTTCCCGAATGGTATGTGAACTTTCCAAAAAAAAATTTCACATTTAGCAAAGGAGGATATTACAATGCTTGCAACAGAGGAAGAGAGAAACATTGTAAACATTCAATTTTTTGCAATCCATGGAGTGCCTAATGTTGTGGGTGCCATCGATTGTGAGTAATATTGTAAGATATTCAAAAAGGTAATGCTACTTTTAGTATTTTTGATTTTCATAAAAATTTCAGCCACTCATATGCCCATACAGTCAACTGGACGAGACAGATCAGAAAGCTTTAGAAATTGCATGAGTTGGTTTTCCATAAACGTACAAATTGTTTGTGATAACGATATGCGAATAATAGACATTGTTTCGAGATTCGTTAGTGGATTTAAATAAATTTAATGAAATATAAATATCATTATTTCTGATGACCAGGATCATGTAACGATCAAATGATTTTCAAAATTACAACTTGAATTCGAAATTGTAATTCCGGTTACGCAAGCAAGAAATATATCATAACGCTCTTGTCTAATCCACAAAGTAAAGCTGAAATAAAATACAATGCTGCGCTTATATCAACACGACAAATCATTGAAAGAACAATAGGTTTTTGGAAACGACAATTTCCTGTTTTAGGAATAAGTAAGTAGCAATTTTGTAGCTCTCGACGAAATTTCATAAATTTGTGATTTCAGAATGTCTATTAAACGTATTGAACTCGCTTAATATAATTGTGGCAACAGCCGTGATACACAATTTGTTGAGAAAAAGTGACGTGCCCCCGCCAGAAGTAGAATTGGAACCGCTATCTGAACCAAATTTGGGAGTATATCACTAGAAGAATGTTCTGATTTTTCAACTAGGAACTATGTGATTTCAAATTATTTCAATTACGTACCGCCTGAATCAGTGGAGAAAAACAAGTACAACTGCATACTACATACAGTATTATTTTATGTAATTTCAATTTTTATTGTTCAACTTAACTCAAAAAGGTAGGTATATTGAAAAAACTTCCTGAAAACAAAATTATACAGCAACAGCATCAGTCAGTTGCTAAATTTGCAGTTTCATCAATTCCGTCCGTGTTTCAAACATTTCAGTTTTTTGGTTGTTCTTTATAATTTCAGTCTCCAACTTCTTTTTTTTAACTCGGAGAATTCTTAAACGAACTTCCCTTCCTTTTCCTGGTAAAATTTTTATTATTGCTTGCTTCACTTTCTGTAAAGGCTGAAGCTGGTGTATTTTTATTAGGTGTCAGCCTGTTTTCAAGGTGATTTTCATCTGTACCCAATAATTGCTGCAATTCTTCTTCTAGTTGATCATTGTACAAAAAAACGTATGTTAAGTAATTTTATCTTGTTTAATTGCATTACCATTAGCATACAGTAAATATAGAAATAATTCAGAAGAATATTGTAGGTAGCAGTATTATAGACCACATACACTTTTATCGATACATTCTTTATCCAACACTTCATATTTTTATAAAATGTTTTAATTTGCTCTTATTCACAGCTGTTGCGTTGAAGTCTTCAACAATTTTCTCCCAGGCTCGGTTTCGGTCACCTACAGATGCCACATGCGTTTCCTTGAATTCAATAATTTTCTTATATTTTTCCTTCTGAAAACTTTTCAAATTCCGACTTTTAAACATTTTAACACACAACGTTTCACACGGTTTACATTATCTGTCATTTACGATAATTCACTGTCAGCTGATTATGACATTCTATGAAGAAAGAGTTCGGAAAATAAATTTGCTCTATATAAGTGTTCAGAAAGTTATTTAAGATGAAATTTCAGCATCCCACTCCCACACTGAAACGACGTAGGTCGTAAATTTAATTGCGACTTTTAGGCTTAATACAGGTTTAATACCAATGTCGACGATTAAAAGTTATTTTGATTTCTGGATGGCCGTCTGTCCGTCCGTCCGTCTGTCTGTCTGTGCGCACAATAACTCGAGAACGGGTATATTTAGAGGGTAGATATTTTGTACACAGACGTAAAACAAAAGGAAAATTAAGTTCGCAAATGAGACAAATCGGGCACCTCCTTCCTGAGGTTGCCACATAAAATTTCATTGTTCACTATATATTTGGACACTTCCTGAGAACGAGTCGACATAGAGACTGAAATTTGGTACATGGTGTTTTCATAGCAATAAAAAATAACATTTCAAAAATGGAATAAATCGGGCAACTCCTTCTTGATGTTGCCATATAAAAATTTAGGTTTTTTATATATACTATGAAAACGATCAGTCCTAGACATTTTTATTGTACTAAAAACTTCTTCAGAATATGAAATCCTATAAAATTAGTTATAAAAACTTTTTCTTTATGATGAACCGTTCTAGAAATATATGCGAAAAACCACTTGAAAAATCAAATTTGCACAGATGGATGACCCTGCGAAATTTCATACTGGTATTCATCTAGGCCGGTATCATAAGAATTGGTCTTACAGGAGAGGGTCCCTACTCGCTATCACCGGTTTCGTTCAAATTCACAGTATATGTCGGGCATGACTAGAAATAAAAGTGTTGCAAGTCGTAGTTCCAGATGACCAAGCGAAACCGAAATAATCCATAATGTACAAATCCACCCCCACCCCACATCTCGCCTAAGTACTATCCGATTTGCAAAATTCTTTTTGCTAATTTTTTGTGATTTTTTTTTGTATTTTTTTAACATATTTTCCTTCCCCTCTCGATTAATTTATGAAATTTAATTTTCGACGGTCTGAAAAATTCATTTCGAGACTTTGCTCCACGAATTATCGTTTAATCCAATTATCGATTTTTTCATGGATGTACTCTTATCAGGAAATTATCTATACAAAATTTCAGGAAGATCGAGTGTCAGTTACTCATTTAAAAAAAATAATAAATCTATAAAAGTTTTACGTGCCCGCTTTTCGCCATCTACCGGTGATCTCTGAAGACTTCTGGGCATTATATTTACAGAATCTGCAACCTACATATCTCCTCTGTCGTTCGAAATTTACCAGAATGTGTTTGGCTCTTTTATTCAAATTCTACAAATATTTTACCGCGACAACTTCCACAAAAATTTGCAAGTTTGAGCATTTTGAAAAAAAAATCGCGATTTTCACTTTCATCCGTATCCTGTCATGTGGGTACTTTTTGGAAAGCTCTCGGTGAGTACGTAACAAAAAATGAGATCGATTTGTTCTCCGCCCCACTTTTCGGTAGATTGGATACAAAAACCGTTATTTTTGAATTTCGGAATCCACATTTTTCTGATATGGTGCCATTTATCGGCACTTTCTTGAAATATTTTCAACGTGCTATAACAGCTATATTAATCCTTGGGATGTCTGCTTTTTTTGTACAATTTGTCTTATGGTAAAGGGATAATCCTGCAAATAGTTACATACACATACTTATATACGAGATATAATAGCCAATCCCCTCCTCATGCATTCCTTTAACCCCTCCCTTCCTCCCCTCTCCTTGAGATAGATTTTTCATTCCATTTTCCTAGATTATATTTAGTACCATATCGCCGCGGCATAGTTGAGGCAGCATTTATGTGCACCTCTCTTGGTAAGATCACTTGATTGCCAGGCTCTGCTTTTATTATTTAATGCCTATCTTGAATCGGGGACACCGATTTAGGACAGATCCCTTATTGTTAGTCTGTCTCTTTAATTGCTATTTTGTCTGGCGACGTATTCATTTCAGGCAATAAATGCAAAATATCTTTTGAGAGGTTTTGGATCCTACAGTAGGTACTTCAGTTAGAACTAAATTGTCATTATGTAAAATTTATGAATTGTACGATAATACAACATTTGATTGGTATTGAAAGCAGCACTAACTTTACTTTATAAGAAGGAATTGTAATTGAATCGTAAACGGGTACTTCGTATTTCGTCAGCCGTTAGGTACAGTGCTAGTTGGGTAGCTCACTCGCTTGCTAGCTCTTGACCGAGTGACGTGAATATTGTGAGAATATTATGGAAAATATCTAGTCCACCTAAAATGTCAAAGAGTGAAAAAAAATGAAAATATTGGTGTGCCTAGAACATCAGTAGAAGAAGAACTGGAGCCAAACGGCGATAGCCTCCACAGCGAAGCCTCGAAGCAACGATTAAAAACGGCGCTGGAATACAGTCTACATCTTCTGGTCGAAGAAGCTCTAATCACATCAGAAAGTTCCGCTGGTTTAACCGAAGAACATATACAAATCGCAAATAAAATACACGAGAAAATAGTGGAAGTGTTATCAGAGTATACGTTTGTGTGCGACGATGAGTTGATTCAGTCCGAATAAGTCGAGGAAGGAAGTGAATATGAAGAAGTGGAGGGTATGATTTCGTGAAACGATGACTACGAACCCAATGAAAAAAAAATGAAAGAAGATCCAGAGCTCGTTTCACACGATTACAAAATAATGGCAATTAATCTTGCAAAAGCGCATCGAAAGTTAGACCAATTCTAGCTTTTTTACTTGTTGTTAGTTCTATGCCGAATTATTATGACCTAGCCTCTTTTCAAGCCAATTCAAAAGGTATTCTGAAAGCTAAAACTAGTTAACTATACCTATAGGTTTGTGAACTTGAACCTTTTCCTAAAAAATTATTTTGCGAAAAAAAAAAAATTTTACAAACGTGTCGATTATTTTTGCCGAAGAACAATTTTGTAGTTGTGATTATGATGGCTGAAGAAGAAATATCACGCGTTGGGTTTAGATGTATTGTCTTGTATTTTGCTCTTTATAGGAATTTATTGTAATTTTTTCGTTGGTAGGATTTCTTACAATCAACAAACAGCTTATTTCGACGAATTATTAGGAGAGGAAAATAGCTCGCAATTATTACACAATAATATTGACGAAGAAAATGGTTCTGAGGACGAATGGATTCCACCACCTATAACTGAACAAACTTGGATTGAATAGGAACGAGAAGTTGAAGATGTTCATAGAGACAAATCTTCAAATAGAAATTGAAGATGAGGATAATTCGTATAGCGATGGTAACAAAGATAATGATATGTGTCCTGAAGGACAATCGGATCAACATATTTTTTCCGTTAAAGACAACACCATCGCTATTTTTCATCTATGTGTCAAACATTGCGCTACAATATCATACAATGACGAGTTGGCCCAGCAAGATCGACTCATACTCTTTCTGTACGTGACACTATCAATTGCGTTTGCGATGATGTAATTTGTAATATAATTAGAAAAGTAACAAACGAAAAAGTATTGGGAAGCCCACAGTGTTGAAACCGCTAACTCAGGAGCTGCTTGAAGGATTTTTACGAATCTAGCGTTCGATATTCCAGTCCAGAACATGTGAAAGAAATAAGCAAATCAGATTCTTATCCACTCTATCGTGCAACAATACCTATCAACAGATATTGATATTGTTTTTCTACATCAGAATCTATATAATTTTACGTACATATATGTACGTTTCTTCCGAGCCGGTCAATCGGTAGCACAAATGTGCCATGCCGAGAACATAAGGATGTTAAAGCTAAAACTGTAAAAATTCCATTTTAGACTTATGATTTATGTGTAACATCTCGTTAAATGTTTTCATTTTTGACCCTTCCAAGATGTTGCAGAATATTTGAAAAAAAAAAACTATAAAGAAGTGCCAAAATCAAGCATACAGATCGAAAATCGTCCAATTGTGCGAAGGTGAATACACTTTACACTTTAATTGATCGATTGGGTTGAAGGGTTCGTGGGCGATCTATTCGACGAGTGTGTGAGTAGTATTTTCATGTTAAAATTTCAGATCATAATCATCTGAGACCTTAACATTTTTTTACTTTTGATTAATTTGTTTTCATTTGTTATTTAGGTTTTTGTTGGAGGTCCTGCTGCATTTCCTTACGATTAATCATAGCGCCCGATCTAAAGGTAGCGCCAAGAATCGCGGACAATTTTTTTGGTGGGACGTAGTTTTATTGTTTTTAGTTAGTAATAAGTACGTCGTATTGTTCCTGGACGGATCATAACCCATGATAGTTATTGGAGACACATGTGATACTAGATTAGATGCTTTCTCAGGTCGAATAGAGTATCCAAAGCTTGTATTTTAGATAGGCTCAGCACGAAGCCAGTGGAAGCAGTCCAAGTCACAATATCCTCTAGAATGTCATTGATTACAGTCATGGATTCGTGAAGCCTATCAGCCTGTGCACCACAGTAAGTCTAAACATTATTCGCGCAGTGAAATGTGAAGACGAACTTGTAAAAAAATTTTCCGACGAACGGACAATAACTTGAGAACGCGCAATAACTCGGCCTACTACGCCCTATTTAGACAAAAAATAAATACAAGTTCGAAAAGGTCAAATTGGACAACTTCTTCATAGGGTTGCAATGCAGAAATTTCGTTTTCACGACATAGTTGGACACTCCCTGAGAACGCATCAAGGGAGAGAGCTGAAATTTTGCTGTTGCCATATAAAAATTTAGGATTTTTCCGTATATGTACTACTTTGAAAACGATCAGTCCTACACATTTTTATTTGTACTAAAACTTCTTCAAAATATGAAATCCTATAAAAATGGTTATAAACATTTTTTCTTTATGATGAACCATTCTAGAAACACATATATGCGAAAAACTACTTCAAAAATCAAATTTGCTCAGATGGGTGACCATACGAAACTTCATATGGGCATTCATCTAGGGTATCATAAGTATGTCTTAGAACAATTCTAGCTTTTTTACTTGCTTTCTTTGAATTTTTTTCTTTAGAATTTGTATGCATTATGGGAAACCGACAACGGTTGTTTCGCTAACAATTTTTATGAGCGTAGACGCGTAAATGATCAATAAGTATTAAAAATTTACAGAAAATGTTTCGGCAGATGGCGGTGGCCGACTGGAGCTATTTTCAGTGTATTTTCATATGTGTTGTTGTCTGCCTCACTACCTCTCTACACTGATAATAAATTATATACCACATATGTTATTGCGCCGGAGTTGCCAGTGTAGACCGTAGCCATGTCAATAATTCATGGTATGCAATACATGGCAAACCATATTGCCAAGAAAATTGCCTACAAAAATTTGTCGTTTACCATCAAAATGTCTGAAGTAAAGCTAACGCGCTCGGAATTAATTAAATTAATTAATTTTTACGAACTAAAGGAGTGCTTGTGGAACTAAAAAGGTTAAAAAGGTGTATATTAGTTTTCTAAATCTTTTTATCTGTTCTCACTTGGCGAGCTCCAAATTCTATATTTCAATCAATCCTCTGATTGCAATCCTTTTCTTTCTTGATAACGCCATCGGCCAGCTAAAAATCAAATGTGAATTTGTTTTCTAAGATGGGCGTTACCATAAAATTTGGTAAGCAATTTTTCATGCCCAGTGTAAATAGGGGATCAAATAATGCATGCAAATTCTAAAGAAAAAATTTCCAGTAAATTTCGAAGAAAAAATAGGCCTGCCCTAAATCAGGTGCGAGGAATTGCTGGCTTACCCTTAAGGTAAGTCAACAATTTGAAGCTTCGTCGAGGCATCGCGGATTTAATATTCGAGCGAGACGTTGCGGATTTTTGGGATTGGATTGGGTTCAAAGAGTAGACGAAAAGTAGGTTGTCTGTACGTCCAGTACTATTCACTATATGATAATACGTATAGTTAATATAATACTGTGTTATCAAATAAAGCAGAAAATGATGAACACCTTGTGTGAATAACTCTTAATAATTTTATATTTCATAAACTGAATAACACTGCGGGAATAGGTAGTTAAATTTGCTGTTTCACATTTTGCCTCTATTCTGAAAATATTATTTAGAATTCTTAATATAAAATCTCCTTTAGGAGATCTCAAGAGCTTTGTAAATTTGTAAGAGCTTCTTCATACGAAAAATTTTATTGGTTTTTCTGTGTGTTTTTCTTTGTTCGCGGAGTCGTCCTAAACATCAAAAAGAAATTAAAGTACAGTTCTAACTAATCTCCGTAAAGTTTTCAATTAAATGGAAAAGTCCAAATTGGATTAATTTTCTAGAGACATGAAATGTAAAAGTTTGCTGATAAGGGAGTATTATTCCAATTCAGATATGTATTCTTTTCTCAATTATTTCACGTTAGATTTCGATTCTGAGCGCCGTAGCTTTTTGTAAAAAGCGACAAAATTTCGTCTTCCTAGAGTGCTGATGGCACTAAACTACATTGTTATTTCGGGAAGTTCCTAATTTGTTTATTGAAAAGGAAGTTCAGGAGGACCCAATCTCTGTCAATAACCTTACAAAATTCCTACAATAACAGCAACCTGTTATTTGAGTTTCTAGGTGTGCGACTTGAGTGGCTTGACTCTAATGAATGAACCACGAACTGACCAACAGAAATCACTACATCTATTTAACAGGACTTTTTCTACCTCACATAGTTCAACATAATTTGCGGTACTGTGTGTTTACAATTAGAAAGCCGTGTGTACGAGGTCACTTACATTTTCTAAGTACTAGCTGTAAGAGTATATACATTAACGTTTTTTTACAAGATCTAAGAAAAAAGTATGTAGGTATATATTATTTCCAGTAGACGACATTATGCAAAGACTTGCAAATATAGACAATTATGATTTTCAATAGACTTTTATTATAATTTGGCAAAAAATTTTGTGGTGTTTTAATGGTAGTTCTATTCATTGTTAATAAATAAGTCATAATACACTTTTTCAAAACTGTTTGATTTAATATAAATTTTGCTTTATTAACATATACAGGGTGACCCAGATAGATGTGGCAATCTATTAAGTGTGGAGATCAACCTTTATGTTGCGAGATATGGGGAGAGGTGGGTGGGGGATAGGCGGTATTAGAGATTGTCCTTAATATTTTAGGAATTACCCCATAACTCTCTAGAAGATAATTCAAACCTTTAGAACCTCCTTTTGTATATTTCTTTCCAGCACATTTGGAAGGATTTAAAAGCTTTTTGCGTTCTGTTTACAGTGGTTTCCAATTCCATTTTTGTCTGGTACATATATATAGTTCGTCGTTCGTAGGTATTTTACTCTGCCATTTAATTGAAAATGCGTAAAGCTAACTGGGTGGAGAGTGGATATTTCTCTAAATTCTTGGGGGAATTTCATGGGGACATTGAAGAAGCGAAAATAGCTTCAAATTGTCTCTTTCGGCACAGAAGGAAAAGAGCAAGATTTGATATAAATATTAATAAGCATTATGCATGTACATAAATATTTATTATTATAAAAAAAATGGATTTGTGAGATCAGTGCTCAAGCGAAAGGGGTGCCGGTTTACTGAAAGATAACTCAGCCCTCTAATTCAAATATAAAAATTTTTATTCAAAATCTATATCGCTAATACTAATATCACAACTTCAATTCATTAAAACTAAAATCCAAAATATCCTAAAACTGCGTAAAATAATTCAACAAACATAATAATTCATGTAAAAGTACAATGAGAACATCAGTGCCGCCACATTGTGGTTCTGCTCCCTTTATTTTTGTATGAAAGAAGAGAATTCACAATAAAATACGTAAATTAATTCAAAAACAGAATAGGATTTTTTGAAGTATACTACTACGTGTGGGTCTTGTGTGTTGAGCTGCAGTGTTAAAGCAGAATTAGAGCTGAATTATAGTGTGCAGTATAGGCACAACAGAATGATGGTCTGTGCTGTTTGTGTAAAACACGGGAGTAGTTGCAGAATTGGATTTCTGCTTAGGTGAAGGGTGGAAGTGAAGCAGAAGTAAATTTCTGCAGCAGGAGTAAATTCCTTCTTAGAAGTATGATAAAGGTGAAGCAGAAGTAAATATCCGCAGCAGGACTAAATTCCTGCTTAGGTGTAAGATAAAGGTGAAGCAGAATTAAATTGCTGCAGCAGGAGTAAATTCCTGCTTAAAACAGAATTAAATTTCTGCAGCAGGAGTCAACTAATGCTTAGATGGAAGCAAAATTTAGGTTTGGATAGTTATAGGAGCTCAGATTAAATTTTGAATTGGGAATGGATGATTTTGCTGTGGCTCGTCGCCTTTTTATAGCCGCTGTGAAGCGCTACGTCTCTGCTCCGTGATTTGTTGCCCTGGCAACGCTGATTTCATGGTTTCATTCCATCTAATTCTGATTGATGACATTGCAAAACATAAATATTGGGATGAATGACGGATTTTCGGTGAGCTTGTTATTTATTAGTGTTATTTACTATTTATTAATGAGTTTTTTGGTTATTTTTAGATACAAGATTCATATAGCCTAAACATTTAAAAATTATTTCATATAATACATATTATATTTTACTCACAAAACACAAATCAACAAATAAAAACAATTCTAATAATCAAACAAAGTTAGGTAAAAATATGTATTACATGTAGTGCATTTTTAAGATTAACACAAATTATGCACTAAAACTTTTATCACAAGGGAAGGACTAATGGCAGAAAAAGGAGGAAAAGAAACATTTTGTCCCAATGGGGACATTTTACCCACTCTAGTACTTCATAGCAGGAATAATCTTTTTTTTATATAAAAAATCCTGTGAAGTTTAGATGTTTTTAAGGCTTTTCAAGCTAATATTCCGTAATTTGTAACCGTTATTTTGTAATTTACATAGTTTATTGACATTATTTGAGTTACTAAATGTGAAAAACTCAGAAGAGTGTTTCTTTTGACACATAAAAGAACTAATCAAATCGAAAAATGGAAGAAGATACGGAATATAAAAAGCTTCCAGTGGAAGATAGGTGCGTTCATAAATTATGGAAAGCACGCGTGGATGGCTATGAAGAAGCTGCAAAAATTTTTCGCGAAGTCGACGGTGAGAAATCACCAGAATGGAATAAATTTCTGTGTTTAATTAAAAAGTTCATCGTTGATTCAAATGTTGTTGCCTAAGAAAAAAAACTTGAAGCAGTATTAATTTTTGTGGAAAATTGTTCAAATGCTAGTAAAACAGAAGGAGATGTGATGACTGGTATTGTGCAAAAGTGTATTGCTGCACCTAAAGCAAAAACTAAACAACTTTCAGTGCGAGTAATATTGATGTACATTGAAATAGAGAAACATGAATCCGTTATTGAAGCGCTAATCAAAGGCATGGAGCCTAAAAATCCTAAAATAGTTTCTGCGTGCACGTCAACCGTTACACTTGCTCTTCGCGAATTTGGAAGCAAAGTGATTAACGTGAAACCAATAATTAAGAAATTGGCTCTACTAGTGACCCAGGGTAAAACCGTCAGGGAGGAGGGAAAAGCATTGGCAGTTGAAATTTATCAGTGGATTGATGCAGCAATGAAACAACAAATATCTTCTTCACCTGCTCTTGCTATAAATGAACTAGAAAATGAATTTGATAAACTTAAAGGGGAAAAAGCGGAACCAACAAAGTATTTAAAATCTCAGCAAGAACAACAGCAAGCGATTTGTGTAGCAGCGGCTGAAGTAGCAGACACTGTAGACGACGAAGATCAAGGCGAGACTGTAGATATCGACCCTCTAGAGCTTCTTGATCTTGCAGATATACTTTCAAAGTTACCAAAAGATTTCTATGAAAATTTGGAAGCAAAACAATGGAAGGAACGGAAAGAATCATTAGAGGCTCTGGAAAAGCTGCTTGAAAATCCTAAATTGGAGAATAGCGATTATGGTGACTTAGTTAGAGCATTAAAAAAGGTTTGGCAAAAGACACAAATGTCATCATGGTGGCTTTACCAGGCAAAAGGGTGGGGCACACGTTTTTCCCTCTGTGTTGTGACACATAGATCGAGGTTCGTATAAAGACAACCTTGTATTTTTGCTACAGCTTTAGGCTGTTACTCATTTTTATACATGTTTTGAAGGAACAATCAACTTGCTAGTTAATAAGTAAGCTATGCAATTTTACTATGTTAGTAGTAAAGAAGACTACTTCATTTTTCCATACCACAGATGAAGTTCCATATCCTAACCGATGAAAATATTTTATCATGCTGATAAATTTACGTTTTCCGAGTCAAATCAACAAAATCAAGACAGTCAGGTAAATGCTCACTTATCAGGGTTTCTAAAGTCTCTCTGAACATTACCCATATCTATTCATGATGAGAAATTCAGGTTGATTGGCAATCTTTCATAAGGTTCTTTTATGCCGTGACCATCAACATTCAGACAAAAGAGTGGGCATTCTTTTATTTTAACTTAACAGATCGAGTATCTGTATTGTCATAGAGCGTTATAGTACGCAGTCTATTTGACATTATAACATTGTTATATGGCGACAGCGTTTCCAACTAATTAGAGATAAAACCTGTATACCCCAAATGAAAAAAAAAGTGCTTTCCCTATATACAATAATTCAGTAACATAAACAAATAATATAAAATTCTTAATAGTTTATTTCAAAGTATATTATGTGTTTTTTTTTAAAGAAGCAGGGGAACAGGAGAAACCCATCCCAAGCACGGAGACCATAGCGGCCCATTATGCTGTCCTGCTAGAAGCCCATTCAACAAAACCTTCCTGTCCTCTTAATGAAGCGCATTAGGTCTTGGTGAGGAAGTTTTCTCAGCTCATCTACAGACAGAAGGGCAGACCTTAGAGTATCCAGTCTAGTCCGGGCGAAGGCCGGACACTCACACAAAAAGTGTTCGGTTGTCTCAGGCTCTTCCTCCAGGCAGGACAGACACTCAGGCCGTTAACAACTCCCATCCTTGTTAGATGAGCGTGACGTGAGCTGGGGATGATGATGCTAACCATAGTTCTACATTGTTTTCTTCCAAGTCGCATGAGAAAATCGGAGATATTTCCATTGGGCCCGTCAAGAAACAGTTTTGTACACCTACAAGTACTTAGGTTCTCCCATCTATGCTGATGCTTCCTATGAACATCCGCTTTATGAGAGACCCGATACTCGAGGTGGCAACGCCTACGGCCGGCTCCGGTCCGAGGAACGGAGAATCAGAGCCAGCCCTAGCTGAAAGGGCATCTCTTTCTTTCCCATGATCCCCATGTGACCAGGAACCCACAGGAGGGACACTTTGTTGTGAATACACTTATCCACTGACGACCTGCAGTCCTTTAAATGTTATCCGAGGGCCACTTAGAGCCATCAAGGCTGCCTGACTATCCGAAAGGATAGCAATGTCGTTCCCCTTGATTTGCATATCAAGGGCTACCTTCACTGTCATTGAGAGAGTGAAGACTTCAGTCTGGAAGGAAGCGGTGTGTCTTCCAAGTGAGTACTCCATTCCAAAATCAGGATGAGGAAAGTAGACACGCGCCTCAGCTCCCTCATTATGGTTTATTAAACAAAACAAAGAGAACTGAACAATATTCACACTAGTATACTATATGTATTTATCTACTTATTATTTTATGACCAAAATAAAAAAATATATATAAATAGCAATATTCATTTTTTATAATAATGAGGTGAAAATTGCATACTTTAATCATGAAATAATATGATTCACTATGTATAGCGCATTATAACGACTATACTGAACTAAAAAAGCTCACGAATAAAGACTTTAACTATGTTATTTAACCCTTATTCACCACATTAAAAAGAAACTAAACTTAATGGCACCATATGTCAATTCCTATAATTGCTCGTAAATTGCAATTCACAGATGCCGTATATCAATTGCAATAATTGACACCCAATGAGTTGCGCTTACAAAGCACAATTAGCTGCGTGCTGAAATTAAAATTGTGCTACCTACCACATTTTTAATTTTTAATTATCGAATTCAATGCTCTGGCACGTTTAACAATTAATTTTATAATTTCACACAAATTTAACAGAATTTAATTTTTACATGAAATTCAAAAATTGTAATATCTACTTTATTATCTAGTCAAATAATATTATGTTTAGTCAAAAGTACATATCCCCAAAAATGGATTTCCGGAGTTATGTATATAAAAGTGTTTGAAAAAAAATTCTATGTCACTCTGTACTAACTACATAACTGCACATCTCTTCATAACTTTTAAAACTGATGAATCCAAAATGCAATACTTTAAAAAAAATGAATATTATTTCGAATAAAAGCGCACTACTTCGTAAGTAGCGCAAAGTAAATTTTTGGAGATATGCAGATGATGAAGATCCATAGAATAGCAGGAAAAAAATCACCTAAAATGTAATTAGATATGGAATAAAGAAGAAATAAAAAACGAAATTGAACATTTTCAAATTTCAAATAGATACCTAGTGTAAATTTCGAAATTCGAAAAATGCAAAAAATTGTGTTTTCAAAAATCCGGCACACGCACACAAAATTTCATTAAAATTGGTAAGAAATTACTCGAATTATGGTGAAAAATAAGTTCGAAATTGGCCATTTTCGAGCTCGATTTCCCAGTCTCACAGAACAAATTTTAAATATAAAATTTCTTTGTAAAACTTCTACATCCTTAATCTTCACAAAAATGGAAAAAAAACTTCGAAAAATCTGCGCAAAAATTCAGGAAATCGAATCAACTCTCGAGAATATCGAAAATTTTCGAAATTTGAATTCAGAAAGAAGGTGGACGTAAGCGGAGGAGGGAGGGTGGACCGGCCGTGGAACTAACGCATGAGCTAGCTACAATACGAAAAACGGACTAGGGGGAGTGAAGTTATGAAGAAAGAGGGGAGTCATGTCTGGATTTTATTTTTAAATTTTTCCATTATCCATTTCCCTTTAAAGAGGGAGGTGGGAGGAAGGATTTACTCATTAGCTTAAGTTAACACAAAAATGGCAGGCATCCCAAGGATTAATATGCCCACAATATAATGTTGGAAATAGTTCAAGAAAATCTCGGCAGGTGGCATCATTATCGAAAATATGGAAATCGTAATTCTAAAATAACTGTTTTTGGCGCCAAATTGGAAAAATGGGGTGGAAAAATGTAACTAATTTTCTATTATGTCGAGACCTTTCCTAAAAGTATCTGCGTTCCGGGGTACGGGAGAAAGTAAAAAAAGTAAACTAAAAAAAAATTGGCATAGAATCTGAAGAAAACCGCCAAATTCCTTCCAACAAAATTCCAGAAACAGAGGTGTTCAGCCCACACATAATCCTTTATGCACTCTCCAGCTCCTATTGCTAATAATGAATCCTCCTGTGTAGATATTCCTAGAATAGAAAAAAGAAGACACAAAGTACCAAGTATAAAATTTATAACAGAATACTTATCTGAAAGCCGACGAATTATTTTCATAATCTTCCACGAAAACCAAGTGGAAATAATGCAAACTGCACATACACAGCAAATGCACCTTTTCAGGCTAACTCTTTAATCTGAAAATAATCCAAAGGAAATCATTTAATAAAAGGAATAATTAACAATAAAATGCATCACAGCACATTTACCTCAGTTTGTTTCCAGTTTTTAATGTCATCAAATGACATTTATCCAGTCAGCTGACTTCGCCTTCGCCTCAGTCAAATACAAGCAATTGCAATAAACGTCGCTAGGGCAACACCGAGTGGCGAGAGCTCATAACTGGATGCGGCGGCTATATAAAGCCGACGAGCCGCAGCACAAAATCATTCTTTGCTCAGAGTTTATCTGATTCAGAGTTTAATCTGAAATTGTTCCTATCCTCCATACAGAAGTATAATTCTGGTCAGAGTTTAATCTGAAATTATTCCCATCTTTATTACAGAAGTATAATTCTGTTTAGAGTTTAATCTGAAATTATTCCCATCTTTATTACAGAACTATAATTCTGGTCAGAGTTTAATCTGAAATTATTCCCGTCTTTATTACAGAAGTATAATTCTGTTTAGAGTTTAATCTGAAATTATTCCCATCTTTATTACACAAGTATAATTCCGTTCAGAGTTTAATCTGAAAATTTGGTCTCATTACATCTGTTCTGCACCATACGTTGCAGGACGCTGCTGCACCCCTTTTGCTGCTTATTCAGCTTTTCTGTCTGACTGGGCCGCTACCATCAAATAGATTCGCAGAAAATTCTCATGTGCGTCATATTATTGCCCTAGTGCCCACACGCAGTAGCAGCATTATTATTTTTATTCTAGTAGTTTATAAGGTGACAGAAACTAATTCCGGTCTTCTTCTTCCTTTCAGAAATAAAGAGACGGACCACGTTATTTGGACCATTTGCTTATATTTTTTTTTTATATACTGAATTGTTAATTGAATTTCTAGTTTTAAGCTCTTTTGAATTTCGTGAATTTTGTGATATTAGGTTAAGGAAATGAGTTATTGAATAAAATTTTATATTTGAAGTTGAAAAACGCTGAGTTATCCTTTCAACAACCGGCATCTCTCCCTTATTGTTTGAGACCAACTCTCACATTGTGGTCCTTCGAGCCAGCTATCTGATTTTGTAAGTGCTATGCCCACGAGTTTTGAGTAACTCCCGCTAGGTTACGGATAGCTAGCATTTAAAATGTTCATAAAATAAGTATCTTACTGAAATTTTGTATAGTTAATCTACTGATAAGCGTGCATCCGCAAAAAATTGGAAGAATTTCTAGTTCGTGGAGCAATATTTTAAAATAAAGCTTTTAGGTGCAATTTCGGCAAAGTGCTTTCCCTCACATGCTAATCTGATACTTACTTACTGTGATAAGATTGCACTTGGTGTTCTGTATTATACTATTATAGCTGTTATAGCCTATACGTTTGGAGCAAGTTTGAACCAAACAATTGTAAATGTATACACATTTATTTTTATTTAAATCTAGTTTTTAGGTTTCCGTACCCAAAGGGTAACAACGGAAACCCTATAACAAAGAATTCGTTGTTCGTCCGTCGCCAGGTTGTATCTCATGAACCGTAATAGGTAGACAGTTGAAATATTCACAGAGTGTGTATTTCTATTGCCGCTATAACAACAAATAATAAATATAAAATAAAATGAAAAATTAAAGGCGGCCCGCATACAAGAAACGTGATTTTTCGGCGTTTTTTTACTCCTTTTATTCTCATTCATTTTATTATCGTAAGCAGGCATTTTTTTCAAATGACAGCAATTTTTTTTTTCATATGACGCCTACTCTCATTTGAAAATAAAAATGAAAAGAACGTAATGTTAAATTTTGTACGATGGGACGGAACCCTTTGTGCGCGAGTCCGACTCGCAATTGGCAGGTTATTTAATTTTGATCTACACTTAAATGATTCATTTTATTTTCAGATATTGTCAATAGAAAATGGCGACATCAAAAAGGCGCTTCTCAAATTACAGGAAGAAAATGCCATTAAATTTACTAATTCCAAGCGAATAAACGATGAAATAAATAAATCAAAGCAGAGTTCTGCAAGTCTGGCGTATTTTGTATAGGTTGTGAGGAAGAGAAAAAACTTTTTAACTTGAAGATTAACGAAAATTATATAAAAATTGAATCCAACGCTAAAGCGTCGACTTATAATTCTTTGTTTGATCATAGTTTTCCACACAGCTCAAGTCAAGAAGATGTGTTTAGCGAAATTTCGGTAGCGGAAAGACCTTTACAATGGAAGGTGTCCCTGCTAATATTGGAGTTATACCAAGCACAATATATTTTTTATTCCAAACGATAGAAATTTACAAAAGTGAGGTCTGGAACTACATAATAAAAGTTTCATACAAATTTACAATGAAAACATATTTGATCTGTTAGATGATCCAAACAAAAATGTTTATTAATGGAAGTCAAGATTATAAACAAAATAATGTCCGCAATTCATCGGAAGAATAAGTGGAGGATGCAAAGCCCCTACGAGATTTACTGCAAAGAGCGCAAATGGTCAGACTTGTTGCTGAAACGGTCATGAATAAGACATCTTCAAGATCTAATGTCCACACAAAAATCGTGTTAATTGACCAAAATGGTGAAAACGGGGGTTAGTCATTCGGTACGATTGACCTCGTTGACTTATCAGAGTCAGATAGTGGATTCACCAACAAGAGCCTTTGTACCAACTTGTAAACGTGCTAACAGCATATGAAATCAGTTCCTGCAAATTATGGATAGCTGCAAAAAATATATCCTGAATTTTTACATGAAATTGTCTGAATTAAAAAATTTGTAATACAGGGAAGTGAAAGCGTGTAAAGTGCTCTAATTCGAATTATAATTGAAATATTGTGTTTTAAATAGTGGAGCAACGCCGCCACGCTTACCACGCTTTCGCCTCACATCAAACAGAGCTATCTTTTCTGTGACAGTGAGGGGTTAGCCCCGGGCTCAGCTACTTTCACGTAGTGCGAGGTGGTAACCACAGATCGATGGTATTGGCACTGATTAGTGGACTAAAACCTGCTCCCATCCCAACCCAAGGTGGAACAGCATACGCCAAGGACTTCGAGGCTGAGGAGTTGCTCAGTCCTACGATAATGCGTATCTCTGCCGTGAGCGACAGTCTTTCTTCGTAATTCGTGGGCCCAAATATGGATCTCTTTGCTAAAAACAAATACACTTCTAGTAAGTGCGTTTTTAATCCGAGGAGATCTCGACATCCATGGAAAATCTCTTCCTGCAGGGGACCTCGCCTAATGAGGGTGGAGTGACTCCTACAGAGATCCCTCGTGCTCCTCATGGGTCATGAAAACTCAATTTGGGCGGGCTTGCTGATGACCTCAGCGTCGAAAGCGAGACTTCCCGATGCAGAAGAGTTTGTGGAGCAGAGAGGGAGAGAAGCCGTATAGCGTAGGACATGGCTAATCCTATCTCTGGACCTTCTCCCCATTGGATAGTGGTAGAGTAATTCTTCTGTGGTAAGATAGGTAATAAATAACAGTCAACCTAATAAATGGATAAATAGACGCATTACAATATATTGTTACAGTTTTTAATTTTTACTCTTTAATTGCCCTGGCCGAGCGGAGATGAGGGAACAATCAAATCTTAATTATCGCCGAAAGCTTTCAGTATCACTAATTCCTTCTTGTACCAATCGGCTAATCTGGTTGGCGTATCGATTATATCGAAGTACGTTCGCACACCCTGCTTAGTACACTAAATTCCCGCGTTGCGGTTCGGCTGAGGCGGAGGCGCGCTGGGAGCCTCTTGCTAACTACGAAACCAGCTGTTTACTGCCAGAATTTGCAAATACAACGCGTTCGATACTACTTCGAGAATTAATAATAGCCAAAAAGGCACAAAAATTTTGAGTTTTTGTTTTGTTTTTTTGGATGTCTTCACACGGTTGGAATCGACTTTTCGTTAATGGTGGTTTTATTTCGCAATGGGTTTCCTTTATTGAGTTAAGCAGAAATAAATTCAGCTCGCATCGCTTTACTCCAGAGCTTTTTGATTTCGATGCCGTGGACTGAAATCAGAGGAAAAAGTCACTGAAAGAAAAGGAAAGAAATGCAACAGGAAATTTATTTGATTGTTTCTTGTGTATTCTGTGCGGGCCGTAAATATGTGTGCTAAATTTCTTTTGGTTAAATTTGGTGTTGAAGCTCTTTTGTTTTTATTTTAGCGCGACAAAGTGGTCTCCGTCAGAAAGCTTTTACGGGAAGTTCTCCGAGCAAAAGTTCGTTTACCCTGTAGTGCTGAGCTAGCTTGCCTACGGTCAAAAATTGGAAACAAAACAAAGAAAACAAAACAGAAGATTCCAGATTCCCACGAAATTGACTCCAGATGTGAACGTCGATGGAAAATAAAGAAAACAGGAGATAATAAAAGATAAGTACTTAGCTTTTTATAGACATCTGTGGGAAGCCGAGCTTGGGGGCTCTTCGCTGGTAACCTGTGTTGTTTCTTTCGGGTTGTCCGTGGGAATCCCCTGGATCCTTCCTTGTAACTCCTTTGTTTGTTAGTTTATGCTGGGAAAAACAATGAAGATACCACCCTCGGCGATTTGTTCGTGTATAGCGGGGAAAAACAAAGCAATTATTAAGAAAGAAAGAAAAATGCGTCACTCGCGAAGTAGTTATAATGATGTGCTTTTATTTCGGGCACTCTTTACTCGCGGTTTACAAAGAGAAAAAAAAGAAACTTAATTAAATTCAATTAAATAAGATACAAATTCACGATTTTATTTCAAAAGAAACTTAATGAAATTTAATTAAATAAGATACCAATTCACGATTTTACTTCAACTAATCGTTCTATGCTGGTAGATCGCTGCTTCAAAAGTGATCCATCCCGTCTAGAAAAGTTGCCTCCCTTGACCGTTTGGAATGCTCGCGCTCGCAGTTTATCCGTACGTGTTGCCAGGTTTGCAGTAGTTGGAGAATTTGTCGCGCTACATTGCCCCCTGGTAAAAAACTCGAAGTTCCAACCGAGGAATAACTTAGAGAAAATTTATTAATAAAGGCCTAGATAAGCAATCAAGATAATTGTGATATGCGTCATTTGGATGCAGTTGCTTGGATTCCTCCCATTTCACCCTCAGAGCCCTCCCTGGATCTTAAATAGCCTAGTATGGACCACGATGCTACGCACCTAAGACAAGGAATAAACAAAATTATATAAAATAGAAAAATAATAGAAAAGATTTAAATCATTTTCAAAGATTTGTCCGAACGGTTGGGCCTGTCTGCGTCTTTGGGTTCGCGATGCTATCACCCGGGCTTCAAGGTCTGGGAAAACCCATAGTAGCTGATCTGCTGTTCGTGTGGAACTGGGAGGATGTGTGTAATATTAATCGCACTCTCAGGATGAAGTCCCGGGAGACAAGACCAGGATAGCACACTCGAAAACTCATAAGTTTTTTTGTTTGTTTTGAAATAGTTTTGGGCAATCTGGATTGATTCTTATCAGTTTGGCCGTGGTCGATAGCCGCGTGTGAGTTTGCGATAATACCGGGAAAGGAAGTGAGACTTCATTGGTATGTTCGGCTGATGTGCCATATTATAGTGCGGTGTTGCTGGCTATTCGCCTTTCTGGTATACAGCTAATCATTACTGCACAGCTGAGTTACCGGTACCAATAAAGTGTTGGGTCACGTGTAAATGTTACAATCACTCCTAGGTCAGTTTAGTTCAGATTTCCATGTCATCCTTGACACACCCCTAGAAAGTTGCGTTTCCATTAGCTGCGCAAGGAGAGCTTTCGTCAGATGTTTTTACCTATAGCTTCGTCAGTATGGTCTCCAAATTGAGGAGTTGTCCAACCATTTTACTAATTAAGCTAGCGTTAGAAAAATTGATTTAAAGCTATTCAGAGCCAGATGAACTAACTCAGAAACGTCAGAGTGAAAAGAATTCCAGGGGAGTAACAAGTCCTGAACGCCAATCTGTGGTCAATTTCGCTGGCTGTATGCTGTTGCTGTTCAGCTATTACGCACCTATAGATAAGAGGAGTTTATTAATATACCCCCTCCCCGGAATGTCGCAGGTGACACAACGGCTATGGAAAACCTTACCGCAAAGAATGACGCTGAATTGGAATTGGGGCAATAATGCCTTGCAGCTTCTTGCCCAATCCTTTTCCAGGCTGAAATCGCTACTTGCGCAAAATCTTAGAAGCAAATCCACTAGAGTTTTGCTCCCATTGCACTAGCAAGTTGTTTTTTTGGCCTTCGCCAGGTGTTTGAAAAGTGATATTAGTTTGACTAGTACTATCATTGAATCGCGCTAATCGATCAATATGTAAAACTCTCCTTGTCTTGCCTCCACGAAATTCAACTCTATATAGCACGTCATTGAAGCGAATCAGAATGCGGCCAGGGCCTTCCCAGTCGTGCTGTAGTTTTGGGCACTTTCCTCGTCGTCGTTTGGGATTATAAATCCAGACGCTGTCACCTTCCGCAAAGCTAAGAGGGTTTGCTCTCAGGTTGTATTGTGTCTTCATCCTATGGGAAGAGAGAGCTAGATTAGTACGAGCTAATTTGTGAACCTTCTTCAGTGCTTTTATTAGGCCATCTGTATATTCCGCAGGTCGGGAGAAGGACTCGGCTGGAATTGGGCCGTAGGTGAGATCAGAGGGTAAACGCAATTCTCTACCAAGGGTTAATAAAACCGGAGTGAACTTTGTGCTATCGTGTGTGGCTGAACGATAGGCTAGTAGTGCCAAGGGTAGATACAGGTCCCAGTTCGCTTGACTCGAATCAAAGAACTTGGACAAGTACTCTAATAAGGTTCGGTTAAAGCGTTCAATCATTCGGTCTGATTGAGGGTGTAACGCGGTTGTTCTTGTCTTTTCGATACCGAACCGTTGCAGAATTGCTTTAAAAGGTCAGCTTCAAAATTTCTCCCCTGGTCCGAATGGATCTGGAAGGGCATGCCGAATCTGGACAATACATTTTCTATTAGTCCGTCAGCAATAGTCTCCGTCTTCTGGTCCTACGTCGGAAAGACCTCCGGCCACTTAGTAAAATACTCCATCACTACTACTGCGTATCTGTTGCCTTTATGTGTTTTAGGTAAGGGACCTAGCACGTCTATAGCTATGCGCTCAAATGGTGCTCCAACGTTATATGTGTGGAGTTCCCCTTTCGTTTTTCTGGGAGGTCCCTTTCTCGCGTGGCATAGTAGGCTTTTGGCACACCACCTTTCTACGTCGGCTTGTAATGTGGGCCAGAACTAACGGGTTTTGATCTTGTCTGCCTTTTTTCTAATTCCAAAATGCCCACCATCCGGCTTGTTATGATAGGCCTGTAGAATTAGATTGATCAGGCTGGAAGGTGCTATTTTTATTAAAGTTTCCTTTTCATTATAATGTACCAGGTAAAGGATGTCTTGTGACAGGCGTAGTGAGTCCCAACGAGCCCAAAGTGTTTTCAGCTGGGGACTTTCCGAAGCAATTTCATCTCGCGAGGGCTTTACTCCTTTCCGAAGCCACTCTCTAATCTGCTTCAGGAGAGCATCTTCTTCTTGATCGGATGCTAGATCGACGATTGGGTCCGATGCTACTAGATTGATTCCTTCCTCTATTTCATTCAACTCCTTTTGCCTACAGTGCTCACAATTTCCACAGAGCCGTCGAGAAAGTGCATCCGCGTTTAGATGTTTCTGTCCGGGTCGACGCTCGATGACAAAATCATACTGTTGCAGCCTCTCTAACCACCTCGCTAACTGGCCATCCGGTTCTTTGAAGTTCAGTAGCCAACGAAGCGACGCGTAATCCGTACGAATCCGAAAAGGCCTGCCGAACAAATAGTGATGGAAATGTCTGGTCGCTCGCAGTACACCCAACAGCTCCTTTCTAGTAACACAGTAATTCCTCTCAGGCTTATTGAGTGTCTTCCTGTAGTATTCTATGACTTTTTCGTAACCATCTTGCATTTGGCTGAGGTCGGCTCCAAGTCCCGTCTGACTGGCGTCTGTGTCCAATATAAATTCTCCATCAGATTGGGGAAATGCCAGGATAGGAGGAGAGGTCAGCTGAGTTTTCAGTTCTTGGAAAACTGCATCTTCCTCGGGTCCCCATGTGAACTTCCTTTTCTCCTCTGTCAACTCAGTCAATGGCTTGGCAATGGTTGAGAAGTCACGCACAAATCTCCGGTAGTATGAAGTCAAGCCAAGAAAACTACGAACTTCCTTTTTGGTCTTCGGTACTGGCCACGACTTAATAGCTTCCGTTTTTTCCGGGTCTGTTTGTAGTCCTTTGGCGGAGACAATGTGGCCCAAATACTTAACTTCTCGTTGAAACAAATGGCACTTTTCGGACTGAGCTTTAGGTTGGCTTCTCGTAATCGCTGAAATACAGTTTTAAGGTTAGCAAGGTGCTCATCGAAGCCGCAACCATGAACGATAATGTCATCGAGGTAGACCAATGCCGTTTCTACTCCCACGTTTCGTAGAACGCCATCCATTAGTCGCTCAAATGTAGCTGGAGCATTACAAAGACCGAATGGCATCACGTTAAAATCCCACAATCCATTCCCGGTCGAGAAAGCTGTTTTTTCTCTATCTTGCTCACACATCTCGACTTGCCAATATCCACTCTGCAGGTCTAAAGTAGAGAACCAAGTGGATCCTGCAAACGAGGTGAGGGTATCGTCGATCCTGGGAAGTGGGTAAGAGTCTTTCTTCGTGACATCATTGAGCCATCGATAATCTATGCAGAATCGTTTCGTCCCATATTTTTTTTACCAGGACCACGGGAGATGCCCAAGGACTCTTAGAAGGGCGTATATCATCATTTTCTTCCATTTCCCGTGTTGGTTCTTCGACCTCCGCCTTCTTTGCCATAGGTATCCTTCGGGCAGGCAACCTGACAGGTGGAGTCTCCCCGACATCGATTCGATGTTTCGCAATATTAGTACGTCCAGTATCATTCGGGCCAGTTGAAAAAATGTCTCGATATTGTTCTACAACAATCTTTAGTTTTGCTCTTTCCTCCTCAGTCAATTCTTCTGAGGGTTGCAGCCACGTTTCACTGACTGCTGATCTACGTCGCATTGCGAAATCGCGCAT
Source organism: Dioctria linearis (assembly GCA_963930735.1). NCBI lineage: Eukaryota > Metazoa > Arthropoda > Insecta > Diptera > Asilidae > Dioctria > Dioctria linearis. Next base: position 206,884,123 of record OZ005741.1, on the reverse strand, counting down.
TCGGTCACAGAGGTTGACTCCAATTTTCCAATCGACATGCCTCGAGTAAGACAAACGTCGCTTGATGTTACGTTCACCAATATCAGAGGTATTTCATTTGCTTGGGGATCTACTAAGACGCGAGCTATCCAAACTCCATAAGGCAGCATGAAATGAGCTGGTTCAAAAATTACGTCTGTGTCGGCATCGTACCTTTCTACCCAAGGTAATGCAACTACAGTTTCGCTCTTAGCAGTGAGTACGATAGTTTCTGCTAAATAGACAGGCGACGATATATACTTGGGTTTGTGTAATTCTATGGCTATACTTCCAATCAGGAGAACATTCTTCTCAAAGTCCAACCTGCAACCATTAGCATCTAGGAAATCAACACATAGCAGGCACACTGGCTCCATTTTTGCCACTAAAACTTCGTGTTGAACTGGACAGTTCTTCAACTGGATGTCAACAATGATAGTTTCTAGGACCTCTATACTTTCTCCAGTCACACTTCGAATGCGGACTGACGTAGATTGTAGTCTTGTCTTCGAGGGACGGTCTAGGTATTGAGGGTGTACAATCGAGAGGGTAGCTCCGGTGTCGATGATAAAGTTACAGGAGACGATGATAACCAGTTTCCCGAAGAAGTTGGTGTTACACAACTTAAACCCAAGGAGGATGAGGGCACGATAGAATCATAGATTGCAGATTGTCAAAAAGCATGGGTGTGGGCATTATGAGGTGTATTCGACAATGTTTGGCCCTTGTTACAGTTCAAATGAACATCGGAGGGCACCCCAGCTGTCGGAATGGACGAACCGAAAATCGGACTAAAGCTCACTGCTGGAGCTGGCATGCTGCGGGGAGCAATTGGGCTGGAATGGTGAGCTATTGATGAGGTTGTGATTGGGTTTGCCTGCGACTGAATACTGCAGACAATAGGGCAAGAAGAAGAAGGACAATTAGACGTGTCCGTCGAAACGTTACACGAGATAGGATAACAAACTGTGGTGGTAACTATTGAAGTAGTAGTAGACGCGGCCACGCTTGTCGGAAATACATTGTATGAGGACAGGGACTCATCGAATACCTTGTTGACAAACGATGTACCACTAAGAGTTTTTTCTAATTCGGAAACTTTCTTGGATACTTCAGTCACCGTACTACAAACTTCTGTCTTCATTTTTGCATAAAAAGCCTGCTGTTCGGCTTTTGACTCATCTTTCAACTCATTAATAATTCCTGTCACTAGGCCAGAGACCATCTGCTTCATCTGCTCTGTCATTTCTTGCATCTGTTCTACGTTCATTTTGGCCGTGTGAAAAAGAAGTTCCCTGATACGGAAGGAGAAAATGGAATTGTAGACCAAAATTTCGCGAGCTTAGAAGAAAAGGTACAGAAGACTTGGCTTAGCAGTTTAAGAGATCAACGCAGCACAAGGGAACACTTTATCACTTGTAGGGGAGTACAGAAATTACAGATAATTCTCAAAGTTGAGAGTCGAGCCGTATCTGCACGACTATAGTTACTCTAAAAATCCAAGAACTATCCCTTTTGAACTTCGGAAGAAGAAAAAAAAAATAAAAGAAAACCAGAACCAACTTAAAAATAAATAAATAAAATTATGAAATTATAAAGGGCACCAGGAAGTTGCAAATTCGAGCGCATGAACTTTATTTCTCCGCTTCCACAATCGTTAATTCAAGTAATTATGAAACAAACAAAAATAGAAAGACAAAAGTTCAGTCTGCAAGCTCTAAAAAAAAAATAAAAAAAATAAGAATACTTCGATCCGTAACGCTAGTAGTATACTTGTATACTTATCCTAAAATTCAAAAGGGGAAGAAAAAAAATAAAAATAAGCTGAAAAGAAACTTAATCTAAGAAATTCAAATGATGTGACACAAAAAACATAAAAAAAATTCAAATAAAACTACCCGCCGAAGCGAAAAGCCTTAGCCGATCAATTCCACAAATAAATTAAAATTTTCCAATTGTATGTAGGTAGTGCTGTAATTGAGAAATAACGTTTGAGATATATTTCGTGTACCCCACACTTGACACCAATTGTTACAGTTTTAATTTTTACCCTCAATTATTAATAAATAATTCTGTGCACAGTCTTTAATTGCCCTGGCCGAGCGGAGGTGAGGGAACAATCAAATCTTAATTATCGCCCAAATTTTCAGTATCACTAATTCCTTCTTGTCCCAATCGCCTAATCTGGTTGGCGTATCGATTATATCGAAGTACGTTCGCACACTCTGCTAAGTACACGAAATTCCCGCGCTGCGGTGTACGTATCGGCTGGAAACCAACTGTTTACTGCCAGAATTTACAAATACAACGCGTTCGGCATTACTTCGAGAATTAATAATAGCCAAAAAGGCACAAAAATTTTGAGGTTTTTGTTTTGTTTTTTTTTTATGTCTTCACACAGTTGGAATCGAGTTTTCGTTAATGGTGATTTTACTTCGGAATTGGTTTCCTTTATTGAGTTAAGCAGAAATAAATTCAGCTCGCATCGCTTTACTCCAGAGCTTTTGATTTCGATGCCGTGGACTGAAATCAGTGGAAAAAGTCACTGAAAGAAAAGGAAAGAAATGCTAACAGGAAATTTATTTGATTGTTTCTTGTGTATTCTGTGCGGGCCGTAAATATGTGTGCTAAATTTCTTTTGGTTAAATTTGGTGTTGAAGCTCTTTTGTGTTTATTTTTAGCGCGACAAAGTTGTCTCCGTCAGAAAGCTTTTACGGAAAGTTCTCCGAGCAAAAGTTCGTTTACCCTGTAGTGCTGAGCTAGCTTGCCTACGGCCAAAAATTGGAAACAAAACAAAGAAAACAAAACACAAGATTCCAGATTCCCACGAAATTGACTCCAGATGTGAACGTCGATGGAAAATAAAGAAAACAGGAGATAATAAAAGATAAGTACTTAGCTTTTTATAGACATCTGTGGGAAGCCGAGCTTGGGGGCTCTTCGCTGTAACCTGTGTTGTTTCTTTCGGGTTGTCCGTGGAATCCCCTGGATCCTTCCTTGTAACTCCTTTGTTTGTTAGTTTATGCTGGGAAAAACAATGAAGATACCACCCTCGGCGATTTGTTCGTGTATAGCGGGGAAAAACAAAGCAATTATTAAGAAAGAAAGAAAAAATGCGTCACTCGCGAAGTAGTTATAATGATGTGCTTTTATTTCGGGCACTCTTTACTCGCGGTTTACAAAGAGAAAAAAAAGAAACTTAATTAAATTCAATTAAATAAGATACAAATTCACGATTTTATTTCAAAAGAAACTTAATGAAATTTAATTAAATAAAATACAAATTCACGATTATACTTCAACTAATCGTTCTATGCTGGTAGATCGCTGCTTCAAAAGTGATCCATCCTGTCTAGAAAAGTTGCCTCCCTTGACCGTTTGTAATTTATCCGTTGTCGCAGGGTCGTTGACCTCACGTGGGCTCTCGCAAAATTATTTGCAAATGCGCGCGCTCGCAGTTTATCCGTACGTGTTGCCAGGTTTTGCAGTAGTTGGAGAATTCGCCGCGCTACAAATATTATAGGATTACCCCTTGCAAAATGCTCTAATTTGCAAATGTCAATGACAGAGGAGATATGTGGGCTTCTGATTCTGTAGGTGCTATGTCCATTAGTTCTAAACGCACGCCGGTTAGGTGGCGGAAAGTGGCCATGCAAAACTATTAGAGTTTTTATTTTTTTTAAATATGTAAATGAAATCCGATCTAACTAATTAAACTAACTTATTTTTGTTATGTACACGCCGCAGACCTTACCAAAAAGTACCCGCATGTCGGGTACGGCAGGAAAATAATAAAATCATGATTTGTCCTCCAAAATAAACTCTGGTAAAATGCCAACGGTAGAGGAGACATGTGGAACTACTTATTGTATAGGTGCCACGTCCGTAAGTTTTCAGAACTCGCCGGTAGGTGGCGGAAAGTTCTCATGAACAATTCTTACAGTTTTTTTTTAAATAGGTAAATGAAATGTTATATTCCTGAAATTTTGTGTAATAAGCTCCTAATAGGGGCGCCTCCATAAAAATATTAAAAATTGGGTTAAACGACAATTCGTTTAAATAAGTCCTCACGGCGAATCGAGAGAACTGAGAATCATAAGTGATTAGTGTCTGATTCCTATGGAAAGTCATAACGTCACATTTGGCGATGTTGAGTACCAAATCATTGCTCTCGTACTAATTATAAAATTTTTTAATGTCACCTTGTACCTGTTCACAATCAATTCAAACTGAGGAAAAAGCTTAACTTCGTCAGCATAAATCAAGACCTTATAGTAGCTCACAACAGAGAAAATATCGCCAATATACAGAATAACGAAACAACGGACACAAGTGACTGCCTTGAGGTACGCCAGGTGAAGCCTTCAAGACTCTAGAGATGTAATGGCGGAATAAGATTTGGTATGTTCTGTTATTTAAATAAGACTCTGTCTATTTTAGAAATGTTGGGGGAAAAGCCATACCTTACAATTTTAAAGTGTATCACGGTGGTATCCATAACTTGTCGACTGCTTTACTACAGTCTGTATAAGTACAAGCTAGTGGAAAATTGAACAACTCATGTATCTCAACTGCTTCATCTCAAGGAGAGGACATATTGCAAGCATGTATTGCAACAATGCCACTCATTTGTTGGTTCTATGAATGAATTGTTTGAATTGTATCAAGTAATAAGTTCAAAAGAATATTCGAAAGTAGTTCAACGGTTTTGTACTGATGAACAAATCAATTGGCATTACATACCAGCACGTTCACCTCATCACGGTGGCCCTGGGAGGCAGTGGTAAAGTCGGCTAAGCATCATCTTACGCGCATGATGAGAACTCATATACTCACCGGTATGGAACTCCGAACCTTGTTAGTGCAAGTAGAAGCCTCTCTCAATTTGAGACAGCTTCACCCAATGTCGAGCGATCCATCGGATTTAGCACCTCTTGCTTCAGGGCATTTTCGGATCGGGGCCCCTTGACCCTAATTTGAAAGAAATGAAAATTGGTCGCCTTTTACGTTGGCAATTAGTCCAGTAGATTGCTCAAAGGTTTTGGTGTAGGTGGTCAATTGAATATCTGAACTCACTTTAACCACGAAACAAATGGCACACATCTCAGGAAAATATTAAACCTGGACGACTTGTAATTCTCAAAGAAGAAAATCTGCCTCCGCAAAGGTGGGCAATAGGTCGAGTTGTAGCCATCAACCCAGGGAAGGATTGGATGGTTTGAGTTGTTCGAGTCAGAATGGTATCGGGAGAATTCAAAAGGACAAACCAAGGCGGTCGGGATGTTTGTTACCTTGGATAAAAACTATAGTAGACTATGTTAAATTATTAGTAGGCTGTGTAGGAAGTAACTATTTGTTTTCTGCTTGTCTTTGGTTTTTGTCTTGCCGTATGTAAAAATAAGTTAGTTCAGATTTTGTAGTCTTTGATATTGTAATCTTTTTCAACTCGCAGAAATAAAGGTATAACTAATTTTCGGCAGTCATATTTTCAATTAATTCTCATCAAGATGCATGGGTCACTAAATAATTTCGCACGCATACTTCTCCACAATTTATTCTTTCTATTTCAAGACGCTTTAGTTCTTTATTGAACAATTATAGATATGTTTTAGAGAGCTGTTGACGCTCGCAGGGAACGTGAGAGGAAAATAAATCGCAAAGAATTATGTAAAATTAAAAACCTATCCATCAATGCTATTGAAAGACAGCAATGTGTTGAGATTAATAGAGTTAAGTCTAGTGGAAAGTTCCGAAAAGTTAGCCTTTCTAAAATTGAAAAAGTATTCTACGTTTTGATAGTAAATTAAGAGCGATTTGAGTTTTTTGGAATATCGCTGCTAATCTTAGATGCGTTTCTAGGTTGGCGCCCGGAAGGTACAAACAATTTAGTAAACGTGCCAGAGGGCCAAAACGTGGGATCCAATAACTTGTACCGCACATCTTCTGAGAGGTTAAAAGAAAGGATGCAACCTGTTAAGAACTTTTACTAATCCTATGACAAGGAATACCATCAGATGCGATATTTCTAGACTCCAGATACTTCAATATGTCCTAACACAACGTTTCTGGTGAGAAACTGGTGACGAAATGCAATTACCTGGAGACGACACAGATGATGTATCAGAGCATTGACTCCCAGCGTTACCTAAGGCCACAACAGCTGCGGTACTTCCACTAGGAGTAGAAGTGGGCAGGTGCAAATTAGATCGCTTCCTCCGGCGCGGCTGTTGTTTGCGACGAGGCTTGGGGTAAGGTTACTGAGTAGGTGGCACATTTGCTGACAGCGAAGAAACATCTGTACAAGCCATATGCCCATGAACAGGAGGCGTCACGTCAGGAGAAGAAGGGAAGCTTAAGTTTCCAGACATGAAACACTTAACATCCGAGGCGAAAGCGCCAATAAGCACGGAATCCTTAGCAGCAAAAGCAGACCAAGCCGCAAGATAATTCTTGACCAGCCGGATATTATGCTGAATTTCTTTAAGGATTTCATCAGCACCAGGTGGTGAAAGAGGCGTGTTACAATTGTTTGCTTCTGAAAAATTAAGAAGCTTGTCGAGTTTGAATTGATAGTATTAAGTTCCTCGGAGAAAGCATTGAGGTACGTCTAGTCTAGTTGGCAGATATATGCTTAACAAATACTTTCGGTAAGGTCGTCGAACATGACACGGCTTTAATGCTAAGCACTCGTCACATCTTGTGACAGAAACAGAAGAGCTCGTTAGAATACGACACAGGCAGGAGGAATGAAAAGATTTGCCACAAATTCCGTCACAAATGAAGACGTCTTCATTGGTGGCAGACGAACATGACAGTACATGTGGTCATGATTACAAAGAAGAGTACCGATAATTAAAAAGGAAAAATTGAGAACAGGCTACAAAATCCTCCGATATCACAGTGGGTGGGAATTCTGACTGACAGATGGCGAACAAACTAAAAGGGAGATGATAAACAACTAAATATAATCAAAAAAATGCCTGTAATTATTGTAATTATTAAATGAAGTATTCAGTACGCTGGAGCACAGAAAATGATTAAATAAGTTTACCACAAATGAAATACATAAACAAAATGCCAGTTCAAAGACCAAAAGCAGCAGATAAAAAAAAGAAAAAATCCCTACAGCAAGCGGTCACAAAGAGTACAGAGAAAAAGCTTTGCAAACCAGACGGAAAAGTAAAAAACAATCAATAAGTACAATTGACCGAACTATTAACAATTGACCACAAACAAAATTAGCAAAAAACGATTAGAGATAAATACAAAAAACAAATTAAACACGAAGAGCAGAAAAATTGACACACAAATTTACAAATTACATTGTACTATCTGTAATCGTTAAAGTGTTACTAGCTCTTAAGCTATTCTCAAAGCTATTCTGAAACCTTGGTGACTGCAAACACGTCATTTAAAAAAATATTAATTAATTTCCGTATGACCTGATAGGATGTAATAGATCAAGCACGACAACAACAGATATAATCGAAGGGCTCTTTACTCATTTTCATATACTGGAGAATCTATGAGGATCAGTATGTAAATCTTCATATATGTGGATGATGGAATTCTCTAAATTCTAATCGCTTGTTATTTGTGGAGTCACAAGCATAACATCATTAATAACGTTAATAATATTAACAAAAGTAATTGGATTGTTTTTTATAAATGTTCTAAATATATCCCTGATATACTTTGCATGAGTCGATGGACTCCCCAAATGATGTCAGACTGGATCCTTTTGAAAGTCCTTTCATATAGGTTATAGAATAACAAAGCTACAATCTATGGATCGTTTCGCTCGATGTTTGTTTGTTTCTTTTCGGTATCTAGTTCTAGGCGTCTGTACAGTCACCTAGAACTAGATACCGAAAAGAAACAAACAAACATCGAGCGAAACGATCCATAGATTGTAGCTTTGTTATTCTATAACCTATATTCTATAATATGATGATATTGTAAAGGCCGTCCGTATTGTTCATAATACCATAATTGAAATAGAAGGTATTTCAAATCAATTAAATGAAGTGAAAGGTTTGAGCAGTGCTGTAGTAGAAGATATGCCTCGTCTGCTATGAAAACGAAGGTCGCTGGAATAGAAGTATTAGAGATCGGTTTATCTTGTGAAATATCCAATTAAATCTCCTGAATCAAATCAAATAGTTCGGATGGCTTAAAAGTACCTCCACCGCTTTGTTTTCATAATAAATTTATAATTAGCGTCTACTACTCTTCGTAATGCTATCGAATGAAATTTTTTATAAATATAAAACATTCAAACCAGCGCGCTTAGGGCACTTTATTCGGATGTGCTATGTATCCAGCGAACTAGATCAGTCGCAAACGATTCGGTCGTCTTGACCGGGGCAGCACTCTCTCTAAAAAGACCTGAGTCATCGTTTCCAAATAAATTAGACTCGAGGAAAAAAGAAACTGCTTTTCTTGACTTATTTGTTAAAGCCATATTTTCAACTGATCTTAAACTTTTTATTTACAGGGCTATGTGCACAATTGTTGCTACAAAAGAACTTGGAAAAATAACTACACTTTGTGGCAACAATTGTTCACATAATTTTTTACAGTGCAGCTAGATCGTTAGCTAATATTTTTCACATTGAAATGAATCCTTTTCAGCTAGTTCACAATATATATATTCCACGCAAAACTCTGTTTTTGCAGCGTAAGGAACAACAAAAAAGTTGCTTCTAAGCATTCAGAAAGATATCCTTTCTGAAATAATTGACCGGTTTATTTTGAAGGTGGAGCAGGCCCATTTGAGTGTACCATTTCTATTTTCTTTAGAATTCTTTAATAAACATAATTGGTTAATAAATTTACCTTCAAAACACACAAAAGTTCACTGTTAGATCCCACAAATATTTTTAAATCAATTTGAACTAAAACATTTCAACATTTCGTGGTAAAAATGGACTTGTACCACTTTTAAAATAAGCTGGTCAATTTTTATTGCTACTAGTCAAATGCAAACGCTGGCGCCAAATCGTAGTAGAGGTGCCAAGTCATTGCAAGTATTTAAGAAACTTGATGGATAATCTTTATAGTTTACAATATTATTATATATTTTCTTGCAATGACAGACTTGGGACTTTAAGTTAAGTCATGCACGACCACATATTTAAAGCCAACTAATTTGGCTTTGTGTTAGAGATTTATAATTTTCATTTCCTTAAGGAAAAGTTATCTCTGTGTCTAAATCTTGAAAAAAAAATTTAAACAAATACAAATTTCTGCAGCGCTGCAGACTGATTTAATCATTCAGAGAATGCAGCAATTTTACGTTTGCTAAATGCTTGCTTTGAAGTCAACGGTGTTACCTTGTCATGCCACAGTTCAGCAGTTGAGCAGTGATGCACAATTTTGATAATAATTTCCATTCGCGTAACTGGGTAGGGTATAAGGTGGGTCCGACCCACTCGAACCCCCCCCCCCCCCCCACCAGGAAATTAGGAAAATTCCCAAAAAACATTCGTAAAGTTGAACAATCTTAGTGTTGAAACCAACATTAAAAAACCACCTGAAAGTAAAATCGTTGAAAAGTATCTAATTCCATTATTGAAACTAGGTTTGGAACGAAACTATGTATACCTACCTACCAGCACGTCTATAAGGCAGTTTTTAGTGGAGACAACAATCGACACATTATGGCTACATTTCACATACACAAATCCGGGACACAATCCAATGAGAGGAAATTAACTTGTCAACGATGAACATTACCCAAATCAAATGGAATTAGGTTAAGTCATCTGTGCCGTTAAATGTATCTTTCAATGTAGCAAATTAGCAATATTGCAATAGGTATCCTATTGTATAATTTATAATCATAATAACTTCAGGTAGGCAAAATCAGGAACGGCATTACACATACTCAAAATTCTAGTTGCTATGCACAGGTGCTAGGGTCAATATACTCTTCTGACCTACGCACAGCTGCTAAGGTCAAGGGACTTTTCTGTTGCTACCTACGCACAGCTGCTAGGGTCAACGTACTTTGGCTGCTATGCGCAAAGTAAAATAATTTGTTGGTGCCGTGCGCAATTCAGAGGCAATATAACTCGCAGGCCAACTTGAATCTTTCTCTTCTTGCATCCAGCATGTAGTGAAAATACATCAGAATCGACTTGGATAGTGGTAAAAACATACAATTATTAACAAATTTACTTTATCCTGGGTAACGACTGAAATAAAGATATTTAGTCTGGGTCTCGACTGGAATAAAATTTACTTACATAACAACTTTATCTAACACTTACTAATCTCAAAACTTTATCTTGGCTCTCGACTGAGATAAAGATGGTTACCCCCACCCCCCTCCCCTGCCATCGAATTTTTGGGTCATCTAGGTGAATACTATCACCTCCTGTTCTATTGACCTCCTAGTGGGAAACACCCTGTATACCTGTATAAATTACCCTCTTGCTGAGAATATCGAGTACAGTAGGCCCCGAGATACGTAACAGAGTTTGACAATTTTTTGGGTAGAGTAACATACAATTTTACAAAGAATTATTTTTTATCTCAAGTATTATATAACTTGTAGCGACTGCATGAATACATACACACATACATAAACAAACACACTCTCTACTTTTCTTACTATGTAGCTTGTTACCAACCATGCTTATGTGAATATCATTAAATACTACAGAAACCTCTTGTAGTTGATATTTCTTTTGGTCCTTTATAAAAAAATAATAAAAAATATGCATATATGATATCTACATACTGTTTCAATTTTCAAATTCGACATACGTAAAAATCGAGTTACGCCAAAGTCTACGGTCCACATTAGTTACTTATCTCGGGGGATTACTGTAGTGACATATATTTATAGAAACATAAAACGATTTTGTGCATTTGTCATTAAAGTACTTTGCCGGATGAAATTAAAATGCCAAATATGGAAGAGGTCAATTTAATATGCACGGAGTTTGAAATGAAGAGTAGCTCCAGACATATGCCATATTTCTGTAAAACCCTGCGGATGGGTACCGAGATTACGCGAGTAGAATATCGTGAACATCCGTCGTTCTCCAAGGAGTGGTGGATGCTAATTACAGGTAAAAACCTAATTAAAATTCCATAAATTATTCACAAATTTTAATTATACACAGATTTATAAATAACACTGCACAACATCCAGAATGCACACATGATGCAGTAGTATTAAGAGATTCGTCCCTCTGTAGAAATATTAAAAGCTGTCCAAAGATATTTTTTTAATGAAGTATCAAGGTTTTTTTTTTATATAATAGCCAGCAAAACTCATTAATAGTAAAGAAATAAAAGCATAACTAAATGACTTAAGAAGAGATATGTCGGATCCAGGACTGTGGAAGTAGAATCATTTAATGTTTATTTAAGAAAAGCAAGCATTTTTGTGGAAAATGCCTTCGGCAGACTAAACAGCCAATGAAGAACGATAAAAAAACGAACTGACACTGGAATAGAGTTCGTGCCGCCAATAATTGCTATTCGTTGCGCCTTAAGATGGGTACACACCGAGCAGCCAAGCGCAAACACATGTATTTGAACTCTTGTTTTTAGTTAAATATGTACGTGTTGCAGATGCAAACGAATGTTTTTTATGCCCTGTGCTCTTGTTCCATGTCAAAGCATATTTGCAGCAAATTCGTCCGCTCTGTGACTGAAAAATATGAAAAGTGTGTACGTCCTTGGAAGCATGAACAAACAAAATGCGTAGAAATCAAATCAATCTTCAAAAATTAGTGTGTATCCGAAGCAAATGCCTGCACATGTTATGCAGTATGTGCAGTGAAAAAGATCGCTAAACAGAGATCAAATGTGTTTGTTAGATGTGTGCTTGCTGTTTGATTTCGTTGAATTACCACTACAAATTCTGCTTAATAATTACAAGTGCAGGGTTTTTACTTTTAAACGAGTTAATAAAAAACCAAAATAATAGAAACAATGAAAAAATCTAGAGTTCGTTGAAAACCAATGCTTATGATACCCTAGATGAGTGCCCGTGTAGTCACCACTCCGTGTAAGTTCGACTGTTAAAATGGTCTTTCGGATCTATTTCATAGGATTTTATAGTCTGAACAATTTTTCAGTATAATAAAAACGGCTAGAATTGTTTGTTTTCATTGATACGTAGAAAACACATGGCAACTCCAAGAAGGGGTTGCCCAATTAAGTCCATTTTGGAAGTTGTATTACAAATTTTATGAAAACGCCGGCCGAGTACACAATTTAACTCTCCACGTAGGTGCGTTCTCAGGCAGTGGCAAAATATAATGTCAAAAACGAAATTTTGTATGGCAACTGTAGCGGATGCTACATTCTATTTTAATTTCGTTTTTCTGATTAGAAGTAATTTATATTTTGGTTGAATTTGAAAGTTATCTATATCGTCAGCTTAATATTAGGGCTGACTGTACTTAAAAAAAATTAATTTTGAGAATGACGTTTGTTTGAATAAAAGCACTTTGAAAAACTTTTAAAAAGCCTTAATCGCAGACACATGACACTGTACATTTTTTTAGAATAATACAAAGCAAGATTTGTTTGAAATGTAAAAAAGTAGTAATTATATACGGACCTTACACGTTCAGTAATAATGTCATTACTTTATCGGAATGACATTAATAATGATGGTGTAAGGTTCACAGAAACTGTAATGATAGCCAGTAATGATGATATCCGGATTTTCTGATATTTAGACATCATTACTGACATATAGTGGGAATACTGTCATTAATAATGACAGTGTAGGGTGCGCGCTTCATTACTTCCTTCATTCCTCAGTTCGCTTATAATTTTTGGTGCGGTATGATGTAGTTTAAAGATGGATAGTGGTGGTGAGTTTTTTTTGTACTCAAACTCCTGCGGAGAAATGTACCGAGACTGAGTGCATTAAAAAAGGGAGGGAGCTTCTGCGGAACACTATTACATTTCTGTGTGTGCTATCATTCGTTAACCAATACGTGTAAAGGTGGCTTACCTTTATGTACTCTCGCAGGACAAGTTTCTACAACTGCAACATTTATTGAAGCTGGTGACATTATAGCTGAAAACTTCCGATCTTCAAAGTTACTTCCTGTGGCTAGGTACCTCAGAGCAGAGCTGGGCAAGTATCAAAGAAAAAGTACTTAAGTACAAGTACAAGTACCGAAGGCCTGAGTACTTCAGCGTAAGTACAAGTACCACATGTGTGAAAAGTACTTGTAACTAAATACTAAGTCTATAAAAAGTATTGAGTACTTTTCGAAGTATTTTTTGAAGTACTTTTTTAGAATCTTTGTACGTTGGCAATAATATATTGAAGTTTATCGAATACAGTTAATAGATATTAATAAATAAATACCTTTTGAAAACTAGAATATGTATAGTAACCCTGTGGCTACTACTTATAGTTTTTTATAGTTTTCGGCGTTCCAGGTGTAAAACTTTTATCTCTCATTGCAACACTGAACTATTAGAGGTCCGCCCAAGCACCCATTATCGCCTCCAATAATGCATAAGAATTCTAAGGAAAAAATTTCCAGTAAATTTCTAAGAAAAAAATTAGGCCTCCTATATCAGGTCGAGGCATCGTTGATTTTATATTGGAGCGAGGCATTGCTTGCTTACCCTTGGTTATGCCCACTGACGTATATAATATGGACTGCTTACTGTCCTATTTCACGTGGAAACAATTGCTTTTGTCAAAATGAGTTCTTACGTCAGTGCCAACATTGAAAAAATCATTGGTGGGAAGTTGAAACAGTGAGTACGCAGCTCGGAAAGTGATTTAAATAAAATATTTAGAATTTCTTCTGCGCATATCTAATGAATATATTGTCTTTGGTAAAACAGCTTTTATCAGTAATAACCCTAAATGATTAATTTAAAATCATGTATTTCGACGAATCCACTAATTTTGTTGTTGTTTTCAGTTCTCTTTCAGTTGATACTTGGTGCTTAGACCGAAAGCAAAGAATTAATGCCTAAAAGAAGGGATACAGGAGAGTGTTCCGATGGTTTGCCATTTAAATCTACACGGGGAGAAAAGGAACGAAAGAAGAGAAAAAAATAAAAAAATATCAAACCCTCTTTGAACATTTTACGAATAAGACAAAAAATGTGAAAGCGAAGATTACATCAAAGAACATCTAACAGAGTTAAGTTATATGTTCTTTGATTACATTCAACGAAATGGAATGGCAAATGATTTATTTTCGTAAATGAGAGAGAATGGGCGGAGTTTTCCGATTTTACGCTCATAAAATGTTCCCGCGTTTTTATGAAAACAGGTTTTTCTGAAATTGTCCCAATGTTTTTCGCAAGAATTCTAATGTTTGTTGCAATCCCATGATATGTGAACAGCACATTTTTCTGTTTACATTTGTTTTGCTCGAAAGAGATTAAGTGGGGAAATCTCATGCTGGATTAGGGGAATTTTATTTGATAGAAATTTTACATCCCCTTTTAGTGGGTTGTTCATTGCGAGATAGGGTTACCCAATGAATAGTTTGATAGGATTTTTAGGGATTCAATAAGATTTTGTCTTTCAGGTAATCCTACGTTCTTTTGATTTTTGTTTTTAAATTGTTGTGTCAGTTGTGCTACAATAATGCATAGCCAAGTTCTTTTCCCCCATTCATGCAAAAGACGAAAGTATATGACGTTATCTGTTTCGGTCTAAAAAACACGAAAAATTTCCTATTTTGCTCGCCTCTGTCTTTACTTATCCTTATTTATACTTTGCTGAAAGTGTCAGCAATATAGAAGTGAGCCCACTTTCTGCAGTGTATTTCTATGAACGTAGTCAGTCTATATTATACATTTGAGTGGTTATGTCATCAGGTCGAGGCATAGGCGATTTTATATTCGAGTGAGACGTTACTTGCTTTTTGTTCTACTTGCCCAGTCTTGTTTGTATGTTATTAGTTTGTCTAAGGTTCTGCCTTGACGCGTGAGTGAGGCACATACTTTGACAGTTCTTTGCGTGCCGTAAAACTCAACAAAAGAGGAGCTTCGCTAGAGATTGTGTTTGCCTTTCTACGAAGTGTTAGATATTTGTAGTGTAATGATCGCCGCCAAACAAATCTCATCTGGCATGATCATTACGGGCCCCTTTCATTATTTCCAAGGTTAAGAAGCCTTCTTGATCACTCGGCGGTAAACCGACAGTGTAGCTACCTACAGCCAAGTACAGGAAAATGTAAGATATTATTTATGATAGGGTAATTAGAAAGGATAGATTCTCAGAATATCAGAAAATAAAAATATTTAACAAGGTGTAATAAATGCCGGCTCCAGGAAGACTCTAGAGGTAGGCAGTAGCAATATTAGCATTTATCAAGGTTAAATGATTTTGGGAATTTGAATACAGGAAAGGGAGAGTTAGTTCGAATATTGTGTTGATAGAGATAGGCGGTAGATCGTATTCGGGCGGGTCGTCACGTTGTGTATGAAAGTTAAAGAAATTTGTGTGTTACCTTTATATAATATATGTGTGGAGTTGAGCTCATGTGGTGTTTATATTAAATAGTGATTCAGAATACAATTTTTAGCGTATTAATTCGGTTACTTAAAATATTAATCCGGAATACAATGCTGATATATTGATTTAGTGACTTAAAGTAGTGATTGCGAGTAAAATTTTAGCGTATTAATTCGTTGTCTTAAAGTTATATCCGGAATACAATTTCGGTATATTGATTCAGTGACTTAAGGTGGTGATTCGGAATATAATTTTTAGCGTATTAATGCGCTTATTTAAAGTAGTGATCCGGAATCCAATTTTGAATATTAATTCAGTTACTTAAAGTAGTGATTCGGAGTACAATTTTATCGTATTAACTTGTGGCGTCCTGAACGCACCACAAACCACAGGTGAATCGGGCAATATTTGTTTAGTAGGTTATCGTAGTAATACTTGCTGGTCGTACTTAGTACTAAATAAGTTGGCGATAATTTGTAAAAAATAAAAGCGAAAATAAGTATGACAGTCTCATGTCGATTTTATACGGGATTAGTTCCTGCTACAAAAAGTTACAATTCAGAAGTTTGATTATAACGTTTACACAAAATTACTTGGCCGACAATAAGATAACAAGAAATAAATATTGACACCAATAAATTAAATAATAACGTCCTATTATTTGTTGTATAATTATTGGGAATGTGTAGCTGGGCTCGCTCAGACAGCAGCCCGTTTATTATCCATTATTTTCTTTCTAGTCACCCCATACATCAGTTCACCAAGAAGTTTTATTGAACTATAGATATTACTCGACGTGACGACTAGTTACCACCGACTGAAAGGACCCGATCTGCCGAGGAATTAATTTCAAGGTGCACGCTGGCACCCCTGACAATTGCGAGGTACTCACCAGAAGAAAGTCTCCAGTTCACTCTTAAGATCTGTGAACCGTTAAGGTTGACGGATAGCTTCAATACTGACCGTCATATTGTATGGACCAATTCTCCAGTTCACTCTCAAGATCCGTGAATTATATGCAACTTGCTAAGGTCCTGAAAGGCGATACCATATAAGCTATCTCATCACTCTATTCTCAAGAACAGGTTGACGGATAGCATCAATACTGTCCAGCATATATGTATCGACCAGCTTGACATTGGGTCAACTGGTCAATTTTCTTCCTTAAAGTACCCCTAATCCGAAGAATTCTTCGCCTTAAAAAACACAGCGTAGTCGTGTCATAGACGTTACTACACATCTCTGAAGAGACTTCCATACCATCTCTGAAGAGGTTTCTACGATATACAGGATTGCATTCAGTACAAGCAAATAGCGTGTGTTTTGTTCCAAGTGTAAGTGTTTTAGGTTAATTACCATATATACATTATTAAGAGTATATAGTGCGTTATCAAACACAAAGTGCAAGTGTGTTTAAAGGATTGGTTAAAAAAAAATGTCAGATAAAGAAAATTCTAGTGATAAGGCAGTGATCAGTGGTAATCAAAGTGAGGAGGTAAGTCTCCTTAGAAAAGAAATTGAGTCACTTAGACAAGAAAATCGTGCGTTAATTAGAGAGCGCGTCTACTGCGGGAGAAGATATTGGAGCTTGTCCTTCTACGTCCTTTAGAATGGGAATCGAGAGCTAAAAGAGCTGATTGATGTGTTTGACCCGGCAAGCAAAATCAAGTCTCA
Organism: Dioctria linearis; assembly: GCA_963930735.1. Lineage (NCBI taxonomy): Eukaryota > Metazoa > Arthropoda > Insecta > Diptera > Asilidae > Dioctria > Dioctria linearis. Next base: position 206,866,959 of record OZ005741.1, on the reverse strand, counting down.
GCAGAGTGGGTTAGAAGTGTTGAGGCACTTAAAGAAATATATTGTAGGGACGACAAAACAACATTGTTCTTTGCTTCACTTCGCTTACATGGTGCAGCGAAATTTTGGCATCAGAGCAGGCAGGCAGAAATAAAAACATGGAACAGGTTCAAAGTCGATTTAGTAAAAAGTTTCCCAGTGGATCAAGACGACTCAGCGGTAATAATGAAAATAATGACCAGAAAGAGGAAGCGAGAAGAATGCGTTGAAGATTATTTCTATTCAGTGACAGCGCTAGCAAAAAGAAAAAATCTGCCAGAAAAAACCGCGATGATTATTTCATTTCAGGACTTGGAGACCGGAACCTGATGAACGCCCTTACGGCTGCAAACTGTTAAACATTACAACAGTTATTCATGCAAATCAAACGATTCGAGAAAATATATGGACAGGAACAACGACGGGAGACATTAGCAAGACACCAAACAAATCCAGCCAGATACAATTCAAGTCAAGGATCGAAAAAGGAAGAGCGAGTACATCCCTATAAACCAGCAAATTTTGAGAGAGCTAAATTTATGCACAAGGAAGTCAAGCAGGGAACTAATAATTCAACAGGAAATATTTTCCCCGATCGATTGGGAGAAAGAAACAGAACGTGGGTAAAATCAACGCGAGCTCAAGATGCAAAGAGGATGAGTATTTTCCTATAATTTATGTAGATGGTGTCCAGATGACAGCCTTTCTAGATTTAGGGAGTGACGTTACGACGATTACAGTGAAAGCAGCCGAGGAAAATTCATGGAATTGCGAGAATTCTGATACGGTACTGTGTGGATTTGGAGGAAGCAAATGTCCAGTGGTAGGTAAAATGGAGAATAATATTCAGATTGGTGAAGTGGAGGGAAAAATTAATCTCTTAGTTGTACCTAGTGAAACACAAACAGTTCCAGTGATGGTTGGTAAAAATTTCTTAGATCACCCAGGAGTGAAGATTATTAAAAGTATAGGGAAATTTGAAATTCTTAAAGATAATAGCATTAATAAGATAAACTAAGCTTCATGCAGTGGAAATCCTCCACAAAGAAACGATATATTCAAAAATATAAACGCTTATGAACAGAAAAAAATAATATGGCTACGATTCTAAAGGTTCAAAGGGTTATAGGTACAGAAGAAGTGGAAATTGACAACGAAACTACAGACAGTCAGAAAAATGTATTGCTGAATTTAATAAATGAATTCAGAGGATGTTTCTCTTGCGACACGAAAGAAATCGGCAAGACCAACATAGTGGAAATGCGTATTCAACTTAAAGAAAACAAAGTTGTCAGATATCAGCCTTATAAGGTTCCATATCTCTTAGGTCAACATTAAAGAAAACTATTGAAGAACTTTTGTCCTTGGGAATTATTCGCCATTCATCGTCAGAATACGCAGGCCCAGTTATTATCGTTTGAAAGAAAAATGGGGAACAAAAAATGTGTGTAGACTACCGTCGGTTGAACGCGATTACGCAAAGAGAACAGTTTCCTGTTCCCAACATCGAGGAAACTCTTAATACCTTAGTGTTGAGTTTATTAAGCACTTGGGAGGTAGTCGTCCTCAAGTACTCTCATAGGTTCACCTTATGAAGATATTCCGGGTCGAATGTTGATGAATGAAGCCGCAGTAGGTTGAAGGGAGCCGCTTATTAGCTTTACTTCCCTTGGTTCGAAGATGGGAGCCGCTTATTAGCTTTACTTCCCTTGGTTCGATGCTGGGAGCCGCTTATTAGCTTTACTTCCCTTAGTAAGAACAACTTGAGTTGCTTTGAATGTTACTCGAACACTCCGCTTTATTACAAATCAACATCATATTTATACAAAAAATCTTACATATAAAATTAACCTTACCTATGCTTCCGTAATATTTCTGGTCTAACATTTGCTTACCAAAAGTGTAATTTGTATAGGCCAGGGGTATTTTCTTAATTTCCTATTTTGTAATATACAAGCTGCTTGTAATTCTTACATCACGACACTCGTTGCTTTATGCGTATATACATATTTCCCAGTTCCATTGTTTCTATCATTCATACGTACCTGCATACATATCAATTCACCAAATGCTTGTAGCTTATCATATTACATCATGTCAATTTGGTTACTTATGTTTTACCGCCGGCGCAAGGTTATCGTATTGCAATGTGCGAATTCTTGCGCGCAGGGGTATTGCGTCACTCGGTCAACCTTTACTGTACGTACGTATATGCAATGCATTATTTTTTCTTGATAGGAATTATAATGCAATGTAGGTATGTACGTACATGCCATGCATTATTTTTTTATTGATATGAATTAATATTAATTAATGAATGCATTATAGATGATATGATCTTAATGAATGCATTATAGATGATATGATCTTAATGAATGCATTATAGATGATATGATCTTAATGAATGCATTATAGATGATATGATCTCAATGAATGCATTATAGATGAGTTTATGATATGTAACAAATCTCCCCCTTCTAAAAAAAAATGTGTTATTCTTGGAAGAGGAATAACGCATTAAAAAAATGGTTTTGGGAATTTACAAAAAAAAATGTTTACTGTTTTACTTGTTTTTATACTTGTATACGCATAATGCCGAGTGCTGAGATGAGTAGTAATATTAGGAAGAGAGATCAATGGTATATGGTGGTTTGGCTTAATACTAGGTTATTCTAACAATATTTTCTTTAGTTGTATGTTAAATAATAATAATACATTGTAGGTACAGCTAGGTATGTTCAATTTTTTAACTTTGGGTTTATTAACTTATTTTAACAGCGGTTCATACATTTATTCCTAGTTTTATTTATAATATACATATGTGTATGTACATATTTTTATTCGTATTAAACCTTATCCAAGCCTATAATAATTTTTATCAAGATTATGCATATAATATAAATATTCTTATTTTATTACTATTTTTAATGTTTTTTGGTATAATAGTCCATGTGTATGTATATATTTTTTTTTTTTTAAACATATTGTTTTGTTCCTTCTACTATTTTTTTTTTTGTAAAATAGGTAGCTATCTCTTGCTGTCTCTGGTTATTTAGGTACTTAATACTGGAGAATAATTAAACTACCTGTAATTGTCGTGGACTGGTAATTGAATTTGGCTTAGGTTGATTTAATGAAGGTGGAAGAGGTGGTGGTGTTGGGGGTTGTATTGACATATTTTGTCGGTTACTTGCCTGTGTAGGCTGGGCAGATCGGGGGTTGATTGATTCTTTTAATCCTATCCGTTTGGTTTGATAAAGAGTTCTCTCCTTGATCGCTGTCGCTATTTCTTGGGTAGGGGGTTGTGAGATCATTCGGGGTGTGTTTGCTTTCGCAATTTCTGATTGGAAATTTTGGGTGATTTGTTTGACTTTGTTTGTCATCACCGTTTCCTGTGGTAGGGTGAAATTACTAAATTTTACATCCGCTTTGGGCTCATGAGTTAAGGTTTCTGTAGTTTCTATGCGAAGTTGAGGGTTTGCCTCAGTGTCTAACTGAACCTTTTGGTTATTGACGGTAATTATTTTGGGTGCTTTGACTATGATATTCTTTTTCTTATTCCTGATAAACTTACATAGTTTCAATATTCCGATTATGCTGAGTAATAATATTACCAATGAACTCAGAGATAGGGAGCTTATTTGAACCATTTCTGTTTTATTTCGCTCTTTTCTTTGTTTGTCTAGCGTATCTATCTGCTCTTCCAGCTGATCCAAAGAGTATGAATTTTCGTTTAGAATATTATTGGCATCCTCTGCTTTTAGCATGATTATGTGTTTTTGGGTATTCTGAGTGATATTATTAAGGAATTTATGAATGGTTTCATTCAAATTAGATTTTAGTGGATGCGGATATTCTGGTTGTGAAATTTTAATATTCTGATGGTCTTCATCTTCGAAATATATAATTTGGTCAGCTATTTGGAAGTGACAAGGTTCGTTTAATATTAGTACTCCGCTGCCGAATAAATTGGAACTATGTAAATTTTTCCTGCATGAAATTGTAATTTTCTGCGTGGTGGGAAACGAGAAGAGCCAGGAATTTTTCCTTGTTAACTTGATTAGCAATTGCGGAGCTTGAGTTTGTACTAAATAATCGCAAGTACCAGTTTCGTTATAAGGATTGAATATGTCGTCTCTTTTCTATCTTCTGGTTGTGATTTCTTGAGTACTTGCGTGTGAAGCGCTACTCGAGTGTTCACATACGAGCATCCCCTTCTTGATATTTTGGCGTTTCGCAAAGAGTTTAAATAAAACTAAATCGGCAAGTAGTAGGTAGGCGTGTCAAGTTAGACCGAGATTTGCGTTACTTTAGGTTGAGGGCTATTTTGGCCACTGTAAAAGAGGAGCATGTAAAGTTTGAATGGCTGGCGAAGGAGATAATGAAGAAAATTAATGCTTTAAAAAGGATGAAAATAAAAATATTCTTAAGTAGTTAAGCGTGTAAAGTTTGAATGGCTGGCGAAGGAGATAATGAAGAAAATTAATGCTTTAAAAAGGATGAAAAATAAAAATATTCTTAAGTAGTTCTATTCTGAGTAAAAAATTTTTTTTTTTTTTTTTTTTTTTTTTTAGAAAAAAAAAATAAAAGTAAATTATCCAAAGTATGTTTCTCTTTCTCTCCCTTGTATGGTTTTCAAAGATTAGCCATTATTCGTGAAATGGTTTTAATCTGTTGTTATGTACTGTTACTCTTCGTTTACCAATTTGAATAACAGTATTAACAGGGGTAAAAGCTTGTACCACGAGATATGGACCTAGCCATATCTGGGAAAGCTTGTGTTTTTTCGCCGGATTTTTCAGTAGAACTTTTTCACCTGGCTGGAATGTAACCGGACGTGAATGCTTATCATAGTATAGTTTTGACTTTTCCTTAGCCTTAAACAGATTTTTTCGGGCGATAGCATACGTTTTTTGCAATTTGTGTTTAAGGATGTGATAGTAACTTTCGTGGTTGTAAATGGGTTCTGGTTCTCTTCTTAGATTTGATGGTACATCCGCTGTAAACCCAAACAAACAATCCATTGGAGTGAGTTTAGTGCCATCGTGTGGACTATTATTGTATACGAAAGCCGCGGTTCTCAGGAATCGATCCCAAGCCTTTGGGTTTTCAGACACAATAGCTCTTAAATACTCCACTAGAGGTCTGTGGGTACGTTCAAGTGCGCCGTTGGATTGTGGATGATAAGCGGAAGTCTGTAATTTTTTTTATTTTCAGGAGTTTACAGACGCGTTTAAAAAGATCGCTTAAGAAGTTAGAACCCTGATCAGTTACTACCTTCTTAGGAATGCGGTAACGAGTAATTATCTCGTCGAAAAATATTCCTGCTACCGTTTCTGCTTCGCCATTCGGCATGGCATAACCATCTACGAATTTCGTCAGATTGTCCTGGAATGTCAAAATGTATTTGTTGCCTGAGTGTGTTTCTTCAAGAGGACCTACTATATCTAAATAGACTTTCTCGAAGGGCATTTGGGCCGTATCTGTTATGATCATTGGCATACGGTATTCCGGGCTAGCCTTCATTTTTTGGCATTTGGAACATTTCCGAATATATCTCTTAATAGAACTAAGCATATTCTTCCATTTATATTTTCTTTTTATTTTTTTGTACGTTTTAATGACTCCTTGTTGACCACCAAATGCCGAGTCATGATAGTCCTTTAGAATTATTTGAATTTCTTCGGGGTCTGTGATAATCTCAGGTAATTTACTTTGAGAATTTATATAACTATTGCTCGGAGATAATTCGCCATGTTCAGATGTACTACTTCCAGATTGGTTGTTTGTAGTTGATTTGTGTTTCATTGAGTCATTTTGGGGACTCCCTGAACGTTCTTGAATTCTCTGAGGAGTTTTGTGAATTATGTCCTCAATTTCTGTTTCCCTAGCTTGAGCTCGTGTAACAGTATGGCAATGTGCTTGTTTGGACTTCGGTGTAGGCGAAGAACTAGTATCTTCATCGTCTATGTCGGAATCGACACGGTGATGTACCTGGGCCTCTACCATGATCGAATTGGGGCTTGTCTGTTTCAGCTGGGTAGGTATTCGACTAAGTGCGTCTGCATTAGTGTTATATTTGCCAGGCTTATATTCAATCTTGTAGTCAAATTCCGAGAGTTTGTGGTGAAACCTTACTAATCTCGAAGTCGTATCTTTTACATTGAATACGCCTTTTAAGGGCTGATGATCTGTGTAAACCGTGAAGGTTCTACCCTGTAAATAACACCTGAAGTTCCTGGCGGCCCATACAATAGCGAGCAACTCTTTTTCTATTGTGGAGTATTTTTGTTCCGCCTTATTTAAACTTCTACTTGCATACGCTTTGCCTATTATCCCTTGGGATAAAACAGCTCCCAATGCTTCGTTGCTAGCGTCTGTCGTTAGATTGAAAGGTTTGGTGAAATCTGGGTAGGTGAGTAGAGGAGGATTAACAAGAGAAGTTTTAATCTCATTGAAAGCGTCTTGGCATTTTTGTGTCCAATTAAATTTGACGTCTTTCCGTAAGAGATTTGTTAGTGGCCTGACTATTTTTGAAAAGTTTGGAATGAACTTGCGATAGTAGTTGGCCAGTCCAAGAAATGATTGAGTTTGTCTCACCGTTCGGGGTTGAGGAAAATTTTGAACGCAACTTGTTTTACTGGGATCTGGAAGTGCTCCTTCGTTTGAGCATTTGTGTCTCTGCGAAGGAACTGACACTTTTCGGGTTGTAATTTAAGATTATGGGCTCGAAGTCTGTCGAATACCTTAGCCAATTTCTCGTTGTGATCTTGTAATTTTTTTCCATATATTACAATATCATCGAGATAGACAAAGCACTCTAATCCTTGGAGACCCGTTAGAATGTAATTCATTAAGCGCTGAAAGGTCGCAGGTGCGCCTTTCAGTCCAAATGGCATTCTCTTAAATTCATAATGCCCGTAAGCAGTACTAAACGCAGTTTTCGGTCTATCCCTTGGGTCAACCAGTAATTGATGGTATCCACTTGCATGATCAAGTGTGGTAAAATACCGTGAATGCCCAAGTTGATCCAGTATATCCTCTATCCTGGGTAGTGGAAAGGCATCCCCTATAGATTTCTCGTTGACTTTACGGAAATCTACTACTACGCGCCAACGTTTATTGCCGTCAGGCCCAGCTTTCTTGGGGACTACAAGTAATGGAGAATTCCATGGGCTTTTGCTTATTTGAATGATGTCATTCTCTAGCATCTCTTTCATTTGTTCGTTGATAACAGCCCGATGTGTTTCTGGAAGTCTGTACATTTTTTGATTTATTGGTGGTTGATTATGCAATATACGTATGGTGTGTTTTATAGTACTAGTGCACGTTAGTTTATCTCCCTTTAAGTAGAAGAGGTCATTATACTTATAACATAGCTCAAGAATTGACTTTTCTTCTTCGTGATTTAAATTTTCTTCCAACAGTAATTCTTTACGTAAAGCCGCAAGTCTGTCTTGATTAGAGCTTTTAGTATGGTTTACGTTTACTGAATATGGATTGGAAATGAAATTTGTCTTATCACTTTTGAAGTTGTAGAAGCTATTGTTTTGTGCACGAGGGAAAGGTGGACCACCTTTATTCTGAAATCTTTGGGAACTACTGACGTCCAAAGGTAAATAGAGAGGCTGTAGGTTATAGTAATTAAGTGGAACTAGCGTAAGCGTTAAGCTCTTCAGGAATACTGGTTCTGTGTCTACGTTCAGAACGGATAACGGTATAAAACTTTTATTCGAACTAACTAAGCAATTTGCGACAAATACTCCTTCTCCTATCTCCTGGGACATACAGATCATTTCTTGATCCAATTGTAATGGTATGCTCAGTATGATTTGAGATCGAGGAGGTATTTTATTAGGTCGCTGAAGCACTACTTCAAATTGCCTACTTTCGTCTTCATTCTTGTTTTTCAAGGTACTCGAAATTTCTTCTATTTGAGGTAAGGAATTTTTGCTATTGGGTGCCATTGAAGTGGTAGCAGAAGATTTAAATTGCTCCTCTATTTGATCCCTTGGTATTTCCTCCCCATCTTCTGTGGATGTTCCGAGAGGTACCGTGAACTCAATAGGATTGGTTTCCGTGCGAAGAAACCGGAGTAATTTGTTAGGGCCTTCTATATTGCAATTTTTTGCAAGAAAGTCATTACCTAACAGCCCATCGTGAGAGAGTTGGGCGTTATCTTCTACAACCTGTAGATGGCATGGGATACTGCGACTTAGTAAAAAGTTGCCTTGGCAGCTACCCAATGTTTCTCCATCTCCAAATGGAGTTTTCAGAGTGACCTTTTGACTCTGTTCTATACGTTCTAGCGTATCAAGTGCTTCCTGTTTTATAAGACTTACTTCAGCTCCAGTGTCCACTATCAGCCGAACGGCTGCGTTTTTGCTTATATCTAATGGCAGATCTACTATTGGAATGTTTTCCCTTTTTCGGGGGTTTTTCTTTTCAGAGGACCCTGAAGTAGTATGATAAGTTTTCTTTAATGTCGAGCCGGGGACTTTTCGGTCGACAGTGTGCCGTTTCCCGAATTTGCAGTTTCCCATCGTTGTTTCTGCCGACAGGTGGACACGGTATGGCCCCTTCTGCTACAAAAACTACACATCTCTTGTCCATAATTGATTCTAGGTTCGCGATCTGAAGTGCCCCATTGAAAAATGTTTTTTGTATTTGCTCGTTCAGGTGGTACCTTAACATTTTGTTGACAATATTGGACATCATGTCCTTTCGCTCTGCAGTTTATACAGAAAGGGGTGTTTTTGCGTTTTATGCACTCGTCATACGTGTGCCCCTTGTAGTTGCAATAGCTGCAGGTAATCTTGTTTAACAGTAATTTCTGTTTTTCGTCTCTTCTTTCTCCTGTATAACGAAAGGTAGAATTCTGATATGGAGGTGGACTTCCTAAAGATTTTCTTGTCGAGCTGACTTGGGTCGAGTGCCAATTATCCGGTGAGTTTCTGCCAGTATTAAAGGATACTGAAGCTAATTTTGTCGGCTCCTGTGTGGGAGGTATATGGAACTCAGTCTTTATGTTAGGTTTTCCTAGCTCACTTGTGTAAAGGTATGGAGCAACAGTCTCGTGAGTAGGATGACTATAAGCATTAGCATAATTTGTGGAATTATGCCTTAAAAAGTTGTCCATTGGAAAATAGCTTGTGGGATTATGAATGGCGGGTTGTGGGTTATAAAAGAGGCTGTGTTGTAATCGTTCCATGTCTAGTGCCTTTTGGATGAGTTGGTCTACCGAATCTTCATTTAAAGTGAGTAAATAGGCACTTAGATGCGGATTATTAGCACCACTCTTCACTGAAGCCATAGCAAAATCTTCTATTTGTCGCTTCACCATATTGAAATTTTCAGCACCATATTTACTCTGTGCTGCCTCATTACAGTGTAACAATAGTCCTTTTAGCCTAGTTGTGAAGGAGTTAAATGACTCGTGCGGGTATTGTCGGCAAGTGATTAATCTATTTATCAGCTCATGGTAAGTCTCACGAGGTAAGTAATTACGATAAAGTAATTGTTCAACCTCTTCAAATGTTGTGAGTGAGCTAGATGCGATTAGCTGGTATGCATTTCCTCTCAATATAGTGGGAAAAATCTGCATAAAAGCTTGCTTTTCCTCCTCTTCTAGGCACTGTTGTACTTGTTTGCAACAGCCTATAAAGGTTTGCAATTCTGTGAGAATTTGGGGACTAAATTCTCCAGAAAACAAGGGCACCATTTGTGCTGGTTGGTTTGGTTGCTTTCTCTGGGGAATATCTGGAGTATCGTTAGTAGAAGTAGGCGAGGTTAATGATTTTCTGTGATTAGGGTGTTTAAGCTATTGCTTCTTACTAGAAAATTAATTAGGCTGTGCCTTCTGAAACGTTTACCTGAGCGATGCTCACGATACCAGTTTACGGAAGGTCGACTTTGGGCTGAATTACACTCTACACTTGGGCTATCTGGAGGGCTGGTATTGTCAAATGACAATGAATTTATTGCCGTCTCAAAGGTAGAGCATGAAGAACTACGGCCAGTTTTAGGCATAAAAGCAAAACCTGCGGATGCTTTTACTCAATATTAGTGAGAAAAATGGAACGAGAGAATAGGTAATTTAACGAGCTTCGATCAATAACCAGAGAAATCAGATTAATTATTTGAAATTTGTTCAATCTTTTTTTTTTATGTATATATATATACCGCAGTGACTATTATATATTATTTTTTTTTATTATTAACTATTTTTTATTAACTTACTTTACCTTACTCTAACTTGAAGAGACGAATGGAAGAAAATAAAATTTGTTGCCTTTATCCGCTACGCAGATATGAAGTTGTATATCCAAGCTGGTGGTTTCTTTATTGCTATTGAAGAGAGAAAAGAATGGATATCCTCTGTTGTTGAAAATAAGGTGTTCCTATGCACTCGTAGGTTCGAAGATCAAGGTTTTTCAAGGGTTTGAATTTATGTACCTTCCTTGATCCTACCGGCTGCGCCAATTTATTGTTGAGTTTATTAAGCACTTGGGAGGTAGTCGTCCTCAAGTACTCTCATAGGTTCACCTTATGAAGATATTCCGGGTCGAATGTTGATGAATGAAGCCGCTGTAGGTTGAAGGGAGCCGCTTATTAGCTTTACTTCCTTTGGTTCGATGCTGGGAGCCGCTTATTAGCTTTACTTCCCTTAGTAAGAACAACTTGAGTTGCTTTGAATGTTACTCGAACACTCCGCTTTATTACAAATCAACATCATATTTATACAAAAAATCTTACATATAAAATTAACCTTACCTATGCTTCCGTAATATTTCTGGTCTAACATTTGCTTACCAAAAGTGTAATTTGTATAGGCCAGGGGTATTTTCTTAATTTCCTATTTTGTAATATACAAGCTGCTTGTAATTCTTACATCACGACACTCGTTGCTTTATGCGTATATACATATTTCCCAGTTCCATTGTTTCTATCATTCATACGTACCTGCATACATATCAATTCACCAAATGCTTGTAGCTTATCATATTACATCATGTCAATTTGGTTACTTATGTTTTACCGCCGGCGCAAGGTTATCGTATTGCAATGTGCGAATTCTTGCGCGCAGGGGTATTGCGTCACTCGGTCAACCTTTACTGTACGTACGTATATGCAATGCATTATTTTTTCTTGATATGAATTATAATGCAATATAGGTATGTATGTACATACAATGCATTATTTTTTCTTGATAGGAATTATAATGCAATGTAGGTATGTACGTATATGCAATGCATTATTTTTTTATTGATATGAATTAATATTAATTAATGAATGCATTATAGATGATATGATCTTAATGAATGCATTATAGATGATATGATCTTAATGAATGCATTATATATGATATGATCTTAATGAATGCATTATAGATGATATGATCTCAACGAATGCATTATAGATGAGTTTATGATATGTAACATTAACGAATAAAACAATTTTTACATCATTGGACTTCCGAAGTGGTTATTACCAAGTACCAATCCAAGACGAGAGTTGCAGATATACTGCCATTATAACACAGGACGGCCACTACGAGTTTACACGAGTTCCATTCGGTTTAACAAATTCTCCTGCCACGTTTATGCGGTTGATGTCGAAACATATAGAACCTCTCAAACCTGGTTCAGTTATTGTATACATGGATGACATACTGATTCCAACTGAAAGCATCACCGAAAATATTTAGATACTTCGTCAACTACTCGTTGAAATCCGCAAAGCTGGTTTAACATTAAACTTAGAAAAATGTAAGTTTCTGAATAGGAAATTAGAGTTTTTAGGCCATAAAATAACGGATGAAGGGATAAAACTGGGGGCTCAGAGAATAGCAGCTGGGGAACATTTCTAACAACCAACTAATCTCAAACAAATACACAATTTCTGGGTTTTACCGGATATTTTAGACGCTTTGCGAAAGGTTTCGCAGACATCGCACGTCCACTAAACAAATTACTTAGAAAAGATCTAACCTTTGAATGGGGAAAAGACGAAGAGCATGCTTTTCAAAAATTAAATTCTATATTGGTACAAAGGCTTATTCTGACATTATATGCCATCAATGCTGGACATGAGCTGCATACTGACGCAAGCAGCCATGAGTTGGCTGGAATACTGATGCAAATGGGACGTGATAAGAAATTGCATTCTCTTGCCAAGGATCGCACGATGGTGGCTAAAAATTCAGGAATTTGATTTCGAGCTCGGTCGGGAAAGCAATTAGCACACGTCGATGCACTCAGCCGTGCTCCCTACGAAGAAGGGAAGGAAGTAGCAAGAGTAGCACAAGTCTTTATCGTCAATATTGGTCAAGAAGAATGCGTGGCAGCTTTACAAATGCAAGATCCTCGACTACAAAAAATAAGGAAGGTACTAGAAGGAGAGCTAAGCAATCACGAAGATAAGGACGGTATCAAGGGAAACTACGTTATGCAATACGGCTGACTGTATAAAAAAACGGATAAGGGGAATAAATTTGTAGTGCCTACAGGTATAAAATGGCGCATAATGAAATCTATGCACGACGACAGAGGTCATTGCGGAGTGAGTCGGACACTGGAGAATATACCGAAATATTTTTGGTTTCCAGGCATGCAGCCGGTGGTCACTAAGTACGTGCATAACTGTATCGACTGCTTGTATAATCAACGAGGGGTAGACGAGAGTAGGTATACAATTCATGAACAAGAAGTATTACCAATACCATTCTATACTGTGCATCTGGATCATCTGAACCATTTCCTAAGAGTAAGAGCGGAAATCAGCACGTAATTGGATTTGTAGATGCGTTCACAAAGTTTGTTGTATTCAAACCAACTCGGACGACCGCAACTAGAAGCGTACTGAAAACACTTGATGAAATTTCTCAATATTTTGGGTTACCAACACGTATAATTACAGACAGAGGAACTGCATTTTCGTCAGAGGAGTTTGAAAGATATTACGGGGATAATGCTATTAAGCATACATTAACAGCGGTAAGAACGCCCTGTGCAAACGGGCAGATAGAACGCTACTTTCGTACGCTGAAGCCTTCTTTGTCTACCATGGCCCAAGACATCGATGGAAGAGACTGGGACAAAAATCTTTCCAAGATACAAATCGCTCTCAATAGTACAAAACATACTACGACCAACAAATCACGACAGGAAATTTTAATGGGCTATACCCCAAGATATATGATTGATAATAAACTAACGCTCATCCTCAACAACTGGACAGATGCAGAGCTATATTCAACTGTTGACTTAAATAAGATCAGAGACGAGGTAAAGGGACGGATCGAGGAGAATAAAACAAAGCAGGGAGAACGGCATAACCAGCAATGTACACCTCCACGACAATACAGGGAAGGAGATCTCGTATTGTTAAAGCAGGAACCAATAGCTACTGGTCAATCCAGGAAAATTGAACCACAGTTCAGGGGTCCTTATGAAGTGAAGAGAGTTCTAGGAAACGACAGATATATTATAACAGATACCCCAGCTACGCAGATATGTCAAAAGCACTATGAGTCTGTACACTCTGCTGGAACCATTAAACCATGGTGTTCTCTTGTGGACATTTCATTTGACGAAGAAGAAGACGAAAATAAGGAAGGAGATGAAGAATGTTATGAAAACGAACAATAAAGTTCTTTAACTAAATAAATCATTAGTACCATTAATCTTCGTACTTGTAATTGGGATACGCACAGGTAAAAGTCTTAATGTACTTGATATTTGTGGGCCGTGATGGTCGGAACCCCTTATGGTTATGTAAGTCTTAGTGGTTGAATGGTATTAACCCAGATCCATTGTGACGTCTACTTTATCTTTGTGGGCCTTGATGGTCGTTGTGACGTCTACTTTATCTTTGTGGGCCTTATTGGTCAGAACCTTTTACGGATATGTAAGCCTCAGTGGTTGTGTAATATTACCCAGGTTCATTGTGACATCAACTTGATCTTTGTGGGCCTTGATGGTCGGAACATCACACGGTTATGTAAGCCTAAGTGGTGGGAGTTAAAGTCCGCTCCATATACTTAAGTGGAGTGTGGCCAGTTATAGTCAATTGACTTGTTGCATTAAAAAAAAAGGGGAATTCACTGTGGTCAGTGTATTGTACGTTGGCCGAACTTTAAAGATCGCCGCCAAACAAATCCCATCTGGCATGATCATTACGGGCCCCTTTCACTATTTCCAAGGTTAAGAAGCCTTCTTGACGACTCGGCGGTAAGCCGAGAGTGTAGCTACCTACAGCCAAGTACAGGAAAATGTAAGATATTATTTATGATAGGGTAATTAGAAAGGATAGATTCTCGGAATATCAGAAAATATTTAACAAGGTGCAATAAATGCCGGCTCCAGGATTATTGTAGAGGTAGGCAGTAGCAATATTAGCATTTATCAAGGTTAAATGATTTTGGGAACTTAAATAAAGGAAAAGAGAGAGTTAGTTCGAATATTGTGTTGATAGATATAGATATAGATATGCGGTAGATCGTAGTCGGGCGGGTCGTCAAGTTGTGTATGAAAGTTAAAGAAATTTGTGTGTACCATTACAGTAGGTACTTAATAGACTCAGAAATACTTAAGTAAAATTCTTTGTAGTACAAAACTAAGTCTTAAGTACAAGTAAATAGACGCTAGTACTTATGTATGTTCAAGTACTAAGTAGGGGAATTTAAAAAGTATTGAGTGATAAGTCGTAAATAACGAAAATGTATTTTAAGTAATACTTAAGTCTTTTTTTACTTAAGTATTGCCCAGCTCTGGCTCAGAGTTACTGCTAATCTTTCATTCACTGGTAAACTGTCTCTCATAATAGTGTCCTTCCTCAGCAAGGTTCCACCATCCGCAGTAATTTATTAAATGTACCTTCATTCATGCGAAAATAATTTTTTTAATCTCCCGCTTCTGTAAAACTAATTTCTTTTAACAGAACATCATCGGAATACTTTTCACGGTTTTGTAGCCAGTTCTTCATCCACCGTCGCCGTTTAACTCTTCGCTTTGTGCTTAATGCTAAAAATATAGAAATGCAAACTTTTCTGTGAGGATCCATTAATTACACATTAATTTACACAAGATAAATGAACTTCTGACTCGATGAATTGGGAGTTACTGAAACAAATACTGTCATTTTTAATGATAGTGTAAGGTTTCAACATAATGACAGAGTAATGAAAGAAGACTTTCGGAAGTAATGACATTACTGGCAATGACATTATTACTGACCGTGTAAGGTCCGCAATTGGTTGTGTCAGAAATGATTTCAGTTCTGTTTAAATGCTAGAGGGCTAAAGAGCTTTGAGAGAAAATAAGCTTTACCAAATAATAATAAATGTTCCTGTGTTTCTCAAACAATTACCAAATTAAAATAAAAAATAAAATAACTTATTAAATTTTCCATTTTATTTATTTTTAAAAGGCCAAAAGAATAAATGTACACAGAGCTTGGTGTAAATTGATATATTTAAAAGAAACCAACCTTCACCGCATCGTACAGCAACCCCAGGAAGGAGTTATCCGATTTGTCCCATTTTCGGACTTAACAATGTTTTGAAAAAGTCCATGTTCAAAGTTTCAGCTCTCTGAGGACAGACGTTCTCGAGCTATTATGCGGATAAGCAGCCGGACAGACAGACAGACAGACGGATATGCGAAAATCAAAATAACTTTGAATATTATGCGTGGGTTTTCAATTCATTTTCTTCTAGCGTTATTTCTGTGTGCGTTTCAAACGGAATGACAAACCTAAAAATTTTAGTTAGAGAAAAACAGGCATGGTTGGACATTGAAAAGAATTCCACACTGGACAACTTACCTAGTATTCTTCTAGCACATATGCTAAAATTTTCCAAATTTAATGGAAAACATGCAAATGGAAACATCTGCTTGAGGAGACGTACCTACATACTTACGATATTCATTTGAACTTGCTTGCCAGTTTCAACCGCATGTAGAATACATGTGGCTATGCTAGCAAGTAATATCAAACGCATTAGCTTGTTTTACTACAGTCCACACTAGAAAAATCGCTTACCTCAGGTATGTAATGGAACCTAGCCAAACGCTTGGAAATGTGTTCGGTAAGCTGTAGTCAGTCGTTCACATTTTCAAACGAAATTGTTTATGTACATTTTGCTCGCTCGAAATTTTTTGCAAACGTGTGCGCACATGTGCTTTTGTTTGTTTGTACAGTGTGTACCCATCTTTATACAACATAGCTTCAAAACGCAAATTGCTAGAGGCAGTTGGATGACAGCTGCTAGTGAAAACGGCAGACAATTATTACAGCTGCACTAATCAAACACTTACCAGGAGTTATCTACCAGTCAAATTCGTGACCATTTAAACAATTATTTTGCCCCAATTTGTCCAACTATTGTAAGTGTTAGGGTTTACAGCAAAACAAATTATAATGAATTTCTTCAGTTATATTTAATAATTCTAAGTACAGAGCACACTTGTAATATAAATATTTCAATAAATATTTTATAAGAGGATTTAAAAATTTCAAAATTTTTTTTAATTCATTTGTACAGTTTAAAATCCCTAAATTGTAGTGTTGTGTGTGGCCTTATTGCCTATACTGTAATAGCAATATCTATATCAGCTTAATCCATTTTAGAATACCTAGCTCTGATGTCCAGATAATAAGAAGGTCAAACCAGTTTTAACGAAACTTGCGTTACCTTTTCTCATGTAGTCCTATGAACTTACTTGTAAGTAAGTTGTAATATCCTTATGGTCAAATGCGCAATCTTACATAAATGAATAAAGAACAAGTGAAAAAGCTAGAATTCTTATGATACCCTAGATGAATGTACGTATGAAATTTCGTATGGTCACCCATTTGAGTAATTTTGATTTTTTCATTGGTTTCTCGCAAATATTTCTAGAACGGCTCGTCAGACAGAAAAAATTATTGTAACCAAATTTATAGGATTTCTTATTCTGAAGAAGTTTTTAGTACAACAAGAATGTCTAGGACTGATTCTTTTTCAAAGTATATGTAAAAACCAAAATTTTTATATGGCAACACCAAGAAAGGGTTGCCCGATTTAGTCCATTTTTGAAAAAAAATTTCTGTTACTATGAAAACAGAGTGTACCAAATTTCAGCTTTCTATGTCGACGTTTTCTCAGGTAGTGTCCAAATATATAGTGGAAAACGAAATTTTTGTATGGCAACCCCACGAAGGAGTTGCCCCATTTATCTCATTTTCGAACTTACGGACGGACAGATGGACATGCAAAAATCAAAATAACTTTTAATTTTATGCGGGGTTGTCCAATCCATTTTGCTCTACTATCATTATTTCTGTGCGTTACAAACGGAATGGCAAACTTAGTATACCCTATAGATTTCATCTAGGGTATAAAAATCTTTACCGAGACTGTACCAGACATTTTTGTACCTCAGTATGCGCTACAATTAACAAAGAAATTTATCGAATCTTCGATAAATTAGTCAAAAATCGAGATTTTTACAAATCGATATTGGTTATATAAACAGAAGCAGCGCACGAACATTCAGCTTTCACTAATAAATCTTACCGTCAAGCAACAAGCTGTGATAAAAAGACATCGCGTAATTAATAGTTTTTTTTTTATCTTTTTCGGACAGTTTAAGTTTTATACCCTAGACACACAGCACGAACTAATGAATCATTTGTACTAACTATTCATTAAAATGCCGTGTGTCAAATAGTATATGTCATTATAGCTCGAAAATCAGATGATAATGAAGTACACTAATGAAGTGTTTTCCTCCTTCATTATAGCTATAATGAGGAAAAATGTGCTAGATTTGGCATATAATGTAAATCTGGAGCTCCGCTGTGCATCTGCCGATTTGAAAAATAAGAAGAAGAAATGCAAATCACAATTTATATTATTAATATTTTTTTAAATAAAATGTGTTTCTCATTTGGAAATTGTTAAATTGCAAATAAAATAAATGAAAACAAAGTTTATCGCGTGAATTCGATCCATATTGCTTCTTTAAGGTGATAACTTCATCAAAACCAGTTTGACAGCACAACTTAATTTAAGAAATGGCTGTGTGTCCGCAGTTTATAATGAATCATTATAGACTAATGAGTCGTTAGTTATTTCTTCATTAAGAGTGCTGTGTGTCTAAGGTATTAGAGTAAAATATAGTCATAAGTGAATTCAAGGCCAAAATTAAAGCCTGCAGTAAAATGTTAAACAAATATCCCGGGATATCGGTTCTGTTAAAATCGTCATAGTTGAAACTAGTTTCGTTAATCGCGTAAGATCTGGACTTGGACATTCAGCATTCCTTTCTTAGCAATCAATGTTAACGTTTTAAATTATCAGTCTGCCTAGCATTGCCTTAAGCTGCTTCCTTGAAACCAATTCTATAATGCTTTAAGTTATACAATTGGATTCTCAATTGGTACCTGAAAGTACGAAACAGGCTAACGTTTATAGTATTTCTTATATCCAAATTTTGTACACCGCTTTCACGTGTACACCATCTTTAGACTATAATCCCATTATAAGTTGTATGGATTTATTAGACTGTAAACCGCTATAACGTCTAAAGTACTTTCTTCTAAATATACTAATCCTTGCATTTTTATGTTTCTTTTCAGTTTAACCGAATATCTAGCATTAAAATATTATAAAACTGAGTTGTTGTTTAAGAATTTTTGTTAAGTTTGGTTCCTCCATTGTAAACAAGTTCCTAGTTTAAACGTGTTGGATTGTGTGAGTAAACATTAATTACTAGAAAACTGAATGACTCAACATTAAACCACTGCATCCATTTTTTATTATTTTGTGGCAACCTAATCACAGGTTCGTACATTTAATTCTACGTTGACCGTCATAATAAATTGAAATTATTTCTAAGCTACAATTCCATATGTACACAAAGCTGTTTCACATGAATGACTTTCAGTCGCGATTCTTTGCGACAGAAAAAAATTGGTTTCACACCCGCGCCTAAAACAAGTATTTCAGTTATAAGAACGTTAAGAGTAATAGACGGGTATTTTATGGATACTTGTACATTTCAATGGAATTATAAGAAGCTGTTTTAGAACTTTATTGTGTTTTAAAAATACCTTCAGACACAAGAAAGAAGGTTTCGCGTGGACCCTTTACTAACTGCCCGTATTTTAAAAAGTTTATTTCACGCTATCTTCAAGGACCTTCTTCACGATGAGAATAAATTTAAATCTTATTTTCGAATGTCTATACGATTTTTCAACGAGCTTTTAATCCTGATTAATGTAGGATTAGTATTAATATATAACAAGTAAAATTTTACAATACAAATCAAAGTTGGAAAGCACAAAAATTCTTAACTTAGAGAATAATTTTGCAACTGTAGCTACTTTGTGTGACTTGACTACTTTTTATTTCCATATTAAGCTAATATTTGGGTGGCAATTTCGCGACAGAATGGCGCGAAGTTTCTGATAGTAAGCTTCAATTGTGCGTTTTGTTCTGTCGCGCCTCTCCGTGAGAAGTGAATAATTCAAATATATCTAATACTGAAGTCGCACAACACTAAGTAAAAAAATGAATCCGAATTATTATTTTTTATTGTAATTTATTTAGGAAATATATCTGCCCCTTATTCCATTTCTTATTAAAAGCCGAAAGCTTAAAATCTTATATGTACATACATAATATAGTACGATTTTTTTTAAATATAATAAAATATTTGATAAAATTAAATAAAAAATAAAAAATTGAAAAAATTGTAAATAACATTAAATTTCTCAGACGCTTAAAGTCAGAGTCAGTACTCAGAGACGTTGTCGCGTAATAAAATATGTACGTAGAAAACGACTTGCTGGCTCCTGGTTAAAAGCTATTTATTTTGAATTTCTTTCTTTATTTTGTACAGCAAAACTTCAATATGTACCAACAAGCTCGAACGACTAACGTCACAAATTTAGAAAAACTTTTTGACGAAGAAAAACCTTTCTGGAATCTATAAATATTAAAATGTTATCAATACAACCGAACAGCAAAATGTAAAATTTTCCTTTTAAAATATCCAACGTATGCATTTTCTCATAGTAAATAAGGAAAACATCTTTTTCGCCTAAGAACAAACACAACACCTGAGGCTTGTTTGGAAATGTTCCAAAATAAAATATCACACATTTTGCCATCTAAGCACGGTTGCCGCAGTAGCAGCAGCCACCAGCTATGCTCCTTATAATAGAAAATACCAAAATAAGTAAAAAAGAATTGAAAAATGACACCATACCCACTAAGGAGAAGATGCCTCCCTTCAAAGTATGAAAGCTCTGTCAGATTTGCAGCTTTAACAAAACCCCCCGTGTTAAGAAAGGAAAATACAATGGAAATCTTATGGATATAAGAACAAAAGCAGTTGAAGGAAACGGGTTAGGCAAGAAATATTGAGAGAGAAAAAATAAATATGAATATATCATAAAAGAAGCTCTTCTTAATACTTGTAAATTGTAAATGTACCCATTTCAAAAGCAGTACTCCTCTACCGGCTGCCCTGTTATATATTGATTTTTTACCTTTCAGCTTTAATTAATTCATGAATTCTACAAGCATTCCAAGGCATATCAGATTTTGCCGGGGTTGTGTTACAAAATCTGGGAAATCATTTTGAAAGATTTTATCTAAAAATTGGGTCTGTCTAAATGTAATAATATGACAAGTTTTGAATTTAGGAATTATTCTTTGACTCATAAGCGGATTTCTTACAATTGCTGACAATATTATCTCATAATATACCAATTTTCAGAAACAGATGCAGCTCATCATCATTCTGCCCTAAGTGTTTTTCAAACTTTATTCCCTTTCTTAATATGTATTTAACTAGTGTATGTCATTGATTATATTTAAATGGAGCGACCGACCAAATTTTAACATAATTTATAAATATTTTGTTAGAAAAGCAGTTCACCAGTAAAATGTTATTAAGACCTGCAACAAGTTCACAAGTTACACAATTTTTAATCACCTCAGTTGACGTATATTAACACGAGATCCTGTACAATAAAAAATTTTACTTTATGTACTTTCCCAGCAAATAATTTGCCGAACGTCCGTAACAGCGAAACTTAAGCGGCAATAGAGCTGCACAATGCGAAACATGAGAATAAATGCGACAGAGCTAAAGATTACTTACGTTATCGAAACGATATAAAAGCGAAACGAACGCGAAAACAAATTCTGTTCACTTTTATTTATCTTGCATATACACGCGCATTGCCCTGTTTTGTACCCGAACTTCTGAGTATTATGCAGTTTCAAGATTTTCAGTTCAATTTTTCCATTCTGCATTTGCATTTCAGCGTGAACAGATAACAAATTTGTCGTGTTTGTGTTCCTATCAGTGAATTGTAAAAGGTGAAAATTACATTTAATTAACATTATGGGTAAAATGAGAGGCTACATTTATAGGAGACTGGATTAGATTGGTAGGTATCTACAAGCATAGCATAGGTTAATAAATTATATTCATACGTATATGGGGCACCCCGATATCGCTAATGTTTGAGAAATAATTTCATTTGCGAATCGCTTAAGCTATCGTAACCACAGTTGATTAATACTCAGTTTGGATATATTTATATTTATCACATTTTGTCGAAAAAGAAAGGCAAAGTGAATGCGATGTGATACAACCAATGTAATATAATGTTCTGTCAACATTTGCTCCCGCTAGAGTTTTCGCTTTCATGGTATCCTTACTTTTCTTCGAAAACATTTCATCGACAAACTTTTCTTCGAAAAACTATTCTTCGAAAATACTTTTCTTCGAAAAACCTTTCTTCGAAATACTTTTTATCAAAAAATTCGTTTATTTGATAACAAATTGCTCACTTTCACCTTTTGCGCTTTCCGAGGCCAACGACGAGGACGTAGTGAAATTCTGGCCCCATTTCTTTTTATTTATATTTGTTTTTTATGTTTTTTTGCCGTTATATGCATGGTTTTGAAAATAAACTTTTCTACGAATCGCGGCCGCCGCGAAGTAATATGTTTTCGAAGAAATGTATTTTCGCATATCTCATTTGAATTCAGTAGCGAAATTTATGTTCCAATTAGTGATATTTTTGCGATTCGCATTGGCTTCTCAATGTTTGCTGGGAAAATTGATCTTACATGCATAATAATCATATCATTCCCCTCATGAAAACGTTCTTTTATAGTTGTAATAAGGGGAATGTAATATTTTTTAAAATGATTGTTCTTGTTGAGTTGCTTGAGTTTGGAAAGATATTGTAACGGTCAGACTGTACACCAGCAAGGTAGTTCAACAATATTATAACCCACGTAGGGCTTTCGATTATTCAATACAGAAGATTTAGGAGCAGGTCTTCGGCTTTGGTCATAATTACGATAATCAACCCCAAGTTGATAGTTTTAGTAAATTAGGGTAGGAAATATGTTATTAAGTAGTTAATGTGCTAAATAAATGTTAATCATAGTAAGAAACCGTTCTCTTGTTATGGGGAAAATAGAATCCGGCTGCATGCTTAACGAAAACATCCAGTTATGCACATATTTCTAAAACATAGCATGATTGATTTCATGGCATTTGCGTTGGGTTGTAGGTCTACTGGTTGTTATTCCTCATTTCATTTCAAAAGGGCATGGTAAATTCGTTTAGACACTTCGAAAATGAATCTTTTGATAATCATCGAAAAAAAGAATAAACCTGTTTCGCATTGAAAAAAATGCAATGTCCATAAAGCAATCCGGTGATCCCAGCAATTTCTCATCGAAAATATTTTTATAAATCACAACAAATTATCACTGTACATCACCACGCTATTGTATGTACCATGTACCATGAAACCCATGGAAAGGATTTTTAGAAAAAAAATAAATAAAATGCACATGATCAATTAACTGTAGTGTATGTATGTATATAGGCATTCCTGGGCGGATGATCATACCGCAAATGCATGGGTAACGGAGTCTAAAAATTCTCTTATCTCTGCCAGTTTCTAGCAAATCCTATGCGTGCAGCTAGATCATTTCAACTATTGAGCGTACAGTATTCAGATCGCAGCAAGTGATCATCCGTAAAATAAAAACTAATAGGTAAAGAGAAAAGAAAGTGAAAAGAAAGTTGTGAGCGCAGATAGCGACCATAGCCATTGTGAGCCCGAAAGTGCTCCATCCCAGTGTACTGCATCCCCAAGAAAGCAACTGTTTCACCTACATTGATTAGAATAACGATCCCACCGAGATTGATTTCTACCTATCACCAGTCTTAATCACCCAATAATATCCATTGGGGCAGGTAATTAGTATCTGCATTCTAGGGAGAAGATCCTAATACGTGTCTCTTTCGCTAGCTCACCAACAAAAAACAAAGGGAAAGAAAGAGATATAACTAAATATGTTTCCTGTATGGAAAAGGAAACAGAAGATGGAAAATATCTTCTGAAAACTTGGTTCCAGCGAGATAACAGTTTGGATATCAATCCCACGCATTCGTTAACATTGCCCACCACGTGCGCCGCGACTTCAACAATAAAATAATAAGCGATCTATCAACTTTCCACCTAGTGCTATTTCCAGTAGTTTTGTATGTAATTAGGAGGATCTTGTCTACAAGCCATATACGAACGAAAGATTTTGTGAACCGCTTTCAATCTAGCCCAGCACCGCATTCCTGGAGGATGAAGCTTCACCCTTCGAATAGACTGGGGTAAGTTATTATAAATTTCCTAAAGGTGTTTTGGTGTTTAAAGAAATTTAAATAGATACATACATATTTAGTTAGGCGCGGAGTAGGATTCGTTTTGACTACCGCCTCTAGTAACTAAGCAGAATTACAAGTGAACTCACAAGTTGAAAGTGGTATTAATTACTAAATTCTAAATCAATTTGCATATACTAAACCTTACTTTAAGTCCATCCATTTATCTAAATCCATTTATCTAGTAAAATCGATATATATACGAAATTCAAATTTAAATTCATTGATGATCTACTCCGGATTTTGTTTGAAAGTGTTGCCGTATGTAGTATAGTATCACGCATACCTACTCAGAATAAGTTGAATTAGCGCTGAATGCGTAATAATTGTGGATATTGAATTTATCTAAATTTGTCTTGAATCTTGTTTTTTTTTAACTTAGTTAATTTATCCAATCTTTAAAGTTTTTTTCTTTTCATAAGATCATTAAACAAATTGATAGCTCGATTTTTTTAAAGATCGTTTATGAAGTAACAAGTAGCTTTTGGCAGAAACACATCCAGGCCTCGAGGCTTCCTCGAGGTGTTGTCAAAATTTCCAACACGGGTTTTTAAATGATGCAACACAAAACCAAGCCAGCAGCTAGCCTCAAAGCCTAGCCGCAAAGCGCGCTTTGCTCAATGTTGAATATTTTCTCTCTCAGGCCTACTTCTGTCAACAGGTTTCTTTTTTTTTTTAATTTTGCTTTGTCAAATGAGATATTTTCCACTTAAGGATCACTTGAAATTTATAATCAACATTTTTGAAAACCGATAATAAATTATTTCTGCTTAGAATGTAAAAGAATTGTCGCAAATACCATAAAAATTACAATGACAGTACCGAGCTCGGTGGTGTCATTTTGTTTTCATTTCTCTGAGGCAAGCCTTGAGGCGAGCTGCGAGGAAGCCTGAGAGAGGCCAGGCCTGAGGCTTGCTTGGATGTGTTTCTGCCTTTTAGCATCTTCCTAGTCTAAAACAACTCTAGCATAAGTAGCCTTACTTAATCATTTAAGTGAATTTTTGCCATGAATATTTTTTGTTAGTTTTCAATACACACCATGTACCATGCCCGTTTAAATTTTATTTTGCGGTAATACTTGAGACCAGGAGTAGGATGGTTATCCTTTGAGACCATATGAGACATGGGCGGGTAGTACCTACAAAGAGGGAGGCAAGATGTCCAGATTTAGCTTGGGTTAATCGGGAGGGAGCGAGGCAACTAATCTAAGGGTAGTGACTCCTTTTCTGTAATTATTTTTGGTCCTTTTGTTCTTCTTCGTTTCCACGGAACACTATCGTATTCCGCCGGTACCTACACTACTCTCAGTGTTATTCTTACTTTTTTCTATATTATCTTTAATTACTCCCCAACGTTCAGCGGGATATATTTACACCCAACCCAGGTCATGAGCTTTAGCTCGTTGACTCAAGGCCTCAGCTATTAGGTGTTTGAACTTCTTTGGCTGAGACTAGGTGTACATTACTCGGACTGTACAAAAAGACTGAGGCGTTGTTACAATATACTATGTGCCTAATGCTAAAACTACCATGGGTCTATCGATTAAAATTACAAATTCTCTTCCATCAACCGCGATTGCGATGATCTTTTTTTAATGACTTTATATAGTCTTCTAAAAAAAAAATGAACATACGTGTTAACCCAGCAAATTTTTTCTTAAAGTCTCGTTTTCACGAAGAATTCTCGAAGTACAGAGCGCAGGAAAAATTTATTTCGAAGAGAATATAGAATTCCTAATTTGATAATACTTCGCTCTGACGAGATTAACTCGAAGTCATAATAATTTGTCATTTGTACAAAACGTCAAACCTGGACCCGAAACTTTTAAGTTCTATTCAAAAATTTTCAAAGATTCAAGTCAAGGCAATGCATTGAGTTTTTCCTAATTGTAACAATATTTTAATTGAATTTGTAATCTTCATTGTAGTGCACTGAAAAATATCAAAAGAGCATAGTTATTATGTCGGCCTGCGATTAAGATAAAATTTAACAATGCTGTCAACATACTACCCTTTTAACTCGGTAATACGATTCGATATTGATTCATTTTTTCGAAGAAAACTGAAATATATAAGGCTATTATATCTCTTTCAAATAAATTCAAAAGTTGGAAATAATTTCGATAAAATCAACCGAACAGATCGATATCTATTCGAAAACAATTTCGAGAACAACGTTTTCGTTCGATGGGAAGATAATAAGGAATGAAGATGTCTTTCTTCTGTATTGTTCGGTAGGATAGGATCTAATTTGGTTTAGTGTTGTACAGATTTCTTTAACTTCATCGAGGTTGATCGAGAGAGCCTAAATTATCACTTCACTGGGTAGTAGCAAGAATTCGACACATAACACGAAGTTGTGCGGGTAAATATATCTTGATATCTTTCTGAACTGCCGATAGTAGATAGGGCGATTCTTCGCCTATTATGCACACATTTGGGGAATGATAGCTTGTGATAAATAACACCCAAAAAACGAGCCATTTCGTCTTTACAAATTTTATTAAATTTTACGATATTTTCACTTTTTGTCAATTGTACAATTTAGACTGGCTTTAATTCGAAATTTATTTTAATTGAGCAAACTATGTATAAACTCCGATTACTGGATGTAAAAAACTGGTACGTGGGCCACTGACGATGATTCGATGAGTACGGCCACTACTTCATTAGTTAGGCCAGTGGAAAGAGCTTTTATTTCTGTCGCCGTTGTGGATTAGATATCGAACCGAAAGCCATTCGCTCAGTCGCCCTCTATTCGATCTCGAAGTCGCCCTCTATTCGATCTCGACTCGAAACGATATCGATTCATCTTCTCGGAACTTTTCGAAGAGTTTTCTTGTATTGGTGTTATGCATAGGTGTGAAATTCTGATGTTAGCATGACAGTTGGTCGCTAAAACAGACAACAAAACAAAACACAATTCTTGAAATTAAGTAATTATAAAGAATAAATAACCTGAACTAAAGTCTGCAGCACCAATTGTCTTCTTCACATCCAGTGAAATTGAGGACGATTGCTTTCCTCACGACAATTTTAAAATGCAAGAATGAGAACTAATTAGTCATCGACTTGATTTAAGTTAAAAGAATTTAAATACAGCGAGGTTTTGTTTTTTGGAGACCCCAAGACTTCCACTGAACATAAAACACAAACAAATAATCTCACTAAAGTTACACATAGATAGTTACTTTAAAACTTCAATTGGTACAAGTATTTCGCGTAAAAATAATAAATAATTCAATTGGCTCGCCGAAAGAAACAAAATATAGAAATATTCGGAATATTCACGAAAGTTATGTCATGCGCACTAATAATAGTACTGTCCTACGCGTATTCGATGCTTAGTTTATATTCTCCAAACGTTCACTTTTTAATAAATTTAATGAACATTTCACTGAAAAACGCAATTTATCGTTCAGCAGAACTCATAATAAATCAACGCGCTACTATACAGACAATTGCAGGCAATTTTCGTCCTCATTTTAAGCAGGTGACAAGCCAATTGGCAGTACTCAAGAAATCAGCGCAAATCTTTCTATAAAAGGCCGACGCACTAGCCAGCAGATCTCGCCGGTAATTATACTGACGATGGCACTACCCAGCTCCACCGCTTTGGTAGACGGGAACTGGAATGATTTCCAGGACAGGTTAGCCACCCTGTATGAAGACAACCTCCCCCCAACAAACCTAACAAACTCAGAAATAGATTCCCAAATAGATTTTTTCACTAATTGCCTACAGAGCAATGTAAATCACTTTTCAAAGACAACTAGCAACAAAAACTATTTCTACAAAAACCTTGCGGCAAATCTTCCAAGTCTGTATAAATACATACAAAAACTGCTGAAAATCATAAACCGCATTTATGACAGAACACTAAACTCCCAAAACTCGACCTACCAGTCCATTCTCTCCCAAGTCACATGCTTATCGAATATCATCGATGAGCAAACTAAACTGTACTGTGATGATCAGTTTAGGAGAAGACTTGAAAAATTCAAACCTGGCCCACAGACTTTTGAAAATATTTATGAAGTCTATACCACGAAGCCAATACTCCCGAAAGACATAAAGAGCAGCCAAAGAACGCTAGTTCTCCCACAAAGAAAACTGGAATGCATTCGCATCATATTTTCAAGACACTTTTCAGGATAAGTCAATCCTTAGTACTCAAGCCTTCTCCTTGGAAGTAAACAGCAGTGTTAATACTGTTCTGAACGCAAACGGCTCCGTACCACAAACCTTCTTCTGTGTGGATAACCCCGCAATACATCCTGAAGAGCAACATATTTTCACCAATTCTTTGCACATCTTCGTCTTAACCAAGACAATAACTCCAAAAAATCGAGTGGTCCTGACGAAATTTCAAGTGGAATTATTACTTCCACCAAAAGCTCTTGACTTCATATCAACCGTCTTCAATAATTGCATCAATAATTGCTACTTCCCAGAAAAATGGAAATTTTCACGCATTTTCCCAATCCCCAAAAAGACTTCGTCAAAAGACATAAAGGAGTTCAGTCCCATCTCCTTAATTTCAAACTTAAGAAAGCTTTTTGAGAAAGTCTTCAAGCAAAAGGTAAAACAAATATCCACCAAGACTCCCAATTTGGTTTCAAACCAAAACACTCCACCTTCCATCGACTACTAAGGTTTCATACGGACGCAACCAGAGCTTTAAATAGGAACGAATGTATCGTAGATTACTTCCCTGACGTCGAAAATGCATTCTACTCAGTATGGACAGCAGGGCTTGTTTTCAAGCTAAGACAGTTCTTTCCCTCCACACCTTAATATATTAACCCACAGTTTCCTAACTTCTAGGAAATTCTATGTGGAACTCGAAGAACATAAGTCACCGTTCAAGGCAAGAGAAGCTGATGTCCCCCAAGGTACTATTTTAGGCCCAATCTTCTTCAATCTCTATACTTCCGACCAACCTCCATACGAAAGTGGGGGATCAAAATAAATGTCCAAAAATCTGAACTGATTTGCATTCGGAAACCTGGCACTGGGCGAAACCGCCAAGCTGATAAATCCAAGACCATTGAAGCCATCTACAACATGGGAAAAATAAAACCCACACAAAGGGCGAAATAACTGGGTATCAAATCTCATGAACTCTTAAGACTCAATGACCATGTTAAAGCGACCATTATCAAGGCGAATTTCGCATATAGCTTACTTAGTCCAATAATAAATTTCAAGGACGGCCTCTCAACTCAGACCAAACTTCTACAAACAACTCATAAGACCTGTTATTACTTACGGCTACCCTATCTGGCATTCTATTTCGCCCACCTATATGGAAATACTCAGCAAGCTTGAAAGAAAGATTCTTCGAGCTTGCAGAGTAGTCTATGAGGCAGCCAACATCACTCCAATCCAGGAATACCTATTTGAACTTGCGAACAAGGAAGTTCAAAAAATACCAAACCACGCAAACCCACTGATAAGCAACCTGCCTGACGTTCTCATACCAGCAAACTTTAATTACCTCTCACCCTTACTCTTAATAAAGCCCGAGGTTAGAAACATCTACCATCTAGATTATGGCAGCATAAGTTTCTGTGGCCATAAAGGTGATTACTATCGCGGGTAATCACATTTCAGCCACGTTTACTCAGAGAGTGTCTCTGAAGGAAAGCAATGCTTTAGAAATCATTGAGTCCTAAACACTCCCTAAAATCCAAATCCTATCCTCTCATATCTTCTTCCCCCGCCCTCCGACTAACAACTAACTCCAAAAGGAGAACGACATGAGGTACGACTGATTAGGCGCATCATCTGTAAATCAAAAGACGACAATAAAACGGAAAGTTAGAAAATCACAAAGGACACCTGTCAACAATAGGACAAAAGAGGACATCAAATCGAACTGAGGGCTTAAGATGAGCACCAACGAACAAATAAGGACAAATAGAGATAATATCGAGGGAAACTACGACAACGCAAATTCAAAAACGGCGCAAAACACACTTGACTTGAGTTGACACCAGATCTCTTATGTTTTTAAGTTTTGGTGGCATAAAAAGTTTTGGTCACAAATAACAAATTTGGTGACAAATGACACATTTGGTGACAAATAACAAGTTTGGTGACAACAGTGAAATTATTTTTGGATGGCATTATTGAATTTACGTAGAATTTTTCTTATCATTTATTTTCATTATTGTAAGTAACAAAGCCGAAAACACTCAATGAATTGTACGTTGGGTGAACTTGATTTGTTATATGTTATAGGTTAGAATAAGGACTTGAGTTGCAAAATAAAATTTGAATGTTCTTTATTATTAGGCTAGGCATTAATTTAAATATAGTAGTAGTTTTAAGTAATTTCTTAGTTTAAAAAAATGCTATTGAATTCGAACAAAGTGGAAGGCAAATAATTTTTTATGATGAAAGTTTCACTTCTTATCATTTATATAAAAATCATATATTTCTGTATTTTTTCCTTGGATATAAGAATATCGGTTATATGTATTCGAAATTTCTCCGTTAAAGATACTCGACTTCGAAGTTGATAAACGAGTAAACTGCGCTTCGAAGAACTACCAGATATCGAATTAAATAAATGAGTAAACTAGTATAAATAAAAATACCATAATATGCATAATAAACTTAATCTTATAATTAATTACAATTAAAAATTGATGTCGTATGCCTGATATTTTGGGTTTTTTGTTATGCGATCTTTTGCATATTGGAAGTGACACATTGCAATTTTATCAAAAACTTCTTCTGCAGTTTGTGGGAGATTGTAATGAAATGCATCTAAAAATATTTAATTATAAATGCAGTGACTAAGTAACCACTCTTTTGCCACTTCAACCCTAAATAGATATTTTAATTAGCTCTTTATAAATTTGACGGGTTCCCTGTATCATTTTTCGGAAAAGCTTGTAGCTGCAACAGTAATTACTTTTTACATAAAACGGCTAATGATCGCGAGTAGATATGCCTACCAACTTATCGATTTTTTTTAGATCTTTTGCAATCTTCTGCTCAAAATCCTAAAATCCTTCCAGCGTTACAAAAGGCAACAGACTATTTTTGAAAGAATCATTATGATCACTTTGTATTTTACTTTTTATAGATCTTTCGTCAGTTGAGTAATGGTACCTTTAATTTCTTTAACCATTAGTATAATATCAGATTTCAGTTCTTTAATTCCACCTAATACGTTCTCCTTATAGCAATACAAAGATTTAAAAAAAATGATTATATCTATGGCCATCTAATATACATTTTAGTATGAATGGGCCTGTATATAGCAAGAATTGGCGCACTTCCATTGCTTTCCAACGATCTAAATCTAGTAAGCTTCGTGGCTGCCTACAAAATTCAAATGGAATGTGTAATGTAAGACTTTCCATATAGTATTGAACCGGAAGATTTTCCAAGAAGGAAGTGAAAAATTCTTATCGTTAGATATTGTCCAATTTGACCGATAATAATCGTTTGTTCGAAGTTCGCTATTTTCAAAGGGGAAAGTAACTTTTTTTCCCCAAAAGCGTACCATTTTGATTGCATTTAATACAGGGATATTAACCTGTATTGCCCTTTATTTTTTAAAACAAAGAATCAAGCTGGAGCATTACAAATAAATTTTCCTCTGCTAACAGAATACTTTTTATTATTCAAAACGATACCTTCGTTAATAACTTCTTCCAAGCCCCGACAGTGGCGGATCCAGGATTCTGATCAGGGGGGGGCACAACTATGGTTTAAAAATGGTATGTGCTGAAACTGAACAAAATTTTGAAGACACTCGCCACCACTCGCAAATGTCAAATGCACAAAATTTATCATTTAAAAGATACGAGTCGAGCAAATTAGCAAGTGGTTACCTCTCGCAACGAAGAAAGTTGCTCAAGGTTCTTTGCCACTCCGAAAAGTCAAAGGGGATGTTAGATTATTCATTTTGTTTTGGTTTGTAAATGGTGGAAGTGTACAACTTCCCAATCATCCATTTTAGTTAGTACAACTAGGGAAACGTACTTTATTCAAATTCACGAATCATCATAAATTGTATCTTTGTAAAATCAGGAATTAAAAATTTACATATATTTAAAATAGCAGTCACAGAATAAATGCAATACATACCTTGTACGTATATAACTTCGTCGGCAAGCTAAGAAAGTGTGTTTTTTTTTTTATATTATTAAGCCAAGCTCAGGAGTTATCCTATGAACTATGATGCAAAGCACAGTATGGCAAGAAGGTGATAAAGAAAGGAATTAGGGAACGTGAGGAGAGTGGCGAAGCTGCCGATGTATGTCACCCTTATACTTTCGCAGATTGCATGCCAGAGGAAAGACAGAAGATGTCAGACTGTTCCACATTCGCACAGTTCGGGATAAAAAATCATCACGGTATTGGGCAAAAGGATGCGTGCGGCTTGCAGTACGAATATTCTATACAGGAATCAAGGATCAGACTAAACATTTCATCAGAACATTGACCATGCATGTAGCCATATAGGAGTGAAAGGCAACCAACTGTGCGGTGGCGGTCGACTGAGTCCATACGACAAGTTTTTTCCACAACGCCAATGAGCTGAAGGCACACTTTTGGACAATATCCTCTGCGACCAACACCGGCCTACATATGGAAATTGTATTCCATTCTAGGTCTTATGTAGGACTTGTAGAGCGGCGCTAGAATCGATGGGCTGAAATATTTCTTACATCTTTTGAGAAATCGAAGATATTTCGTTGCTTATTTGGCAACATAGAAGTTGTGATCTGTTCAGCTTAACTTACTGCAAATTTTAATGTCAAGAATGCGTAAAGACGGTTTATCGTCAAGCAGTGCTCCATCAACAGAAACGAGAGTGGAAAAATTATGATCTTGTTTTAAAGAGATGGGACAGCTTTGGAACTTAGGATCTAGAATCTAGAACTTGGATCTAATCATGCAATCTAGTTTTTACAGATGTGGCATTTCCTCTGTAGTTCCCAAGGGTGTCAAGGGAGTAAGGAAACCAAGCGTACTGTCATCGGCAAAACAATGGATGGGACTGAAAGTAAGGGAAAGCAGATCATTAAAGAATACTGAGAAGAGAGATGGAGAGATAGCAGAGCCTTGAGGCACCCCGGAATATATTGGCTGAGACTGATCTAACGCTATCTTATATAATCCGTATTAATCAACCAGATAAATTACTTTACATTCATAATAGAAGAGGACCAGAGAGGCCAAGTGCTTTAAGTTAGGCTAAAAGGGCTGAGCTCCAGACACTATGATAGGCCTTTGAAATATCTAGGGCAAAGATTTTGAACTCACCAAAATTGAGAAGACTAAGGCTTCAACGTTCCATAAGAAAAGTCAGAAAAAGAAAAGCCATAATGGCGTTCGTTGTGGGTTTGATTACTTTCTAGATACTTCATTAATTTGCAGTTAATGATAGATTCAAAAACCTTTTTAAGAATCGAAGTGATTGTAATTGGTCGATAATTTGAGGGATCAGTACCCTTTCTTTTCTTGGGAATAGGCCGAACGTGAGGTAGTTTCCAAGCAATTGCAAATTTTCTTGTCGAATAAGATAAATAGAGTAGTTTTCGCAGAGCTTTAGCCAAGAACAAGGCACACGTTTTATTTAGCGGGGCTTGAGACTATCAGGACCTGCAGCTTTGGAGACTTAGAGAGCTCCTTAAAGACCTTGAATATATTTCTCGCATGGATGTGTATTGGCTCTTGTACACATCTACAAGGGAGATGTAAAGTGGGTGAAAAAGGAGAATTTGAAGCGAATCTAACAGTCTAAATAGTAGTTTTTTTCAGGGAGTCAACAACCACTTCATTGTAAAGTAGTGACGGAATAGAGGAACTGCTGAAATTGATCCTGATAGTTTTGGCATGGGATGAGAAAACTTTGCTGCCTTTGCGTCTAACATTCTGGTCAAAAAGAAATTTTTCTCTTTGGATAGTGTTTCAGTTCTGGACAATTGATAGGTGCAAAAAGCAGACTATTTCGCTTTTATTGCTTGGTTGTACTTATCGTTAAACCAAAAGCGACTTTGCTGTTGTCAAGATGGTATGTGTAAATACTGTATGTATTCATGCATGCCTAAGACTTAGAATTGTACTAAATTCAAATGTGCATTCATCAACATCCCTTAAAACAAATCAGACCGACCAATCAAATTCTCTAAGATACTCATTGTGCCTTTCCTAATCTGCAGATTTATTTTGTTTTTATTCAACGTTTGGGCTAAGTATTCCATAAAACTATGACATTTTACGAAATAATAAAAAAAAATATTTAAAAATTAATCTCTTGCTTTAAATGTATTAACACTCACTACAACAATGTACAATGACTTCTTCGTCGTTGTGTATAGTTTCGCTGAATTTCTCCAATTACGAGATATAATTGGTTCTTTAAATGTTAAATGTTTTGCCACGCCGCGCCTCGCCGATTATGTTCTAAGAAGACGCCTTTACATGGAAGTCTTATCAAAGACCCTTCAAATAAAACAAACCTTCCATCGCGTCAACATAAATAGGCTCTGTCTTGCTTCAAACACCCCGACCAAAGCGACGCTTATGTACAGGTATCCGCGCTTCCTGTTTTCGCTATAAATTTCAACAACCATGACCGAAGGTCAAGGTGCTAGCTAGGGCCTGCGTTCGTAAATGTATCTTATTGAACGCTTCCAGAAATTGTTACGTTTTTTTACAAAAGGTGCAGTAGAATCGATGTGAATCAATTTGTTAGGAAAAATTCAGAAGATCTATTGCAAATTTTTTTTGCAATGGGCTTCAGGGGAGGGCGCGCGCCCTCCGCGTCCACTAGCTGGATCCGTCTCTGAGCCTAGATGGCCTCGTTGCCGTGGGCCAATTAACTTTATTGTATTAGGCTTTATAAAATTGTACACAAAAGTGTTTTCTCAATTTCAATTTTAACTTCTTTTAAATCTAATACGAAGGATTGCAGAAATTCGTCAGAATCCAAAGGTTTTCTAAGCGCCATCTGTAAAATTTTTCGGGAGCATTCGCTATAGGAAGACCATCTACATTGAAATCAAGTGATAAATTGTTACCATCATAGTCCTTCGAAATTAAGAAATATGTTAAACCATCACTTATTCCATATTAAATATATTCAGCGCTATCTAGTTATATGACTACAAATTCATTTGGAGCTCTTTTCAAACTGCTTTATTGCTTAGTTATATATGGAATTTTTCTTCAACAGAATATTTATCTAATCCCTCAAGGTATTATATCCCATTCGATGCTTAACAGGTCAATGATAAATTGGAATTCACGTACTGCCCAACATCATCATAAGAAATTTCAAGGTATGGATAATCGCTGCAGGTAGCAGAAGATTCACCACAGTCGTCAGGAGAAAGAGTGTGGCAAATTTTGCGGAAGGAGAATCATGTGGAAATGAGCAGAGAGGAGGTATTTCAGAACACTCATCGCTTGTGTTCATTATCGAGTTAACAATATCCTCATCTTCTTTTCGAATCATTTTACTTTAGTTCATTGTTACACATCAGAAACATTTAAAATAATTGAAGTTCATTTTTAAAAGTAAGCAACCGCATGCATAAATCGAAATGCTTTCAATTTCATACATTCCATTTCTCCTTCCAATAATTATATTTATGCGTTTCAAATTTTATGACTAAGCTTAGATTAGGATAGGTAAGAGGGGCACCCAGCCTGCTTCTATCCGGTAAATTAAGCGAACAGAGTAGTTCTTCACATAACTCTCCTTCATGATCAAACCTCACAAAACAACGAAGGAGTGCTTTGTTTGAATTGTCTGTAGATTCGTTTAGTTGTATTGAATAAATTGATGAATTTTTCACCATTTTTGTTATCTGATTTTCAATGTCATCGGCCATATCTTCGATTCTGCGCTTGATAGTATTAGCACACATAGGAATTGCGTTAAATTTCTGAACAGCCCGCATTACTAAAATCTGTTAACAGGAATCTAACATGCAAGGCTTAAAAAATTCTTCTCCAATCGTGGGCTTTTTGCATTTCGCGATCTGATTTCCCATGAAATAGGTAGCCTTTAGTAATGATTTATCTTCCATTGTCAATTTTCTTAAAACAGTAACTTGCTTTTTCTTCTCTCCACCTCCCGTTCCAACGGTTTTCCTAATGGTGCCTGATGAAGACTGTGGCAAAGTTAACCTAACTGTGAAGAGTCTGATTTATTAATCAGTTCATGGTTAGGTAAAGTACTAGTAATGTTTAGTATTATCGTGGGCAGTGCTTTTTGAATTATTAAAGAAATGCAAAATGCTCTTTTGCATTTTTCACTCATTATGGGTTTAATTTATTTGCATCTAAGATAAAAGAGAGAAGAAATTTAGAAAAGTCAAACTAATTGTATCCCAATAAATATTAAATAAAAGAAAATATGCACATGGTTAAGATCTAAGATCATACCTGTCTGAAAAAAGACACCGATATACAAAAACAAATATACATAAACTTCCTTAGTAACCCAAATAATATATTGAATATATTTTATATTGAACTGAATACGTCCGTAAGCCAACCTTTAAATGCTTCAACTGATATACATATGCGACATACAGGAGAATGAAACATTTGAAGAGTGCGAAACGAGACGAAGATCTAGCTAAAACAATGCAGCTACAGCAGTACTACATATTTATCGTTGCGTTATTCTACGCGACAGAGATGGAAGACCGCTCATCCAATAACACTGGCTATGCAGTATGCGACGAAAGTTTTTATATCTTTTCACGTATTGTTATGGATTGAATTATGTTTCAATGCATCTGAAAACATAACTTAGCGTGATGAGTAAATATACCGTATTCCACATTTTTCTGTGGACCAGCGAAATTTTCATGCGGACCACAGTTTGGCGACCGCTGACTTAGACTACTATTGGGTGAATTGTGCCCCGTGTCCTCAAGGGATGCATCTGAGCTCTTTTCTCTGCAGCTCCTTCATACTAAAAAAAAAGTAGATATCTAATAGCCTGCCTTTTTTTCCATCAGAGTGGGTTACTCACAAAGTTCGTGGTGGACGTATTCGCTTTCCTCCGGATCCTTACAGCCCCTGTAGAAATTGTTCGCGGCTATACCCGGTCTTCTAGCATGGTCTCATATGGCCCAATGACTCGTGACGACCCCTACTAGATATCTTGTATATGTTCTGCTGCCGTTTTCTTGTCCCCTTCCTGTCATATGCGGGCCACATTTGCCTCGTGATACGGCAGGTTCCCTGTTGACCCACAGGAGGCTTGCCTTTTGATAGGGGCTCCTGATGATCTCCTCTATTAGGGCTCCTATCAGAAACCTCACATAAGCTATCGTTGCAGAGCTATCGATTTCAGAGCCATTTTTGGTCAACTCGCCAGCTATCTCTCAATTTATCAAGGACAGTCTTACATAACTGCACCAAGATTGATTTAAAAAGCACAGCATCTAGAGCCTTATTGGCTACTGGCACTACATCCGTCAGGCAGTCTTTGGGGTACACTACATTCCCTGTCCCGCACTCGTCTTTTATCCATCCGTAGCTCTACCTTTACGAATGCTACCACCATCTGCTTCCCATCCAAATCCTTTATGGTGCGCATCATTGCATTGACACCACCACCAAAAGTTGGAAAAGGTATTTGAAAGTCAGTTTCTTCCCTGCAGTGACTGCAGTCAATATTCTGGAGGATATAGGAACGCCCAAAACCCCCCGTTCGTCCACCAACCCCTTGCCTTGAACCGACAGCGCTATTGACCACTGCAAGCCTGAAGTGGAGATCTAGCGGCAATAAGTGAAGCATAACCTCCAGTGCTACTGTAGGCTTGGTGTACAAACACCCAGTTGTTCTCAGAGAAGTGGCCGCCTGGATTTTTGACAGCACATCCAGGTTACATTTCCTCGTCAGTGCCGTACCACACTGGGTTTTAATCCATAGTTGCCACTGAAAACTCTCTTGCACATGTAGAAGGTCACACGGGCCACTTAATGACCAAGAACAAACTTAGTAAGCCCTTATGTTTTATTTAGGGTATGAAAATTGCCTTAGGTATGCTAGAATAATTCTTTTAATTAAATTATATAATCGCGTGCTATAAAATAATATTATTTTTAAATTTGGTAATACGATATCCTTAGACTCATTACAAAAATGATACTTCAACAGTGTTATAATATTTTGTTAGTATAAGCATGGGCGTACCCAGCTTTTAGCCTAGAGAAGGGGGGGGGGGCAAATTAGGAATTTCGAGTAAGTATTAAAATACAACATAAATAGGTAGAAATTTATTTTAAAAGTAGTTTCCTTGGGTTTTCCGCAAAGCGGCTTAAAACAGATTCTGTGAAAGAATCAATCAAATTAATTAAAAGCTTTTTGTGGTACACTCAGCATGCGAAGGCCATTTAGCCTGTCTTCGACCATTGTTGATCTCAGCCAGATTTTTACTCGTCTGAGAGTACTGAGTGACCTCTCAATGGTGGCCGTAGAATACACCATTGCCAATAAAATGTTTAAGGCTATTTCAATTTTCGGGTAAAAATCTTCTGCGTGTCTTATCACGTCTGTTATCTTCAAAGCTTCGAGATTCTCTTTCTCCTCCTTATTTGTCCAAAACATCCACCACAACTGTGCTTCTGACACAATCCCCTCTAATTCATCATAAAATCTGGAGACTTCTTCCATGTGAATTTTTAAATCTGGAGCAGGAATTTTTATTGCAAGGTGTAACAAGGATAGAGCAAACGCCGGCGATCTTGGCCAAACCTGGCTTGCAATGAGGATACCAGTGAGTCCAAATAGGGCAGGTAGAGAGAGCAGCGAAAATAATCGCTTAAAGAAGCTGCTGGATGATATGCCCTGTAGTTTTGGCGACCTACAGTCATTGGAAGACGCAGCTCTGAGTTCAACTCTAAAGCTATTTCATTATCTGACTTTAATAGTTCCTCACTGCCTTCTTCGGCAAAATGCCTGTGTTCTTCAACTGCAGTTAATATTGCTTGAATGTGCTTTGCACATTTGATAACGTCCAGACTCTTAGACTGCAATACGTTCGCGATTGGTTCCAGCAGGGAGTTGTGTATAATGCATAAAGCTAATATGAAAGTGGTTTGTCCAACTGCAGATAACAATTGAAAAGCCACTTTTCTTGTGCCGAAATTACCTTCTTAAGAAAGCCTTTCTAGACTTTGAACAATTTTAATGAAATGCTTCTTAAACAATGAAAGACTTTTATATTTCTGGCATCACCTTGTTTAACACAGCAATGGAACATTTGGTGCATATTTTCGACGCAGAACTGATTCCCTGAAAAAATTTATCGTATCTTTGACCGTTCCAATGCAGTTGCGGATCTCAGGAACATTGTTTAAATCGTTTACAGCAAGGTTTAGTTTGTGGCTGGCACAGTGAAAATATAAACCTTTGTTATAAGTTTCTCTCAACATTTTTTGGACACTGCCATCTTTTCCCGCCATTGTAGCATAACCATCGTAGCCCTGTCCCACTCATTTGTTAGCATCTATATTTAATGAATTTATGAATTTATTATATATATATAGTTTGAGCATCCATTTTTTCTAGCTCAATAAAACCCATAAATTCTTCTCTAACAGTTTTTTCGTTATGGTCGTAAAACCTTTTGATAGTTACTCCTTTCCGGATATATCACCTGACTCATCAGCCAAAATGCTGTAGGCACTTGCAGTTTTAACATCTTCGACTAAATTTTCTCTGATTATGACTCCACATATGTTTAAAATTTCATTTTGTATTTTTGGACATGTGTACTGAGCATTTTTATATCCCTTTTCTAAATGTTTCTTCAAATTTTCGTCACCAGAATCAATTTTAAACTTAAGCAAATCTTGAAAAACACCGCCATAGTTTTCTTTTCCTCTCAATGGCAAATCATGTGTTCCGCAAAATACTATAGTATTAATGATAGGTCTTAGTGAGTTTTTATTATCTTCAATGAGTTTTGCATAGCAGCCTGTACATTTGCATTTGGGTTGCTAAAACTTTGAGCAGCCGCACTGGACTCTTTATGCCACTGACCACTTATATCCCTACCTGAGAAGCATAACACTGTATGTAGCATTTTTTGCGAAATTGAGTTACTTATACCAAATGATCAGCAAATAATTCTGCTTCGAAGCATTTTACTCTGATTCCCGTATCTAATCAAATGAATAAGATAGCCAACTGTATAATGCGGTAAGTAACAGTTGATTGTTGGAAGCACAACGTTGTAAGGATACTTACAATTTTAGTACACTCGCAATTTTAAAATCGGAGTACATACAGAATACTGTAACTGCACTTACCGTAACATACTTTTATTAAATGAATCGAGTTTATTGAATGATGCATGGTTTATTTTTTTGTTTTCTATTAAACCATTAGAAATCATTACTTTTGTTCTATTTACTGATGTATGTTGTCCCAGTTATGACGCCAATTATGTTTAAGCTTAGAAGCATTTTGATGTAAGTGTATGCATTCTTTTTCATCATAGTAAAATAGTGAAAAAGACAAAAGAATTCTAAATCGAATCAACCCACCATGTTCCTAAATAAATATATGTTCAACTAATAAAAATATTTGGTAAATATCTTGTGTGGTCTTAAG
This sequence comes from Dioctria linearis, assembly GCA_963930735.1. Taxonomy (NCBI): domain Eukaryota; kingdom Metazoa; phylum Arthropoda; class Insecta; order Diptera; family Asilidae; genus Dioctria; species Dioctria linearis. The sequence continues at coordinate 206,826,580 of OZ005741.1, read as the reverse complement.
TTTATATCCTTTTGAATTTCACTGTAACCAAAAATTTGCACAAAAATAGCTCTCCTCCAAAATCATGATTGTGCACATACAGTGTTATGCTTCTGAGGTTGTAATATGTGCTTAACAATAAGTATGTATGTCCTTATACTTTGTGAATGGTCGGATAATAAGAGATCCCTGCAAACCACGTACGACCTTCGGCGGAAATAAAACACAAAGCAAACAGAACGCACCTTTCAAACTTTTCGAATAAGTAAGCCAAGGCTTGTACATTTCTAACCAAGGGTGGCTAAATTTACGTTTTAAGCGCGTCGCATCGCCAGCAAAATCATACGTCTTTAGAGGTACCCAGCATCGTCTTAAAATATCCATACGCTTCTCCGTAGTCATTACGGAAGATCGTCCAACCCATCGCCCAATATCATTTTCATGACATTCATCTTCATCTCCAAGAAAGGCTGAGAATATTCAGATGTTGAGGTTGCGAAGCCTCGTCAACAATATTTACAGGATTTACGGGTTCCAACTCCGATTCATCATCTTGATTCAGCAGTAGTAAGTTACTCAAGTTTTCAATACTGTTATCTACTGGTACTGGATGAGCAGGTTGAGATTCTGCCAATGACGATTTTGTTGTAACTGCTGCCTGATCCGCATCACTAGATTTACTGCCTGTAGAAGAATCGTCTTCTTTATTTGTTATTTTCCTCTTTTTTGGTCTTGTTGCTGTAAAATAAAAAAATGACCATATGCAAATAAGTAAAGTATGAGTAGAGTAAATATATGCATACATATGGATATTATTATACACAGTTAACTGCAAAAAGCACAAAGAACTTCAATTTCGCGCCATAATAGAACGCAATTCTCATGAATGAAACAAAACAACCTAAAGCAATCATGATAGTCGACCTACAAAATATTGGCCTTATCCATGAAAATCTAATTTTTGGAAACACTCGAAACCAAGCTAAAAAAATCCCGAACCTAAAAACAACGCAACTGCACTATGTATATTTGGACACACTCGATCTTACTCCCTATCTAATAATTATTGGCTTTATATATAAATCGACTCATAAGAACAAGGAGTAAACTCCAATAAAAAAGATAACTTTAAATTCAAAACATCGCTTTTCAAAATAAAAACTTTATATAAAAATTGGTAGGTACTTACGGAAAAAATTCCGTATGTCCATTTTTCGGTTAGGTTATAAATTATCATACAACGAGAAACAGTCACTGGTGCGTGAAGTTCTTGAATATTAATGAATGTTCAACTAAAGAACAACACAAGGTCTATAAAATGGATAGTTTAATGTTTAAGTATTAGCTAGCGCGCGTCAAAATGAACACAAAATACCACACAGCAAAACACCACCCGTTCGCGCCAAGATTGCTGCGAGTTGAATGAGATAATGTGACACGCGTACAACGATACAGTCAAGGCCAACTTTATGGTAACAATATTGCATTTAAAACATAGTGTACGAGACTTTACAAAAGCTTTTGACAGCAGTCAATGTTTTATTTATTGTAAAAAAAATTGCAGCAAGGAAAGATCTAAAAAAAATCTTTAGTATGGCTTATGTGGCTTTCTTAAAATTGTAAAAGCATAAAGAAAAAGCTAAAGAAAAAAGATGAAATTGCCATACATGGAATGATGTTTATCGCACGGCATAACTTTTTCCCCTACTTTCTCTATAAATTCCTCCTCAAAACTCATAATTTTTCAAACTAATTAAAGACATTAATTTTATAAAAATAACAATATCCACATAACATGAATGTTAATTATTCACTGTCCACACCGAAATGTCAATTATGTTGGCGACTAATTTAGAGATTTTCCCAAACTTTTTGTTTGCAACTTGTCCAGTCGCCCTCATCGCGTTAAGTATATGGGACTTTCATATATTCGAGGCTTTGACAGCAACCAATTTATGGCGACATTGTAGTGTCGCTCTCACTGTGTTTTGGCCTTCAGCCGGTCGACGTGGTATCGGACTCGCTCGCGTTCGGACGTCATGTCATTGTGAATCGTCGTGAGTCGGGGGTTGTTATTCGTGCGAGGCCGCGGGTGCGCCAAGAGACATTCAAAACTTAAAGTTACACATTTAGTCGTAGGCAGGGGTGACAGTCCAGTCCAGTGTATAACTAACATTTGAAAGTATTTTATAAGATGTACTTAGTCGTAATTAAATAAATCAAAATATAATAAGTCACTCACCAAATTCTAATCGATTCGTAACATACTGCCCTGCCCGCCTTGAGATAGCTACGGTTTATATTCACTGAGAGTGAAGGCTTTTGTAATGTTTCATTCCATGAGCCGTTTTTATCGGCACGACTCGAATATTTTCATCTTCCCCCGGATATTTTTCGACTATGCGCCCGAGAACCCATTTGATCGGTAGTATATTGTATTCCTTAAGTGATACTAGAGTACCAACACCAACATTCGCTGAAGGTGTGTTCCATTTAGGCCTGTCTTGTATCTGATTTAAATAAGTCTATGATCACCTATTCCAATATTAGTAGTCTGCAGCTTGTAGTATTCGTTGCCATCAATACAGCATAGTTAGGCGAAGTTCTTCCAAATTTGGATCCACTGAAGCAGTTAGTGCCTACTAATTAAAAAATTAGCATACAATCCTGTCCAGCGTATACAAAACGCCTCAATGCAGCTATAGAGGCGGCTGATCACAAATAACTTGATAGTTCCAGATGAATTGCGTTTGTTGCAAAGCATATGAAAATATCCAAGGTATGTTTTCATAGGCTGCTTTCGCCTAAGTTTAAAGTGAATGTTCAACCGGACAGAAAAAACAACTCCTGCTGTCGGCGAAGCTCCCACCAGTTGTTTTATATTCATAGGCTTAGTCCGAAAACACCGAATGCAGGAATGCATGATTTGTCTCACTACCACTATTAAGAGACCAAAAACGTTGTCGGGAAATAGACAGTCGAGTTTTTGGTCCAATATTCAGCTGTTTGCTGTGTAAATATATCATGATTGATCGAATGTAGGAATCGGAAGACGGAAAAATTATTTATATTTATTATTTTTTAATAATATGTGAAGTCAGCATTATTAAGTGGACTTCCGACTCTTATAATATTGTCAGCATCCAGGAATGGGCTCCAGGAAATAAGCCCAAAATCGATAAGTGAAATAAAATCAAAAAAGTTGGGGTCTAATGAAACAAGGCCCGAAAACAAATATGAAATAAAATTCAAAGTAGATGAAAACAGTAGAAAAGCTAGAATTGGTCTAAGAACAATTCTTATGATACCCCAGATGAATGGCCGTATAAAATTTCGTATGTTCACCCATCTATACAAGTTTGATTTTTGAAGTGGTTTTTCGCATGATTATAACCAATTTATATTATAGGATTTCGTATTCTGAAGAAGTTTTTAGTATAATAAAAATGTCTAGGACTGATCGTTTTTCCAGAATATGTAAAAAGCCTAAATTTGTATGTGGCAACACCAAAAAGGGGTTTAGTCCATTTTTGAAGTTTTATTTGTTATTACCATAAAAACACCATGTATTAAATTTCAACTCTCTACGTCGACGCATTCTCAGGCAGTGTCCAAATATATAGTGGAAAACGAAATTTTTGTATGCCAACCCCACGAAGGAGTTGCCCGTTTGTCTCATTTTCGAACTTAATATTACATTTTTTTTTAAATCTGTGTACAAAATTTCAGCTTTCTAGGTGAACGTGTTCTCCAGTTATCGGGCGCACAGACGGACGGAAATGCAAAAATCAGTTATTTTGATTTTTGTAATATTATGCGTGGGTGTCCAATTCATTTTATTCTACCATCATTATTTCTGTGCGTTACAAACGGAATGACAAACTTAGTATAGGTACCCTATAAATTTCATCTAGGGTATAAAAAGGGCAAAACAAGTGAATCAAAGCCCATATTTCAAAGCAAGAGATCAACCAAATGAAATTAAGCCCAAAATATTGATAATGATGGGTGTAAAGTAGGAACGCGTTGCGTGGAGTTGTGGAGGCGTTGGCGCGTAGTACTTGCGCGGCAGGCACTGGCCCGCGGCGGGGCAGTGCCCACCGCGTTAGTGCTACGTGTCGCGGAAACGAGCCGCAAAAACAACGACCTACTGTGACGAATTTTACGATACCTTCAAATAATAACTATTGTTTTATCACAGCGGATGTCAATTCTAATAATTGACATCTACAAAAAAAACTGCATTCGCAAGCACAGCTCACTAAAATTTGTCAATTCCTATAATTGACTTTCATATGAACTGCGGTTACAAACGAGAATTTATGTATGCTGAAATAAAATATCTGGATAGAGTGTAGAGGGAGAATGAGAAGATGAAATTTTTTGCTCAATTGTTCACTCAATTTTATTGTGTTGTATACCTAAAACGGGTTAAAAACGATAATTATAATTAATAATTATCATTTTTAAAAAATTGGAGAATATTCATAAATATTTCATAAATAGAAATAAGCTAATCATGCTCAAAACATGGTTAGCTAATCTCTCTACAAGGCGAAGAAATTGCCATCAGCAATTTCTTCAAATTCCTTTGCAACAAATAAAAATATTTTTCCCACAAAACGACTTGGGAAAAATAAAAGTTTTAAATTTCAACCCAAGTCGTTTCAATGAAAAAAAAGCCGCACGACAAATCTTACCTTCAGTAAGATTTGCCGTAAATACGATATGTATGCACATATATACATACATACATATCGGCCGCATGAAAATTTTACGTCGGTGAAGACTGAAACTATCAAGTCTTCACCGAAAAAAGCTCTTATCAGCAAATTGTCGCGAGCTGCATACATTGTGATCGCAACAATGTATGCACGGTAGCAAGACGATGGTTGATATTTATGAAAATATCAAATTTCAATTTCAACCATCGTTCGTCGCGATAATTCTGGGCATGTTTAAACATGCCCAGCGTAAAATAATTTTCTCAGGATAGGAATGCTAATTAAGCATTTTCCTATCCTGAACGAAGAGACTTACGATTGAAAGATCTAAGTCTCGACGCAGTCGGTTTTTAGATTTGGTTTTTTGAACATCGTCGGGATAGTCACGAGTAAAGATTAAAGTTTGCTTTTCCTAAGTTCTCAAAAAAAAAGGAAAGTTAAATTAAAAGAAAAAAAATTGGAAGGTTTGGATACGGTTCGGTACTAAGTGGTTTATACCCCGGATTTTAGTAACAAGTGTGAACATTGATCCGAAGATATTTTGTCAGCAGAACAAAATATATAATAAAAGTTTCTAGAAAATAATTATTGTGATTGTATATGAATAGTGTGAGGTTGTAAACCATATATAAGTGTGAAATTGTACACCAGATACGGAATTAAAAATAAAGAGAACGTAAAGAAACACAATCGCAAGGTGAATGTTTGTCATTTATCCAGGTAATTAACCCAACGAGTGAAATATATAACAAATTGGCGCAGCCGGTAGGATTGAGGAAGCTTGATCTAGTCAAAACGATCGTAAAAGCTTGAAAAGCCTTAATCCTTCGAACCTAAGGGCTCCCATTGACTAAGCCACTCAGGCCAAGTCACCCCCAACACTCGGGTAGATACCATCTCTAGGCGCCTCTGCTCCAAGCGGGCAAGCGTTCACCCCAATTAGTGCACAGGCACCACCGAGGGATAAAAGTGAACAGTCCAAAGAAGGAAGTGGAAAATATTTCAAGCTCCCCCAGAAGGACGAATACAGATCAGCCAGGACACAGCCCGATAAGCAGCCTGAACTTTTAGCAGCCAGCGCTCATCTATAAAACGCTAGCAGTCAACGATCCTGAGTTGAAGAGGAAATCGAAGACGGTTCATAAGCCCCCTTTTTAACTAGATCCAGGGGAAGTTAAGACGGCCCAAAGGCCCCCCCAGCTGCAAAACAAACCGAAATAAACCGACAAAGGATTCAGAGGGAACTCGAAGGCGGTTAAAGAAACCCCCCTCTCAATCACAGCAAAGGGACTTAAGCAGGCAAGGAGCCCCCCTCTCACCAAACAACGCATCATATGCCAGCCGACAATCCTGCTCTACCTCAGCAGGAAACAGAAACAGCAGCCAGGGAAAATTTTCCATCTTTAACCAACGCGGGATCAGCCCCCGGTGCAAAAACGCAGCACCCCGGTGAAGGTACAGCATCTGCTGCCGAATCTTGCTCAACAGGACCTCGACTCCGAAGCGGAACCGTTCTGCCAGGTCTGAATAGTCAAGTAAGTTTAGCTAAATTTTTAAATAAATTATACGAGATAGCGCGGGAATCGGATAAACTAACGATTACCCATTGTGACGCCTTAGATCACAAATTAAAAACAGAGCGTGAGACCAGGCCCGCGAAGTTAAATACCTTAAAGGAAAAAACAATAAAGTTCCGAGAGGAACTAGAACAGTTTTCCGAATCTCGACGCTCACTCAGTTTGGATCTAGAAAAGAATAAGAGTGTTAGGTTAAGTGACAGTGATAGTGATAGTGACAGTGACGGTGAAGCAGCTGAACCAACTCCCGAAGACCTGCTAATAGATTGGCTCGAAGAATCCTTAACGGAAGTCAGCCCAGAAACAAGCCCAGTTAGTCCACCCAAATTTAAATTTCCAGTCAATAGACTAAACACAATGGTGGACTACGCTAAGGTAGCTAAGCTCACAGCTCAACTCGTCCCCTTATTTTCGGGTAAAAATACCCCACAAATGGGACGTGAATTACAGACCTTCATCGGCTGCTGCAAGCAAACTATGCAGTGCCTTGACGATGAAGAAAAGTTGGCTTTCCTACAGGTCCTCCCCACAAGATTAAGAGGTGATGCATATCAGCTATTCGCTTCAGACGTCCCTACTTCATTCACTGAGGTAGAGGAACGTTTGAACAGAACATACCTTCCCCGTGAGACATACCAAGAGTTAGTGAATAAGTTAATCACTACTAGGCAAAACCCGTTAGAATCTCTCACTGTGTTCATTACAAGATTGAAACAGTTGTTGACGATTTGCAACGAGGCAGCGACACAGAAGTATGGAGCTGAGGCAGTCCCTGCTGTGAAAACACAGCTGATGGATTTTGCCAAGAACGCTTTGAAAAGTGGAGTAACTAACCCACACCTGTGTCAATATTTGCTCACGCAGGAAGAAAGTGATTTAGAAGCATTAATTCAAAAGGCCCTGGACATGGAGAAACTACAACAAAGTGCTACATTCGTCCAGACTCCTCTGGTACAAGCTCCTCCAATTGCTCCAGTAGACCAAGATTTACGAGTGAGAGCTTACTACAGAGCTCCTTACTATCAAATGCCATCTACACCTATGTTCGCACCACCTCGAGCTCCAAACCCAAATCACTTTTCACGCAATGTTAATAATCCAGGTTCATCACAGTCACGGCAAAGGCCATTTACAAACACTGATGCCAGAAACTCGGATACAGATGCACTGGTCCGTAACATCACGTGTAATTTCTGCCAGCGAAAGGGTCATACGAATTCAGATTGCCTTAAACGCAAGAACACCCCTTTCTGCTCAAACTGCAAAATCTATGGACATGACGTCCGTGATTGCAGAAAAACACAACAGACACAACAAATTGTTCCTTCACGCCTCTCCAATAGATCTACACAAGAGCAACACAAAACAAAAAGTCCTCAAGTCTTCAACATAAGACTCAAATGCACCTTTTGTGGTCGCCGAGGACACGCAGACGAAGATTGCCGCCAAAAGAAAAAATGGGCAGCCCGGAGTCAGGGAAACGACATGCAGTCGACCCAAAACTCCCCGGCTCGACTTTAAACCCACAACGCAAATTAAAAGGGTCACCTCAAGCGCCCGAATCCGGTGTTCCTACAGTGAAACTTCCACTGGACATAAGCCTTAACGGCCATACAAAACTAGTAGTGGACACTGACGCTGAGGTTAGTATCATTAAGAAAAGAGCAATTAAAGACCTCAAAATAATTAATTCCAATGAGGCATGCACTTTACAGACCCCTTTTGGAACCGGAAAGACATTGGGAAATTGCAAAGGCAACTTCAATTTCAAAAATAAGATTCCCTGCAAGTTTCAGGTGGTACAAAACCTGCCATGTCTTTCCGATGACGGCCTATTAGGAAACGATTTCCTATCAAACAATTGTAATGTTGAAGGCCCAAATAAAGCACTCAAGTTTCCTTGTACGGAAACTAATCCCGAAGAGTTTACTGTGCCCTTGTCATGCAAAACGGACAAGCTGTATTCCAGAAAAGCAGTCGAAGTGAGGTCACTTGCAGAAAAGATGGAACCTAATCAGGTTAAGCTATCTACATGCAGTGTCTCCAAGGCATCTCAAAAGAGCAATGCTGGCTGCCAGGTTCAACAAGAGCCGACGGAATGCGAAAAGAGCTGTCTGGGTGATCAAGAAACCTGCGAAATGAGGCAGCATCTGGTTACTTTAGAGGAACCAATATGCATACCTGCTAGGTCAAAAATTATCACCACAGTCCCGTTGCGAGTGAAGGAAGAAATGCTCTGTCTATCGAAAGAGATAGGCGATGGAGTCTTCCTGGCCAACAGTTTACTCCCTACTGGGAAAGAAACAGTGCTAGTTGCCATACTCAACATTAACAATTTCCAAGTAGTCATCAACAGTTTATTGTTACAACTGCTCCCTATACATGACTACGCCGTCATCCCAATAGGAGAAGCCACTGATACACAGCACGTTCTCAAGCCGAATAAATCGCAAGCGAGTAACACGAACATCAGTGAGCTTCCCAAGGCGGAACAGAAGTCAAACAAGACTTCCTCCTCAAAAATACCTAGATATAAGTTACTAACGAGGCCCAAGAGCCCCATTCAAGACGCGTGCGAGCTCAGTAAGACCCGAGTAGAGGCAAAAATGACTCCACCGTCCAAGAAAATAAGTTGCAAAAATTTTACATGACCCCATAGCCAAATTAAAGATGCGAGCGAGCTCCAGAAGCCGACAAGCAAAATGCAGCTGACTCCTCCATCCAATATACCTAGATGTAAGATAACCACAAGGATAAGAAGCCCAACAACAGGTGCGTGTGAGCTCAGTAAGACCTATTCTCAGGCAAAGACGACTCCACCTCCCAACAAAGTTAGAGTTAAGAAACAACAGTGCCCCAGGAGCCCCATCAACCGTGCGTGCGAGCTCAGTAAGACCTATTTAAAGGCAAAGTCGACTCCACCACTTAATAAGATTAGTATTAAGAATAAAAAGTGGCCCATGAGTCCGATAAAAGACGCGTGCGAGATCCGTAAGACCTCATTGAAGGCAAAGTTGGCTCCGCCGTCAAATAGTATTAAGAAAACCAACTTTTCAAGGCCCATAAGCCAAAATACGAATGCGTGCGAGTACTCGGACCAATCAAAAGTACCCAAAAAACATGGTACTCCACCATTAAAACTACAGGAAGCCCATTCCCTGCCATCTAGTAATGTAAGTAAAACAGGTAGTAAGTACACAGCTACACAAAGTGAGAAAAGAAACGTAAGCTTTACTTACTTATTTCCGGATCAGGAAGATCCCACACATACTCCGCGAGTCAACAGGCTAGACCAAGAGCTCAGCCTAGACCCAAATCTAAATGCGGAAGAAAAAGCTTCGATATCCGAACTCTGTTATGAGTACAATGATATCTTTTACCTTAAAGGTGATAAGCTTACATATACAAACGCTATCACCCATAACATTCCATTAATACAAGATCAGGCCCCAATAAACCAAAAAGCCTATCGATTACCAGAGACCCAGGGACAAGTAATCAACGAGCAATTAAGAGAAATGCTAGACAACGGGATAGTCCAAACTAGCAAAAGCCCTTGGAATTCACCCTTATTAGTAGTCCCCAAAAAGGCGGGACCCGATGGTGAAAAAAGGTGGCGTGTCGTTGTCGATTTTCGCAAATTGAATGAAAAGACAATTGGCGACACTTTTCCGCTACCACGAATCGAGGATATTCTTGACCAACTAGGTCATGCCAGGTACTTTACCACTCTCGATTTGGCCAACGGCTATCACCAAGTCTTAGTCGACAAAAAAGGTCGACATAAGGCCGCTTTTAGCACTAATTACGGGCACTACGAATTTAAGCGTATGCCATTCGGACTCAAAGGAGCTCCTGCTACATTCCAACGCCTCATGAACTTCGTTCTGACAGGCCTACAAGGCCTCGAATGTTTCGTTTATCTTGACGACATCGTCATTTATGGTAAGAACCTAAATGACCACAATGATAAGCTTCGCAAAGTCTTGAACAAATTGAGAGAAAACAACCTCAAACTGCAGGCAGAGAAGTGCCAGTTCTTGAGACGAGAAGTTGTTTACCTAGGGCACAAATGCTCTAGCGAAGGTGCATTACCAGACCCCAGCAAAACGGCCTGCGTCCAAACATTCCCTGTTCCTAGAACAGTACGGCAAGTTCAGTCCTTTTAAGGACTTGCCAATTATTATAGGAAGTTCATTTCGGACTTCTCTAAAATCGTTCGTCCAATAACGAATTTGCTCCGAAAGGATGTAAAATTCACTTGGACCGAGAAATGCTAAGAGGCATTCCAAAGCATTAAAAATCCTTTAATTTCTCCACCGCTTTTAATCTATCCAGATTTTACAAAGCCATTTAATCTCACAACGGACGCCAGTAACGAGGCTTTAGGAGCTGTACTTTCCCAAGGAGAAGTGGGAAAAGAACAGCCTATCGCCTATGCAAGCCGAACGCTAAACACAGCCGAGAAAAACTACTCCACTATTGAAAAGGAGTTATTGGCTATAGTCTGGGCAACTAGAAATTTCCGATGCTATTTCCAAGGCAGGAAATTCACGGTCTACACTGACCACAAGCCTCTCAAAGGAGTCTTTAATGTTAAAGACCCAACTTCCCGTTTGGTGAGATTTCACCACAAATTGTCAGAGTTCGACTATACAATCGAATATAAACCAGGGAAGTATAATACCAATGCGGATGCATTAAGCCGCATTCCACAAGTATTAAGCGAAGACAATACAGGCAATACCTTAACGGTACAAGCCCAAGTCCACCACACTATGGACTCTGATGTGGAGGAAAACAATCCCCCAAATAAAAAGAAAACCAGGAAACCCGCTCACTGCTTCGCCGTGACCAGAGCTCAAAAACAGAAAGCCCAAGAGGCCAGTACGAGCCCCAGCGCTGAAAAACAGCCCACGGGAGCGGAACATAAAGAAAATGAACCCCCAGAGGCAGAAATACAACCCCCGGCTACGCTTGAACAAGAAATATGTCCAGTCAAGGCACCTGAAATAATCACGAGCCCCAAGGAAGTTCAAACAATCCTAAAGGATTATCACGACTCTCCTTTCGGCGGCCATCAGGGTGTCATTAAAACCTATAAACGCATTAGACGCAAGTATTGGTGGAGACACATGCTTAGCGATATAAAAAGGTACATAAAGAAATGCCCTAAGTGCCCAACAATGAAAGCATCCCCACAATTCAAGATGCCCATGGTAATAACGGACATCGCAGAACAACCTTTCGACAAGGTTTACCTCGATATAGTAGGTCCACTAGAAGAGACCATATCAGGTAATAAATATATCTTAACTTTTCAAGATAACCTTACCAAATTTGTCGATTGGTATGCCGTACCTAATGGAGAAGCAGTAACGGTGGCGCAAATCTTTTTCAATGAGATTGTCAGGCGTTATCGCATTCCAAAGAGAATAGTCACCGATCAGGGAACTAATTTCCTGAGTGAGCTATTCAAGAAGGTCTGCAAACTGCTAAAGGTAAAGAAGTTACAGACTTCCGCATACCATCCACAGTCTAATGGAGCACTAGAGCGTGCCCATAGACCATTAATCGAATATCTGCGTACAATCGTAGATGAAAATCCTAAAACATGGGATTAATTCCTACGAACCGCTGCATTCGTGTACAATAATAGTGTACACGAGGGTACTAAATTAACCCCGATGGATTGCCTTTACGGCTTCACAGCGGATGTCCCAACTAATTTGAAACGGGATCCTGAACCCGTTTATAACCACGAAAGTTATTATCATATGCTAAAATACAGATTACAAAAATCGTATGCCACGGCTCGCAAAAATCTCTTAGCCAGCAAACAACGCTCAAAGGCATATTACGACAAAGCAGTCAGGCCTCTCACTTACCACCTAGGGGACAAAGTCCTCCTCAAAAGTGAAAGCCGTAAACACAAACTGTCTCAAATCTGGGCTGGCCCATATCTGGTAATCAATGTACCCAGTCCAACAAACACTACCATAAAAATAGGCAAGCGGCAGGTTGTCGTCCACAACAACCGTTTGAAGCCCTATTATGAGTAGTATACTGGTACATATATCTTTAGCAAATAAGTTAGGTCCATACTAAATTCTACAATTAAATTAAGTGCTATTAGAATTACCACAAAAAGCTTCCAGTATGACTAAATGACTAACGAAGCCTATCCTTCATTTTCTACAGAACATGAAGCACATATTGGTGTAAATATGCTGTTTCCATCTGGCAACGGGACAAATACAAACGGAACCCTATATCATAAGTCCCCTGAACAATACAGGAATACTGTATGAGGATCTAGGAAAATTACAAGTCTACCATAGTACATGGAACATCTTAACTGAGATCAATCTAATGGAACTGGACAACCAAACGCTTATTGCAGAACAGGCGGAACACTTAGTTCACCGACTATGTTCAAATCGCTCTCAAACGGATGAGCTATGCCTGGTTCAACAAAAACACGTTCATTCTCTCTTGGAAAATATCAAGAGAAGAACAAGTGTCATTCGAGAAGTGGTCCCAAAATCAAGATCAACAAGATCTATCTTTGATGGAATAGGGAATGCAATGCACTACCTATTCGGGACCATGGACAGCACTAATGAACAGGAAGTATACAGTCGACTCGAGGAGCTCGAAACAAATACAAAAGCACTAGCCGACCTGGAAAGACAGCAGATCAGTGTAGTCAAAACTACACTACAGCAAATTCAAAAGCCATTGACATCTCTGCAGGAAAGACAACGTCAAATAAATCTCCAGGTAAATAGAATGCAAAACATAACGGATGATTTACTGATGAGACAATTGAGACAGGAAATAATTTCAAGCCTGACCTTACAAATTGTCGAGATTGAGTACAGGCAGCAAGCCTTACTCGACATAATAATCGCCAGTAAAAATCACCAGTTACATCCGCTAGTGGTGTCTCCCAAAAGTCTATTACAGATATACCACAAGTCCCACGCTACTTGTCCAGATGCACAAAATTGTCTCTCCCTGCTACATCAGACAGCGGAAACAAAGGCTCGTCTAGTCCAAGACAAATTAGTCATTCGAATACAACTTCCGATTTTCAATCTACCACAAATGAAGTTGTATAGAGTACACAGTTTTCCCATACATATTAACAACAAACAATCATTGGTTCCCGATATACAGTACTCGCACGTAGCGCACCAGGTACAGACACAAGATATTCTATTATTAAAAACACAAGATCTGAAAAGCTTTAAAAAGATCACTCAATATTCCAAAGAGGACACTTACATCGCTAAGCTAGGCATTCCCGTAATAAAGGCAACTCTGTCCAAAGAATGCATAGTGAAGCTGCTCTTTAATCCATTAAAGGAAGAGCCTCAGTGCCATTTCAGAGCACAAATACCTCCTAGAGACCTGCTTATCAAATTAAGTAAACCCAATTCGTGGATATTCTCGTTGATAGCACCTACAATTGTACACCTCCAGAGTACCCAACAATTTTTAACTTCAAAGATTGAAGGTCAAGGAATAATCACTATCAACCATCCCTGCCAAAGTAGGATCCCAAATCCTACACTATGAGGCAGAGAATATCCAGTCATTGAGTCTCAAACAACCCAACTACTTCCCAAATATCGCTCCATTAGAGCAAGTGGTAGAAAAATATCTCAATGAAACCAAAAACAAAGTACAGTCTGAAAAAATACAAACAGAACTATATTCAGGAGATGACACTAACAGCATCATCCTAGAAGGTACCCAGTCATTAAAAGAACTGGACGAAAAATTACAAAAAATAGTTTCTCATATCAGTCACCACCCTACACATGTCCTAGCGGCAACATCAGTATCCTTAACTGGAGTTGCCATCACATGTATGGTACTGTACCTGATCGCCAAATGGCTAGTCCCATTCATTAAAAATTACCGTTCACGCAAATCCGAGAAAACCCTAGAGGCGGAGGAACAAATCGAACAAATCGAAATAATCGAACCTACCCCTCTTAAAAGGACCCGCACCCTACCACCTGCTAGGTCAGTGCAAGAGGTCTAATGTCACCACTTCAAACGGTCACATAAAAAGGAGCACTATCACTAATAGTTTAGCACATAGAAAATAAATGTAAGTGGTTTCTACAAACCACAAAAAACCAATTAGTACTAATAAAATAATAATAAAAACAAAAGGGGAGAGGACATACATAAACAATTATTAAAGCATAGATGTAAGGAAAACTAGTTGAATAAAAACATATACACATATATATATACAAAGTAAAAAAAAAAACGAAACCCTCCCCCGCTAGGGTTAAATAATAATTAAAAAATACTAAATAATATAAAAATATAAGTAATATTATTATTAGCCTAGAATAAAAATTAAATAACCACTAACTTTAGAACGTAACAGATATACAAGTGTAACAGAAAAAAATATGTAACATACAAAAAAAAAACAGTAGAAACATAGGAAAAATAAAATAGAGATAAAAATAGGAATAGATAATTAGAAGCAATTCTAGTAAATAACAAAAGAAAATTTTAAATAGAAACTAAGACAATATGTAAACCCGAAAACCTGTGCCAAACCAACCAATAGCCGAGCCACCGATATAGCCCCAACAACAACCTCCCCTGAGAATTATTCCTCTTCAAAGAATAATCCTCTTTTTCGCAGGGGGAAGGATTATTGTATACCTAAAACGGGTTAAAAACGATAATTATAATTAATAATTATCATTTTTAAAAAATTGGAGAATATTCATAAATATTTCATAAATAGAAATAAGCTAATCATGCTCACAACATGGTTAGCTTATGTTTCTACAAGGCGAAGAAATTGCCATCAGCAATTTCTTCAAATTCCTTTGCAACAAATAAAAATATTTTTCCCACAAAACGACTTGGGAAAAATAAAAGTTTTAAATTTCAACCCAAGTCGTTTCAATGAAAAAAAAGCCGCACGACAAATCTTACCTTCAGTAAGATTTGCCGTAAATACGATATGTATGCACATATATACATACATACATATCGGCCGCATGAAAATTTTACGTCGGTGAAGACTGAAACTATCAAGTCTTCACCGAAAAAAGCTCTTATCAGCAAATTGTCGCGAGCTGCATACATTGTGATCGCAACAATGTATGCACGGTAGCAAGGCGATGGTTGATATTTATGAAAATATCAAATTTCAATTTCAACCATCGTTCGTCGCGATAATTCTGGGCATGTTTAAACATGCCCAGCGTAAAATAATTTTCTCAGGATAGGAATGCTAATTAAGCATTTTCCTATCCTGAACGAAGAGACTTACGATTGAAAAATCTAAGTCTCGACGCAGTCGGTTTTTAGATTTGGTTTTTTGAACATCGTCGGGATAGTCACGAGTAAAGATTAAAGTTTGCTTTTCCTAAGTTCTCAAAAAAAAAGGAAAGTTAAATTAAAAGAAAAAAAATTGGAAGGTTTGGATACGGTTCGGTACTAAGTGGTTTATACCCCGGATTTTAGTAACAAGTGTGAACATTGATCCGAAGATATTTTGTCAGCAGAACAAAATATATAATAAAAGTTTCTAGAAAATAATTATTGTGATTGTATATGAATAGTGTGAGGTTGTAAACCATATATAAGTGTGAAATTGTACACCAGATACGGAATTAAAAATAAAGAGAACGTAAAGAAACACAATCGCAAGGTGAATGTTTGTCATTTATCCAGGTAATTAACCCAACGAGTGAAATATATAACAATTGCAAGAAAACTATTGTTTGATGAACAAATTCTAATACTATTGCAAGAATAAATATGTGTTATATCAAAATTCAATTTATTCGTTCAAGCTGTAAATGAATTACAATGGTACGTTTTCAGAATTTCAATTTCAAACTCAATTATATAAAAATTCAATATTATGTTAACTATATGTAAGTATCTATGTGAGTTCTGTCCTCAAGCTAAAGGGGGGTGGCGGTTGTGAAAGATAACTCAACTTTAACAATTCAAATATAAAAAATGTTTATTCAAAAATATATCGCTTAAAAAACTATTATCACAAATTCAATTTGACACCTAACCTAACTTACTACTATCTTTGAAAAATTCAACACTTATATCTACTAAAACAATTCAACATATAAATTCAATAAGGTAGAAAAATGCTGCCACAGAGATTGGCTCCCTTTACTTCTGAAAGAAAGAGAAGAAAATCTACTGTTAATTCAATGATAAAAAATAAAAAATAAATTGAAGTTTTAGTGCTGCACGTCTAAGCACTATAGTAGTAATGGAAATAATTATTTTGGCAGAAGTAAATTTCTGCAGCAAGAGTAGATTCCTGCTTGGATGACATAAGTAGGAGTAAATTCCTACTGAGATGACTGATAGAGATTAATGCAGAAGTAAATTTCTGCAGTAGGAGTAAATTCCTACTCAGGTGGGAGATGAAAAAATAAGCCGAATTAAATTTCTCAGTAGGAGTAAATTCTTACTTAGGTGTGGGATGGAATTAGCAGAATTAAATTTCTGCAGTAGGAGTAAATTCCTACTTAAGTGTGGGATGGAATTAGCAGAATTAAATTTCTGCAGTAGGAGTAAATTCCTACTTAGGTGTGGGATGGAATTAGCAGAATTAAATTTCTGCAGTAGGAGTAAATTCCTACTTATGTCTGGGATGGGAACAAGAGTTGGTTTGGATAATTTAGGAAAATCTGAGTAAATTCTGATGTTTTCAGATCAAATTCTGAATTGGGAATGGTGATTCTGTCAAGTGTGTTTTGCGCCGAGTTTTGTTTGCTTTGTCGTAGTTCCCTCTGTGATTCTGCTGCAGCTCGTCGCCTTTTTATAGTCGCCGCGCACCGCTACGTTTTGGCTTCATGATGGGTTGCCTTGTTAAACTTTGTCGGCGGCGTCACACATTGACGTCATTGTGGGATCATTAACGCTGCACTGAACTCTGACTGCGGCGAAGGCGAGAACATATGGTGCGATGTGTTGACATTTTGACATGTCAAGGTAAATAATCGGAGGGAAGTAGGATTTGTTCAAGAAATGGTAAGTTTTTTGGTTAATTATACTTCATCTATTTATTAATAATGATTTTTTAATTGTTTTTAGACTAAGTGTGCTATAGAAAGGCACGGTTTGTAGTCTTCAGGTTTGTTCCAGACGTGAAATGGTCTGCAGATGGGAGTTTGTTACCCCTTTAGATAAGTATTTTTTTGTAATAAATTTTGAATAGGTACTTTGTGTTTTCGTTTGTTTTATTCTTTTAGGAACATAATTTGGGAAGGAAGCTGCATCGAGGGATTATATGTGTGGACTGAACATTCTAACAACAATTAATTACAGAAATACTATCTTACTCGAATTTCCTTTCAATAAAAACTAATTTGATAAATTACGTGTAAAATTTTTCTTTCTCTAATTATCTAACTATTTTTGATTTACACTAAGGGCTGCAAATTAAAGCATTTAGTGCTCAATACAAGTTTAATTTTCCAATTATTACGTGGTGCAAAAATAACCTTATGGGATATGTTTTACACAATAAATAGTTATTTTTGTACAAGAAGGCATTTTTCGGATTCTCCGGTATATAGCAGAAGCTAAAAATTATTTTTATTTGATATTTCATCACACAACCCATTTTATTTTCGGTGACAAGTTTCAAATCTTGGTTTTGACTCAAATAGCGAAATTGAGTGACTAGAAAAACAAATGAAAAAATAGAACAAAAAAGGAAATGAAAAAAACCAAAAATTTTGGAAAAATAGAAAAAGATTTTTTATTAAAAAAATTTAAAAAACCAGATTCATTCGAAACGAATTGAACCAGTGTACACCCCCAATGGGCTGAAAAAAGAAAAAAGAGTAATCTCTATTTTTAATAAATAATTAGTTCAAAATTCAGGAATTTGAATGCAAAAATTAAATTTCTGAAAATCAAAAAAAAATTAGCATGTCTACCATTATTCTGGTTTAATTCATACATGTGTGTATGACCAACACCTGGCATGCATTTACACAATGAAATTAACACCAATTGCTAATTAAATTTACCCTTAAATTCTTTTGAAAATTGTACCACAATTGATATTCTTGATAAATCCAACAAAAATAAATTATGAACATTTTCTTGCTGATAAAAAAAATCACTTGATTTGTTGAGAATTCTTATACTTTGCTGATGAAAAAGATGTTCTAATGGTGATGATTAAGTGTTGAAAATTGCAAATGAGTGGGAGGAATGCTACTGCATGTGCCTTGACAATTTTGAACATAAGAAGGAAGATTTAGAAAATGAACGCCCTTTTAATAGAGAAATTTGTTCCATTTCATATCCATAAATTTAATTTCTTAATTTTTGGGCTTAATTTGACTATAATATACGATTTCGTTATTATCAATTGATGTCAAATTACAAATTGCATTTTTTGACATTTTTCCGATAGAAATCCATTTTAATTTCGAGGAATTATGAGAAGTTTTTCTAAATCTTGCCATAACTTATCCTTTCCCCATGTTTTTTATTTCAATTTAAGTAATTCCTCTCAGAGTTCATTTTCGTTCATTTTCATCTTCCTTTGTGTCTTTTCCGCACTCATTGGTGTAAACTGTAAAGGTAAATTCGAAAATTCGCCCTCTCGATTCGGCGTCTCGCCATACCCCAGGGTAACTTGTCAAACGTCGCGAAAGTATGGAGTTTGACGTTCTGCTTATATCCGTATTGTCAACCATGCGCGAGTGAAATATTTGTTAGATTTCGTTTGAAAATCAGTGTTTTGTGTGATTTAGAGGTGTCCATCGTGGGAATCATGCATTATTGCACAGGTTTGTATACTTTTATATTACTTTTATGTGTAGTTCGCGAGAAACTTCCCCCTTTTCTAAATGGCAGTTAATACCTGTCAAGGTGAGTGATTTTTTGCTAATTTCTTAAAACTAGGATTTGCTGTATGCCTCTGCATGGGTATTCTAATTATTTTTTATGTTTTCAAACCTGAAGTTTATTTAATTTTTTTTTATTTGTGACTGTTTGTATGCGCAATGCGTGGTGGCTTACTTGTTTTTTTATGTTTATATCATTAATTAAGTCTATAAATTCTTGCTATATTTACTATAATCAATCATTAATTTTTTTGTGTGTTTATTTCAGCTCGAACATATGTGCAATCTACAGATGCTGGTAAGTACCTTTGTTTTTATATTTTAATCTAATTTATATTTTCTTTGTAGGTTCGTCGAACAATTATTATTACAATTACTCTAAATTAAATTGAAATTGGTATTTTATATATATATTTTTTTGTAGATTGGTTACCCAATTTTCTTTATATTGATGGATTTTTTCTTATACTGATATCTGAGATATATTGTGTTTCCGCACATCTTTTCACATATGTATGTACCAAAGGAAATATAATATTTTTGGCTCTCTCTTTGGGGAAGATCCACCTTCTTCTCGTCCTTTACTTTTATGTGACGGGCTTCGTGCAATATTTCCTTCTTCATGATTTTCTCACAAAAAATAATGATCATATTTGGACATAATTTCATTCGAATCAATTTTGTTTCTTGGAATTTATTTTATTTTCAAATTTTGGATTTTATATCATTGTGTGAAATAACGTCCGAAAGCGATAATTGAAATTAAACCCACAAACTTTGGACATTATTTCACATTTGACACGTTCGAATTTATACGAAGCTTTTGAGATTTATTTCACTTATCGCTTTTGAGCGTTAATTCGTTGGGCATTATTTACCGGAGCCATGGTCAGCATCATGAAATGGACTTAAAACGTTACTAAGCTGTTTCTGTTGACATGACCATGAGTTGTTAAATTCGATAATCATCTGTCAAGTCAAATCTTCTGTACAATTTTTGTAAAAGATTTTCAGAAGTTATCTTTCTCATCAGCGGTGAATAACCAAACGCATCTTCGTGATAATGGTACTTTTGGGTTTGCTGAAAAACGAAATTATATGAAAACACGTTTAGAAATCTTAAAAATGAATTAGCATATTTGGAGTCTTGAACTATATCTTTTTTCTTAATTTAAGTGAATGCTAACTTTAAATTACATCTTTCGGTGAGGACAACTATGTGCGCAACTGAGTAGACGTGTTTAGTTTCGCTCTGATTTTCAGTTAAGTTTTAGACAGTTTTTTTAATTTATTAACTCGTTTTTTGTTCTGGTCCTTCAGTTTAGTGTTTTCTGTTTTTCATTTCCGTGCTTGAATCGGTAAAATATTTGTGCGTGAGGTGATACTGATCTGTTTCAATTTTTCTGTCTGAAATTTCTCTATTGAATTTCTATACAATGGCTGGTAGACAAACCGCTAAAAACACGAACTCTTCGGGTACTCACAAAGACATTAAGAGAACGAATTCAGCCAGTTCAAGTCCGGCAATCACTCGCAGTGGGGCTACTGGTGCTATTCATCAATGTGACGATAGCCACTTTCCTCCTCAAAATTTGAACTCTCAGCTTAATATTGCAGTTGGGGAACTTGGGAAACGGTTGATAATAATATTGGATGATCGTCTGCGTCTCTTAGAGGAGAAAATAGCGGAAATTGTTGATGCTGCAGTCGATGGCGTGAAATCCAAATTACTTACTATCCAACAAAAGTATGACGATCTTGCACTTCGTGTTTCAACGCTTGAGGACGGATATGAGGAGTTAATCCATAAACAGAGGTTATCTGATGCAATAATTAGAGGTATCCCGATAAGCAATAACGACAATCCAATAAAGATCTTGAAAAGCATCTGTAAAAAAGTTAGTCACAATCTCTCCCCTTATACATATGCTTTTCTTTCGAATAGACCTGCGCGTGAGGCTAACAGCAGCACTTCTAAAAAGCCAACTCATACTCCAATTATTGTTATGTTTTCCTGTGTAAGTGAGCAACGTGCATTTATCTCCGCATTTAAACAAAATAAGGGACTAAAGCTGATGGATATTGAGGGCTTTGCTTTACAAAAGTCCACACTATCAATTAATGAAAGCCTCACACCCAAAAATCAGGAAATTTTTCGGGAAGCTCTAAGTCAGCGGATGCAGGGACTATTGCTTTCAGTTTTCACTCGTGGCGGCTTCGTTTACCTCAAGCGTGGAGAAAACGATCGACCCTCCAGACTGAGAACATGCAGCGGGCTGAGCTTGAACAGTAACGATGAATTGCAGTTAGATTCCGGCAATGACGATAATTTAATACGTGCTACTTGCTGAGGTTGGAGTGTTTTAATATGATCTAATGGTAGCTATTAA
This sequence comes from Dioctria linearis, assembly GCA_963930735.1. Taxonomy (NCBI): domain Eukaryota; kingdom Metazoa; phylum Arthropoda; class Insecta; order Diptera; family Asilidae; genus Dioctria; species Dioctria linearis. The sequence goes on along the minus strand of OZ005741.1, from coordinate 206,805,020 downwards.
TAATGTCATATTTTTCTCTTCTCTACTTTTTCTTCTTTGCTTACTCTTTCATAATTTTCGCAACAGGTCTAAATCTATATCTCTTTATAGTTCTCTATTACTCTTAAATTTACAGGTTAATTATTTTTCTACTTCTCGTCAAATCGAAAATGTTCTCAGCGTTCTTTTGGTGTGCTTCTTGTCGCCTTACAGTGACTATGGTATTGCTCTGCCCCTTGACGTGTTACTTGCACCTGGTGTGTTAGTAACTCATATTCGATATGAGTAATTCTCTGGACATGGTGGGAGCAATGTTGAAGGTTCTTTGTAGTCGGGCATCGGGCTTTAATGTATGTTCATTCAATGCTAGAAGCATTAGAAATAAAATTGGTGAAATTCAGCAAATGTTCCTGGGGCCAAATGTGCGTGCTAATATTTTGGTCAACGAGTCGTGGTTACGGGAACATATTCTCTCCTCTTCAGTTAGCTTACAAGGGTATACTATTCCGCAATGATCGGAAGCATAGAGTTGCTTTGCGGCAAAGATTGTAGGAGCTTCAGAGATGCCCGGTATAGAATTTCTTTTGTTGGAGGTTATCTTGACAGCTATTAAATGTATAATTGGCGCTGTATATTGTCCACGAGGAAATTTTAATGCTAGGAATTTTGCTGGGTTTCAAGGAATCATAGCGCAACTAACTCGTAGTTATCAGCATGTTATTTCCGGTGGTGATTTTAATGTCGATATTCTTCGTCATTTTGCTTCATCTAGTGAGTTTTTAACCCTGACTACTAATCTTTACCTAACCGTTGTAAACAACTGCCTTCCTACTTTTTTTAATACGGCTAGTCCCTATCTTCTTGCTTTTTTTTTGACATCAGACCTAGAGCGAGTCCGTTTTCATAGCCAGCTTAGCCCTCCCAGTATTTTCGATCAAGGCATACTTTTTTAAGCTATATGATTCCCTTAAGACCTCCAGAGGCCGAGGTGATCCCATTTAGCGACTATAAAAATGTTAATCTGCGAGATGTTGCTATCGAGTGTGATTCTCTAGATTGGTCTGCCCTATATAATACTTCCTCAACAGACGAACAAGCGAATATTCTGAACAGACGAATAAAATATTTGTATGAGAGGCATGTTCCGCTGAAAAGAAAGCGCATTTTGGCCACTGGATGTCCATGGTTTTCTGCTGAAATATCTACTCTCATTATTGAGATATAGTATCTCTATCGCCTCCATCGTCGTGCTAAAACTAGTTATAGCAGGCAATTGTACAGATTAGCTCGAAATCGAGTTACTGCGGAAATTCGAAGGTCAAAGCGTTTGTATTTTACATCGAAACTGAATCCCAACTTGTCCCCAAGGATACTGTGGAAAAATCTTAAGAGAGCCGGCATTAGTGGAAAGGAGGTTAGTCCTATGCGCGAATTCAACCCGGATAACTTAAATGCTTTCTTCACTTCCGTTCGCCCACCTCAAGCTCAAGCAGATCTCTCTTATGACTCTTCTCCTTTAACTGAACACGAAATAACTTTCTCTTTCCGTTGTGTTGATGCAAGTGAGGTATTAAGGGCTATCCATGCGATACGATCAGATGCGGTGGGAGTGGATGAGTTTCTCCGCGATCCATTAAAATTGTTCTACCTTTCATTATTAGACATTTATTACATGTCTTTAAATCCTGCCAGAACTTCTCAACTTTTCTGCGCTTATGGAGGACTGCCACGGTGCTGGCACTTCCAAAAAAGATATCTCCGAAGGATAGGAATGACCTGCGGCCGATTAGCATTTTGTGTTTTTTTTCGAAAGTTTTAGAAAAGTTGATGACCGCGGAGATACAGGAGTACTTGGAGGATACGGACTTTCTCTCTGAGTGGCAGTCCGGTTTCCGTTCTCACCATAGTTGTGAATCAGCTTTACTAAAAGTGACCAATGATCTACGAAGTTCACTTGATAAGGATCACATAAGCGTTCTTGTGCTCTTGGATTTTTCTAAGGCATTCGACAGTATTAGTCATCATATGCTTTTGGATAACTTGTCTTTAAATGTTTGCTTTCGTTCTTCTGCTGTTCAGCTAAGCCGGAAATACCTAACTGATAGGTGACAGCAAGTTAAAGTGGAAAATACTTTATCTGGTCTTCTACCGCTCTATTGCGGAGTTTCTCAGGGATCAGTACTTGGACCTCTTTTGTTCAGTATATTTATTAACGACCTACCGGAAGTTATAAAGGATGCAAAAATTCATATGTATGCTGACGATGTTCAGATATACCTAGACAGGCCTATTGGGCTAATAGAGGATTGCTTTGCTCGCTTAAATAACGAAGTCAAAAATATACACAAATGGTCAGTAAATAATCAGCTTAAGTTGAATCCATCCAAATCGCAATATATGTTAGTCCATAATAATAGTCTTCATACTGATGAATTTCCAGCAGCTGAGCTCAACGGAACTAATCTTACATTGGTGAATAGAGTTAGAAATCTATTAATTATCTAATTATCTAATTATCAACTCCAATATGAAGTGCTGTGATCATGTTAATGCTTCTATACGTAAGATTTACTATGGACTTCGGCAGCTTTGGCTGCCCGCCGATATATTAAGCAAAGCAATGCAACTACGGCTTGTTAAAATTCTTCTTTTGCCACATTTCACGTTTGGTAGCTTAGTGTTTCCTAAGCTTGACAGCACATGTAGACGTAAGCTTGAAGTTTCCTTCAACGACTGCATCAGATTTATCTTTGCCTTACGCAGATTCAATCATTTGTCGCCCTATAAATTACAGCTTCTTGGTTGCTCACTGTCCACGTATCTCAACCTAAAAGCGCATTACTTTTTATTTCATTTACTGCGCACGAACACCCCAAAATATTTGCTTGATAATATTCAGTTCTTTCAATCAGCCAGGAATCGAAATTTGGTCATGCCACGGTTTCGCAGAGCCATCTTTGAGTATTCCTACTATGTTCAGATCTTTCGTTTATGGAATAACTTACCAGCTAATATTCAAAACGCCGGTTGCTTCGGCATACTCAAGGGGTAATTAAGGTTCCATTTTTCTATTTGGGCTGCTGCCCAGGGACCTAAGCTCCCTGAACGCTGGCAACAATTTCGATGTTTGGTTCTTTCATTCTTTTATTGTTTCTTTACAAACTTAACAATTATTTTTATTATTATTATTTTATTTATTATTATTTTTAACTTGATTTTTATTACTGTCTTTCTGTTCTTTGCATTTATTCTATTGCGTCTTTTTTTTCTCTTTTATCTTTATAACATAGCTTGTTTACTCATTTGTAGATTAACATTTAGTTTTCGTGTCTTTTTTTTTGTGCTACCTTAAGTAGTTAGTATTTTATTTATTTATTAGTTAATCTTTTTAATTTGCTTTTGTTTTTGATTTTCTTAGTATTTACCAAATAACAGTGTACTAAAGAAGATTGTAATATCTTGTGTACGTCCTTTCATTAATAAATTCTAATTCTAATTCTAATTCTAACCACTGCCGAAATGATTGATTGCTCCTCATTGCCTATCCAGGGTGGGTCTGATTGCTACACGATGACTACATATGTGCACCATGGAAAAAAGGGCTCTGCTAGACAAGCAAGAGTGTGTTGTGTTAGAATCCTTCCAATAAAATACATCATTTACAAATTACAACTGGATTTAAAACAGCTCTTATTCTGGCTACTAAATAATTGTGCCATAAGTTGGGCTGCAGATAATTCTAGGCGGAGTGTGTTCGTTTGAGACATGAAATGAAATTTGAATTTAAACTGAAAAATAAAATCAAGTTTAGTTGGCCCACAGCAACGAGTATATCTAGGCGCTATCAAAAGTCTCATATCAACAAATTAGTTCTTCGAACTGGTGTCTATTATTTTTTAGAGCTAGTGTGACATTGAGTTTTCAGTATAGGTTTTAAACTGTTTTTAAGGAAAATTTTTATTATCGGACTAGATGTCGTCTTCTTGTCTGAATATCCATGTTTTTGTTTTTTGTATACTAGCATATATCTATATTGCGCTTATCTTAACAATGTTAATGCTTCAATTTTGTTTCTGTGTTGACTAGCTTTTTACATATTTTGGTTACGTGATCGTCCTTCGTTGCTTTTATAATACTTTTGTGTTACATTGCTGAACCTATATCTAATATAATGTGTTTTCATTAATTGCAGGATGCATGATTTGGATGCTACAATTTATGTTTGAAATTAGATTACGTCTGCATGTCTGAAGGATTAGATTTTCTAGATGGAACTGTACATTACTATGGTCAGACAAAAACATTTGCTTACAGTGGTGGTGTGGATCGTGGTCAATTTTTAAATCTAAGCATGTATTGTAACTCCTCTTAGCATAGTTAAGAATACTTCTCGTCACATAACTGCTACAGCTTGTTTTACTACTTTCACGGGGGTTTTACGGAGCTCGTACCCGTCTGAGCTTAAACCTACAAGTCCTTATACATATTGACTGAAAACTAATTTATGGTGGTGATACGATAACTGGTATTTTTTTATTACAAGTACTTTGATTCTAATTTTTATGCATTTGTTTTTATTCTAGATGCAACTAAATGTGTGCGGCTGTAGACTAGCTGAAATAGTTCTTTGTACAGTCGGAAATAGACCAAGGGAATTGATAGCAGTTTATCTTAACATGAGAACTGTAAGGTCCATTAAGCCTATTGATTCAGGAGTGTTTACAGATTAAGATAAGTGGAAACTAGCTATTAATGCCTGTTAGATGTCCTTTAAAATAAGTCTTAAATTAAGCTTCTGTTCTAGTTTAAGTTTACTGTTCTATTTTGTACTGTTCTTAAATTGGGGTATTTAAATTTATTATTTCGTATTATTATTTGATTTATCTTCCTTCTCATTTTGTTGTTTTTGTTTTTCATTTCATATGTTATAAGGTTCTTTGAATATATGTCTATGTATAAACTGTAGAGCCACAACAAGGTGCCCTTCAGTGCGCTCCTGCCCATATGGGGATCATGGGGAAAGAAAGGGCTGACCTTCTAGCTAGGGCTGGCTCTGATTCTCCGTTCCTCGAACCGTAAACCACCGTAAGCGCTGCCACCGCTGGTATCGCGTCTCTCATCAAAGCGGATGTTCGTATTAAGCATCAGCAGAGCTGGTCGAACGTGAATACTTGCAGGTGCATACAACTTCTTTTTGTGGTCCCAATAGGAATGAATATCTCTGATTTTCTCTTAGTTCTGGAAGGAAGCATATACAATGCTTCCAATTATCGCCCACAGCTCGCTTCACGCTCATCTAACAATGACGGGTGTTATTGATAGCCCTGAGTGTCTACCTGAAAGGAGAACTTGAGGCAGCCAAACACTGTCTGTGTGCGGCCTTCGCCCGGAGTAGGCTGGATACGCTATGGTCTGCCCTTCTATTTGTAGATGAGCTGAAAAGCCTTCCTCACCAAAACCTTACATTCAAGTCAGGGTGAACAGCAGTTGTCTTGTAGAGAAGCAGGAAGCTGCGTTTACATAGTTAGTTTACCGGATATCCACCGTGTGACAGGGAAGGAAACAAACTTAGCATTCAATAAGTGAACGATCCATCTGTGATGGGAGTTGGGCTCGGGAACACTCTTCTAAATAGCTCGCACAATTGATTCGGGCTATCAGGGAGGTTTCTCAGGAGCACTTCCTGAAGAGCATCGCCAGATGTTTCTACTCTGGGAATCTGTATTTATTATGAAAAATCATCGGTTTTCTATCTCTTTTTCTTTTTTTAATTCTTTTCTCATGCACCTGTCGCACAGGGAGCAGTTAACGCGGGCAAGCTGTGATTTCGATAACTCTTAATAAAGTCCGTCTATAGTGTTGTTAACTACCATTTTTGTTATCATAACACGTCCCAAGCTGGATCTATACACCATTTAGGGGAATGATTATGAGTGAATAAAACGTTCCATTTTGATGACAATAACGTCATTTTTTATTATTTTTTTCACCATGAATGGATTTATTTTAGTTGATATCACGTTACAAGGAAGTTATTTTCACGTTTAAAGATAGTGATTTTCATTTTAAAAAAGCACTATACATACAAAAAATGTGATGACAATGCGTGTAATATAAAGAGATATTAATACGCAAGTAATATTTCTACGGAACTGTATAACATTAATTCCCTATAACGTCTAAATTAATATGACTTTGGTTTTAATATTCTGTAATGTAGGTATACATTTATTATATGCATTATGGAATTCTAATTCAATGTTGTGCAATATTTACCCAAAAGAATTATAAACGCATCAAATTTTACTGATGACATAAAATGTTTCAAATCGAAAAATAACAAGACGCCCCACAAATAAGTTATTATTAGTAAATATTTGAGAAATTCTTAAATTTTATTTTTTTATCGCGACGTTTTTTTCAGCAAAAGGAATGTTTGGATTAACTTTAAAGTACCTCCAAACATTTTTCTTGACTATTTTCAATGTTATAAATGCCTAACAATATGAAATAAAATAAATATTTTCGAACAAATTTGTGTATCCAATATGGTGGCAATAATTTCAAGAAAAATATGGCGGATTTTGAAGGAATTTCACTATGCAGTGATCCATACTTCGTTTTAGTGATAATAACGGACCGATCACCTAATCAAAAATTATTTTCCGAGTATGAACTATGACTATTTTCCTGACATGAAAATTGATAGGTATGGCAAAAATAAAGTGGCATATATAGACTTCTCATATCACCCTGTGGTTCTGGAATGATGAAATTGGAACTATTAAGTGACATTTAATTTAACAGATTATTGGCCATATTACAGATTGCGTTGAATGCGACCGATGAATGTATTTTTAAAGCCATATAAATAAATAAATAATAAAATGGCTTTTCGAGTTGTCGCTAGAAAATTAAAATGTGTGAAAGTTAATGTGTATTGTCGAGAGTTTGATGCATATTTCGATATTGTCAACAGACTTTTCGATAGAAAGTACCTAGTTATATCACACAAAAATTTTTTTTTTATATGTTTTACCGCATTTTATTTAATTTTTATAATAAATTAACAAAATAAGCTTTTCCCACGTCATTCAATTTAAATGACATAATCTACAGCAGTATATTTTTTTTCACTTTTTGGTTTCAAAACTGTAGTTAAAGGTACTCCTTAGTGGCATACAAATATTTACAGACACAGTTCTCTCTTTAACCGTGACCTGCCCATCGTTATGATTTTCTTAACACAACTTTAGAGATTGTCGCTTTAGAGTGCCGAAGATGATGGCGAGAACGTCCTAGTCACTAATAAAAGCATTATATTATATACCTATAAAATTTTCTCACTTCATAAGGATTTTCGATTGTGAAAATTAAGTGTTTATCACTATGCAATATGTACTATTAAGTGTATTAATTAACTCGACGTGAAGTTTTAGAGTTATAAAAACGTGCTGACCACTAGTACATATCACCATGAAGAATAGATTTGTTTTGGCCCTTAGTACTGATTTTGATAAGGAATAAGCACGTGTTTATCATCAGTATTATTCGCTTTATAGCTATTTACTTTTATGAGTGAATATAACGCTTAATTGTCATCTTATGACGGCGAATTTTAACCATGAGGTGACAATTTTAGTGGTTATCACGAAACTCTCACTGAGCTTTAGTGACAAAACTAATCTTTCACTACTCTAAGGTTTAAATGCTAGTTGAGTACACTTATCTGGTAGATAGTCATGATTTGATATGAGATAACTGTGATTGCTCCCGCATGGAAAGCGAGGTTTCGGTTAAAACAAAGTACTAATAAGCCTCATAAACAAAGGTACAATTGCAGAACACCATAAGGGTGGGGGGCAATATGACATTTCAAAAATATTACTAATCTCGAATTTAGTGTTTTTATTAGGAAAGTGGGGTTGCTGGCTGCAATTGTGGGGCCTGTCTCGTTACGGGACCAAATTCCTGTACTGCTCTCTGTTATTTCTTAAGATTTGAGTTTAATAACACTTCAGCAGACTTTATCCACTTTTCTGCATCTAATAGTTCATTTTTAGTAAAAATAATTCAAGCAGTTCGAAATTGACCACCTGTTGGGGACTTCACAAATCCCGAATATAAGAACAGAATAAAACGACCACGATTGCGTTCTGATATCAGTAAAAACCTTGTAATCTCCTCAGAAGAACAAAAAAGGCTTTGCCAAGTGCCTTTGCACCAAACAAAAATTACAAGTAGTAAGTAACAAGTTCTCGTCAAGATTATTTCAATTATTAAGTTAAACAAAATCACCTGAGTTTCTTTTATGAAACTCAGCTCATTCTCAACTTTAGTTACCTTCACCATCGCCATCTATTTCGATAGAAGAAGGTAATACAAACTGAAAACCTAAAAATATAAAAGCTTTCTGAAATACTAAGTTCAAATGACATGGAAAGCGAACGGAATTCCATGCGGAATTCTTAATAATCATAATTCATTGTTGGTGTTCTCCTGATAATATCTCAGTTACAAGAATACAATATATCACCTACAATTGAAACGTTGTTGCTATAATTACAAGTATAATTTCTAAATGTAATGGAGCAAATATATTTTTATACTTTAATAGTTACAAAAGATCAAAATTCCTTGCTCCCCACACCACAAATGTGTCCATGGTATGTTACTGGGAAATCCTGTTAGGATATATGAATTGTCCGTGGGAAATCCCATCCGCTCGCAGCTAACAACTTAGGACATCCCTGGTAGATCCCATGCACTTCCCACAGGATTTCCTGTGGTTGTACTTAGGCACAGTTAACGCCTTCAATAATATAAATTCCCGCATGCAAGCGTACCTAGGACGTCTTACGGATCTCCTAGTTTGTTGGCAGGATGCACGGGCGGATATTTGAGAATGTTGTTTGAGATTTTCCGAGAATATAACAATTTGTTTATGGGTAGCCATTTTTAAAAATACAATAAATAATAATAATGGCTGGAAAGTATATGCCAGAGATGTATGCACTTACACAAAACATAAATTCAATATTTTTAACACAAAAATTACTAAAAAATCCCGTTCTGATATGTACAACTAACAAACTTTGCCAAAACAAAAAGAAATTGCAGAAGCGAATAGAATTCTAATACAGCTTCACGTATGTAGCTGTCTTAAATAACGCAGTTCTCATATGGCTTTTTTAATACATATTTGGTTGTTCTGCCCCAAAACGACCCATGGAAGCATACCAAGCAACAAATTAGCGCTTTCACCAGAGAACCACGCAAACCACGAGAATCAGATAACATACCGATATAAATTCTGGAAGGGGGAAAATGACTTTCCCATATTTGTCCCAAAATTGCCTTGCACATCCGGTATATATTTGTCAGTAATGCACTGAGAATGTTCCCATAGAGAGTAGTTGTGGATATCCCAGGGAATAACTTATGGGAAAGTTCTAATAACTCCTAGAAATAAGGTCCTAAGAACATCCTGAATACTTCCTGTTTATCACGGGATCTGTGGAACCAGAATGGGATGTCGCTTGGTGCTTTTGTTCTGTATGGGTCTCACAATTTTTTAATTATAAAAAAATATATAAATTTTAACATGTTTAATGAATTTAACTCTATCTCTTCTACAGAGACTAAAAGTGAAACATCAGCCGCGAGGTTAAATGTTTGGAAAAAGAGGCTGATCTAGAAGAAACGCCAGCAGAGGTTTCGGGGAGTTTGTGGCCCCCAAACTACAACATCTACCTAAAGATGAGCCTAGGGATGAATCCCAACAAGAAATTTTAAAAGTATTATATGGTATTAATAGAAAATATAAAAAACAATTTCAATTATTTTTACTTTTAATTTATTTTACTAATTTCTTTGAAGTAAAGTTTGAAAAAAAAATAACTCTACATGTGACTCCACTGCCAAGGAACACTGCCCTCTATCCAAAAATATTCAGCAAATTTCTCGCGAAATTGTTTAGTACTGCGGTTGGAATTGTAGCTAATGGGCATCAATGTTCTGAAAGAAGTTTCTTCTCCCTGCCAATTATCTTCTGTGATCGTTCCGTCGTCATGTTCTAATCTATTCAGTTGTCACGGCAAACACAGGAAGATATAATTCTTTCAACTAACTGGATATGCGCTTTAATAGGTCCTAAAAATTCGCCACTTTGAGGCCAATATCCCAAAGACAAGGTTAATAGTAAAAAGGCGTCAAAAATTTTTTTTAATTTAAATAGCATTTCTATCTATTTTCCAGAATGTGTAAAAGTGGAGCCTTCCTGTGGTGAACTGGGGCCGGATTCACTAATACGGAGAGCTCTGGAGCTGTGTAGATGAGAGTTCTTTTGATTTTAAGTCTCCACTCGTAATTCTGTAACTCGGGGAACTTGTATTGAGAATTATCAAGCTCTCTATTTCACTCGACAAATCTCTCGGCTGTTTTAGTTGTGGAGAAGCTAGAAGGATATTTCTCTACTGACAGTATTGTCGGTTTTGTTGTGTTTTGTGAAAGTAGGTAGGTACCTAGGATATTTTAATTTAAATTATGGATTCACCACATATCCTGGCTATATTTACAAAAACAAATTATGGAAATCCTTGCAATACAGAGAAATATGGATTTCGATGTCTCAAGGTATCCTCTAAAAATTTTAAATCACGCGAAAATGGTCAATTTGGTCGTCTTTCAGTACAGAAGGGATCCCATAAAAATTTTAAATATGCACGTTAAAGCTTGCATGTAGGAAGGAATCGCATCTACATGTGTCCCCTAATTAGATATGTAATTAGTTTTTGAGTCCGGTAAATAGTTTTGTGGATATAACTGCAAAAGAAGTGAATCAGTCCTTCTTAAGATGAAAAAATGGCCGGTTTTTGGTACAAAAATGAACATATTTTCAACTCATCATTTTGATGAACTGGTAAATCGAGCAAATTCACTTTCAATAAAAAAATGTTCACAAGGGAGTACTAATGGAAACCAAGAACAGAAGAAATATGTGCAAAATATTGGAACTGGGGTGTATATGACTTAAGTGCAAAAAATCCGTCTTCCAGTGGTAAAGTCAGTTATGACGTTAAAATGATAAAAAAAGATTACAGTACTCGATTACCCGGTCCTCTTTCTCTAATTTGATAACAAACATGACGTACGTATTTTGGAGAACCCCCAATGAGCGGTGTTACGACCCCCTCCCCAAAAGCGCCTCCTCCAGAAATTGTTCACCTATATTTTTGTACTCTAGACCCTCCTACCCAAAGTTAGCCATCCTTCAATATTGCAACACTTCTCGCGTTTTCCAAAACTCCCGAAGTATGTTAGAGAAACGCGATCGGAGATTTAGGGAGTTTTAATCGGGGAAAGCGAAAGTTCTCATCGCCCAAAGCTGCCAACTCTGCGTGTTTCAGAATCCAGCCCATGGAGCAGTATTCAGGGACTTTTAGGTAATTTTGTTTCTGTGATAAGTGTGTTGTAGTTTGTGTTTGTTTACATGTAGTAATGAAATGTTCTTGCTTATTTTGGTTTCTGTTACTGCTTTTTGGGAGACATCACCGTGCTCCATATTGCAGTAATGGAGTCCACACGTTTTTGATTCGTCGTGGGAAATTTTAAATATATTTGTTAAGTTCGACATGGGACACTCGAAATAAGTGCAAACCACATATTTTAGTGTTTTTAAAATATTTAGTTTTAATTTAGTTTGTAAGTTTTTATAATGCTCCGCGGCTTAACGCAGGCTATCCGTCAGGGCCTTACAAGAGAATACTCACGGGGAACATGCTCAATCATCTTGCACATGGTGAACAGGTCGAGCTCTGTAATATTTTCGATAGTGTGTGCAAGCATGCTGGGAACATACTTTGAACCCGAGCCCGCATTTATATTGCAAATCGGTTGCTGAAGCTATGGCAAGTGGAGGTCTGTTACGCATTTTCTTGGTTTCGTAGCTGCCTTCCTGAGCCAGTTATTCGGGTCCATGAGGGCGAACTGATTTGACTGTCCGCCGACCGCAGCAATTTTGTTGTGCCCTCTACGGGCGGCACGTGTTTCTACACCACTTCAATATATGTGGTACCTGTCCTGGCAGTCAGTTACAACTGCTGAGTTAGTTCGTCAAGTTGTTGGAAGTTGTGTCCGTGGACTGAACGTAATTTTGGTGGCTAATAATTCAAGAGCGCAGGTGTAATTTTCAATCGTACAGCTGATGAAGATGATGTCAATATTAAAAAAAAAGGAAAGGAAGAAATTACATATGAGTACAATTAATTCATATACTACTAATGCAAATACGGTATTTAACAAAAATCTTAAAACTAATCATCGCTTAAAGATAATATAGAAAATAAGAGCACGTGGCTTCTGCTTCGTCTCACAACGAATGTGTGAGCTGTGATTGATGCTGGAACTAATAAATCGAAATCTCACTTACTCTTAGTGTTCCGCAATATTTTCTTTTACACTTTTATTTGATGGTAGTCTGTACTATAGACTTCTGCGAACTTTGGTATTTAAAACTGACTTTTACCACTTTTATTCGCAATTGAATTTCTGCGCTTTTACTTCGTTCTGCCTTCATCGGAAGATCTTATCATAATGGACTTTGAAATGATTCCATTAAGTGAAGTGAACTATTGTATTTAATCCAGCTAGTGTGATAGTTTATGTGGTGTGACTCGCCCGAATCTAAGTTCAGCTCCCATATCCCTTGCAGTAATATTTTACCTAAAACGGTACCCGGATTTATGAAGTCCGTTGAATCAAATGACTTGCCGATGTCCGCCAATACCGTTCGTTTGGTGATTGTCTTATCATCTGGGTTAATTAAATCAATTTTCAGGATTAAATGGTCCTCATTGAGCTGCCACATCAGTCCAAGAGTTTTAACTACGTCCATTTCATGCGATTGAAAGGGTTTTTCTTTGTCCTCCTTTGGTATATCATTCAATAATTCCCTGCTGTTTGAACACCATTTTTCAAATTGCAACTTGCCCCGTGAAGCTTTTTGTCAGCAAGTATAGAACTATAAAGTCATTCTATTAATCAAATAGATTTCTACATCTATGTAGTCGTCGCTCTTAGTTAAGAGACGTCCTGTTGAATTTCTTTTATAATTGTTATCTTCCAAAAGCTGTTCATCGGTTGACCTTTACGACTAGGAATTGCCCGAATGCTCCACTGCGCGATGGAGGGTGGGGATGGGTGAGGATGGGAAGATAACTGTCGTGGGATGGGGAATGGGTAAGCTACTATATGTAAAAAGAATGAAGAGCAACGGAGCTGAACGAGTGAAGGTATGAAGAAAAGAGTGAAGCAATGTCTGGATTTTATTTTTAAATTTTACCATTTTCCATATCCGCTTAAAGAATGGGGGAGAGGGCAAGGGTTGTCCTATTAGCATGAACTAAATTGTGAAAAATGGCGGACATCCCAAGGTTTAATATAGCTGCAATAATATGTTGGAATACTTGAAGAAAGTCCCGAGGGGTGGCATCAGTTAGCAAAATTGTGGATTAAGCAATTCAAAAATAACGGTTGTTTGGGCCAAATCGACGCAGACGATTGCAGATTATTGTTGCAATCCAACTTCATATCGCACTAATCACTGTATGCAGTGAAAATTATTTTGCGTACCCCCCCCCCCTGGGATTACCCGGCGTGTAGTGCCTATAGATATTTGAACTAACGAATAAATGGCAGCAATTATTTGTTTCTTATATAAGTGAAATGGAACACATTTTTATTGGAAAGTTATTCCATATGTAAATGTGACTGTGAATGTGACAGAAAATAAGTGTAGGAAAGCAACTTTCTTTTTCATTTCATTTTACTTCAATTGGTACCTTTCCCTCCCGCACTGCTAAACGAGGAACTCGAAAAAATTGAATTTCCATTTATATCGGGAGCTCCGAATATCAACTGCGTGATATTTTTTTCTCCGATAATTTCTTCATAATGTATTGTAACTGTAAATAAAATCTTATTACGAATTTTATGTAGTATTTAATTGTTGAGAAAAAAATATGTAAAAGATGACACCATTTTGTTTTGGGAATACACAACCAATTCATGTGTCCTGCAGTAAGAATATTATTTTATTTTAACGAAAAAGCTGAGTCCAGAATCTTAACTTCATTTGGTCCCTTTTAAATTAAAAAGGGTTTTACTTAATAAAGAAAATCTTATAAACGGGTAGGTACTTAACTTTCCTAATTCAACAATTCCATACCAAAACGAACAAAATTTTCAATTTTCAAACCCAACTCCCTCCGATTTTCATACTTTCGGAAAAATTTAAATATTATAAAATTTTCGACCCATATTTTTTTGTTAAACCTGTCGACCTCAGGTCTTGGTTGACTCAAAGTTTAATGTTTAACTGCGGACGGGTTTTTAATTCGCTAATTACTTGGGATTGGGTTACTCGATTCTTTTGTGAGATATTTCAAATTAATTCGAATTATGGTATTAAATTAAAATATTGAAAAAAAACACAATTTGTATTCATTTTGAACTTTTGATTCCCCCCGCGCTCTCATCATTACTGGTTAATGCCAGCTGAAATCAAAAACGTGTATTAGCAGGCTAATTACAAATTGATAAATGCAAGAGGGAAATCATCTGTCTCGTTAGCTCAGTGGTAAGAGCAGTTGCCCGGCAAGGTCCCGGTTTCAAACCCCGGTGGAGGCGTGTTTTTTTTCTTTCTTGTATTTATGATTTAATTTAGAATCGTAAAAAACAAAAGTTCTTAAAAAAATTCTTCTTTTCTCTATCTTGACCGATTCTAACAAGTGTGGGTTCGATTCCCGTCAGGAAAAAAAAAACACATCCGCAGTATAAACAAATATGAGTCATACTGTATCCAAGACCTGAGGTCGGCAGCCTAAACAAAAAAATACGGATCCAATATTTTTTAATGCTTAACTAATTCTGAAAATTTCATCGAAAGCGGAGGTGGTCGCTGCCAATGGGTGATCGTTTGAATTGCTGAATTATTATATATTCTCATTTATTAAAAAAAATGTAAATTGTATTGCTATTTCGTGATTTAAACGTCGCACTTGTAATAAGGAATAGGAATCTTTACTAAAGTAACTATCAATAATATACCGTTATGAATTATACGATAACATTATTTTATATACTTGTTGAACTAACAAATGAAATCAAGATTTGAAATGAACATCTAAATATTTTCATCTTAGGCAACAACTCGATTAATATAAGTATTTCTAATTTTATTTTGAAGTAGATGAAATTCGCATAGCAGTTCTTTCAAAGAGCAAATAATTGTGAATTTAAATTAATAAGGGTTTGAACCTGACTATAATCTGAACCAATCACCGTATACAAAACATTATCCGTTCTTCTGACAACGACTAAAAGAATTCGAGCTATAAACTAACAAATTATTACAAATTAAATTCGAAACTAACACTAAATATTCCAAAACACAAGTTTTATTGTTGAAATGACTTTTCGCATATATTTCTAGAATGATTAGAGCCATTTTCATAGGATTTTATATTCTGAAGAATTTTTAAGTGCAACAAAAGCGTCTAGAACTGATCGATTTCACAGTAAACGTAAAAATTCTAAACTTTTATGTAACACCCAGAAGGGGTTGCCCGATTTAGCGCATTTTCGAAATCAGATTTTCTTTTTTTATAGAAACACTGTGCGTTGAATCGTTTGCAGGCAGTGTACAAATATATAATAAGAAACGAATTTTTTGTATGGAAACCCTACGAAAGAGTTACCCGATTTGTCCCATTTTCGAAGTTAATTTTACCTTTTTTATAGCGGATATGCAAAATTTCAGCTCTCTAAGTACACATCAGAGATCTGCATGAATGCATTCATAAATGACTTTGAGCCACTTGTTAAAAAATGAGCCTCAAGCTGGCATTTGTGTTCATAGCAATATGCAAGTGTGAGATGTGTTCATGCCGATGCCGAGCTGTAAAATACTCGAATTCACGAGCAATGAGCTTTTGTAAGCTCGTGGCTCATGAATCAGAGTTTTTTAAAGCTCGCAATCGTGGGAGTTAATTACTCGAAATATTCAGAATTTGCATTGAAATATATGAGCCTATGAATCCATTCAAGTATTTCACATTGCATGCATGCATACGACGAGTATAAAGTTGGTAGATTTTCTAATGTGAATAAATAAATTAATAAAGTACAATGCATTTGTTTAATTCTGATTTTATTTATTGTTAGAAATTCTTTTAACATAAAAATAAAAATATATAAAATAAATAACAATTCAAATTTGACTTAGTTCTTTTTGGTTTACATTTGTTGTTTTAAAACAGAGTTTAAAAATAACAAACTATCTATAGATTCGAGAGTTGTGGGTATTCCACCACTGAATACCGTTAAAATGTTCGTCTATTTTAACTCTCACCCTAGAATATCTGTCAAGCTCATCCATGGCACATTCTGATATGGTTGAGTTTGACCTGTCTTCTAGTAACTCAGGAAAGAAGAATTGAATTTCTCTAGAATGAGAAGGAGACGAAAGTTCGAGTTCAAATGGATCTGCTGAAATCGGAGGAGAAAATGTTGAATTTGAACATGATGGCATTTGTTCAGTTCGTGATGCTTGAATGGATACAGAATTATTTGATTCTGACACCTGTAGAATTTCATTTTGAAAGATCTCATTGACACAAAAGTTTTTGATCTCAGAAATCGTATTTTCATCCATATTTGAGTTGGTCAGCGGGTATAAATATGAAGCTACTTTATGGTAAATGTTTAGGTTAGGAATCCATTTTGCGTCTATTTGTTGTAAAATATTGGATTTTAAATTTGATATTCCTGAAGCATCTTCTGCCGTTATTTCACAAATTTTCCGGAGGCGATTAATAGATGGATACACGTAGCTGATCGAAATATAACTTGTACCTTGTAATTTTTTAGAAATTATTTCGAAATTTTCACAGAGTTCTACCAACATATTTAAAAGACCTAGGTTAATATCCGATAATCGATGGATCTCATTTCGCTCAGTTAAAATTTCATGAAATCTTATCCAATTTTTCGAAATTGACTGAAACATATTTAAGTGGGAATTCCAACGAGTTGTACAATTGGCTTTTTAATGAAATCGGCAACAAATGTTGAATGTTGGCTTTTTTAAATATTTTACAAGCTTTTTGCAAGCTTCAACAATTGGCTTGAGCTCTGTAGTTGTGTCAAATACAGATTCCAACACATTTGCAAATAAGTAGTTTGAACAGTTTATTCTTTTATGTTCGTTTAAGGCACTTATAATATTTGATCCTCTATCTGTAACGAAGGTTATGCTATCTAGGTTACAAACATCGAACTCAGCTAATATGCTTTTAATTTTATTGTGTATGTTTTCGCCGGTAGACTTAGTAAAATTCATAGACTTTACACCCAAAACCATTTCTTTGAACATTCCATTTTTTAGGTATTGAAAAGTGGCGCACAAAACGTTTCGTTTTACGAAATTATCTGACCATAGGTCTGCAGTTATAGAGGCTCTGCCTTCTTTAACAATCTTTCTAATTTCCGGCTTCAATTCATTTCTCTTGTCTTGTGGCATTATACTCACCCGGCGAGACACAGTTGACTTATGACGAAGTAAATCATCAATATCCAAACAATCACCATATTTAGCTCCAATTTTTATAAATGTTTGGATCATCTTTCGAAATCCATTTCCATCAAGTGAAGAAAATGGTCTGCAATCCTCTATCATCCATTGCGAGCACACATCTAACACATTGGTTTTTCTTCTTGGTTTAATTTTTTTAACGGTGCATCGTTACCTTTTTGAATATAACACTTATGACGAACTAAATTTGATGTCTGCTTTCCATTGAATTTAAGTAGATGATTAAAGGTACGACAATAAACAACATTTTCTAAAAGTGTTCCATCATCTTTCTCAATTTCGCCATACGCTGTCCAAACCTGACTTCTTCCGTTTCGTTTCTGAGATATCTTGTAGGCACCACTTGGCAATTTGATTGAGGATGTCTTCATTGCTTTCATGGTTCTCCATATTAATTATTCTATGTTAAAAATATAAGTCAAAAACGTGAAATATTCATAAACATTATTAGAAAGTAAGGAAACGGTCCTTAAATTTGAATTTGAAGGCTTTTGCGATTGTTCAATTACATATTTTTTTTCGAATTATCTGGATAACCTGAAAATCTCGCATCAATTTTCTTAATTTCGATAATTCGGAAAAATCTGCAAAGGTTCTTAATTGTTTAAATATTTCCTTCAATAGCTACTAGTACTTACCAGATACAAGCTAAATCTAAAACAAACAGTTTGTATTTGTAATTTTGTACACGATTAACTTTTCACTTTTGCATCTACTGCAAAATAACCAATCACACCCGTTATCACTTGTACCGATATCCTTCTTCTAATCATGAAGTGAAACCAACGAATACTGCACTCACACTCAATACGCTCATTCAAAGTGAAATGAATAGTGCGAGTGTCTCCACTGAATGAATGCAAGACAGATTCGATTTCATTTTGTGGCAAGGAAGTGAATCAGTGCAGTGCTCATGGCTAATTTTTCGAATATGAATGAACGTGAATATGCCTAAAGGCAGTGAATACTTCAAGTGGCTCATGAAACGAGCTACTTGCAGCGCTTCTCTGGTACACATATTCTTGAGCTATTGTGCACTCTGACAGACGGACGGGTGGGCATACAAATCAAAATAACTTTTAATATTATTATCTACTGTCATCATCATTTCTATCAGTTACAAACGGAATGACAAGCATAGTACATCCTATCTAGCTTAAAACAATACCTATAAATGGCATACCTATATACTTACGGTAACCTTCAAATTCTACCCTTAATTCTTACCAATGAAATCAAAGGATTCCAAAAATTACACCTAATGATATTCAAACCATAAGCTCACGAAATAATAACAAACTATATTCACAAACTTATATGACAAACTCTACACATAATTATAATTACCGAAAAACCTATACCAATTCTAATTCATCTGTCAGAAAAAAATAATAATAATTCGCACAAAAGTATTTAACATCCGACAGAAACAAGGCAGAAAAGAATAAAGAGTCGGATTAACACAGTACAGCCCACTCCCGAAAAAAATTTCAAACCTCTTCGCATGCACACAGAAATGTAACATCGCGTATACATTTCTTTTCTAATATGTATCTAATAACATCACCCTTCTTGATCACTAACTGTGGCTGGCTCTGCTGCTGCTGCGATTTACCTACATATGTGGGATCTGGCAACGCCATACCATACAACCTTCGTTCTAAAAGTGTCAGAACAGGGATGTGTGCTAGCTCCCCTAGAAGTAGTGATTAAGTAAGTAAGAAGAAGAATAAGCTTTAAGTTGAAAAGTAATAATAAGAAAGTTGTGAAGAGAAGGTAGAAAAGTTGTCTAGAGATAGAATAAAGCTAAAGCGGTTAAAGAAATATGGTTTAAATAAAAGCTTAAAGCCGTTAATAGAGATAAAAGTTGTAAAAAGAGTCATTAAACTCTAATCTCTATAAAGTTATTATAAAGTTGTGCGACGTCAAATAGATTTCCAATATTGATCATATTGGAAATCCATAGAAGAAACCATTAATAAAAGTAAAATAAGAATTCACTAATACTCGTGAGTAGTATAGCTATGCGGGCTCTAGCACAATTTCCTGTGTATTTTTAAAGGGGCCTCTAAATTTACAAAATGGTCGCAAAAGCTCTTTGTAGGCGTGAACGAGCATAGTTGTGGGTGATGACGTCATGAAAGCTCTAAGGTTAGGTTGTTAGGTTAGTTCGTCCCCGCCCCCTGAGCCGTTTCCCCGGGGCTAATGTCCCGCCCCCTGAGCCGTTTCCCCTGGGCTAATGTCACCGACTCCCTAAGCCGTTTCCGGTAGGCTAATGTCCCCGGCCCTCTCAGCCGTTTGCCCTAGGCTTTGCTAATGACTCCTCTTAAAAGATTGATAACACTGCACAATATGCAAAAGCTATCAAAAAAACAAAACAAAATTTGCCGGTATGTAAACAGTTTGACAATTCAGTAAACTTGACCTGTGAGCTGAAAGCGAAGGGTGGGCCATATTAATTTTATTTAATTTACCGATCCTTTGAACGTCACATCTTTATACTCACGATTAACTTATATGCTCCTGCTACTCCACATTTAAAACCACTTCGTTCATCCAATTAAATTTGCATAACATCACAAGATTGCGACCGCTTTGGTATTGTGAGCGTGTGTAGCAATAGGAGATCAATGATATTTAATTATATGAGTAGAATGGTAGGAATGTGTGAATGCAAACAAAAGCAGTTTGTATGAAAAACAAAAAAAAGCTGAATCACATTGCCGGCATGTAAACAAGGGGCAGATTAAAAATGGCATTAATTGTAAAAACTAAGAATAAAAGCATACTGCTCACGTTTTATAAAGATTCTTTGTAGTTAAAAACCATCAATCTGGCTAAAGCAAAGCTACAACCGGTCCACGGATGAAATTTAAGGCTTTCCTGATGATTTATGTTGTGTGCCATGCTAGCAATAAAATTTTGGTGATAATCAAACAATTCTTTGATTCAAACTTGTTCTTCACGTATCGAAATTTTGTTTATACATGTGGATCACGCTGATTAAAAAATGAAAATAATTAGCATGTTGTGCACATCTTTGCGACCGGCATCATAAAGTATATGTGATGGGGCTGTTGCTCGTTAAAACCGTGAAAATTTTGAAATAAAAGCTGAGACTACTTTGAAATAAAAACTGGTGGGATATTCGCAATAAAACAGATAAAATCAAATAAAAATATTTATTTTTCTTAATATTTGAAATTTTTATTAAAATTTAGCTAACTAGTTTATAAAAGTTTAAAAAGATTACAAAACTTTTTATTATACATCCTAATTTTAAGTGCACCTGTTATCCACGTTCGACGATTATATTCTGCTGCGCTAAGCCGCAGTTCTAACCCAATTTCCTATATATTTTTAAGGGGGCTCTAAATTTATCAACATAAAAGCTTTATCAGAATAAAATGTGAAAAACGCTGGATGTTCAAACCTAACAACTCTGGAAACAAATGAAACATCTTGTATCATACGTCGACGCCGATGTGCTCTGAAAATATGATTATAATAAGGTATTTTTTTAAAATAAACGAGTTTTTAAAACGCTATAAAATTCTTTTATTTTGCATATTTACAATATTTTCTTATTAATTAATCAATTTCCATTATACTATAATGTCCCCACGGTAACGTTTCCTAATTACTTGGCGTTATATATCTTTTATCATCGTTAGGACTAAGAGCAATTTTAGATTGAGTAATGGAAGAAACTTGATGTTTCCGAGATTGAATTAAATTTTGTGTGATTGATTTTTCAGTATTACTATTTAAACATTCAACATAATCATCGAAAGTTATATCATTTTTAACAATATTTCTTTTTATACCTTTAGATTTTTTTGTTTTATAATTACCCTCTACACGGATCGCGTACATCTTTGATCTTAAGCCAACAAATTCTGTCATAATTCTACCATTATTTTCATCTTTCATGAGGCCCAACACTTTTTTGTTTACCAGGGGAGTAGGTAAGCTATGCGGTTTCTGGATCAAGTGCATGTGTACTTGATGTAGTACGTGGTCTTGTAGGGTACAATATGACCTTTGTTTGACCTTGAAAATGGGGGCGGTGTTTGGGGCGTGGTCTTGTAGGCTACAATTTGACCTTGAGGGTTTAAAGATGGCGGTGGTGTTGTGTGTGTGTGGTGACGTAAGTGGGGTTTGGTCAATGTGGTGGTGGTGGTGGTTGTCGGTATTTGGGGCGTGGTCTTGTAGGCTACAATTTGACCTTGAGGGTTTAAAGATGGCGGTAGAACGTGATCTTGTAGGGTACAATGTGACCTTTGTTTGACTTTGAAAATGGCGTCGGTGTTTGGGGCGTGGTCTTGTAGGCTACAATTTGACCTTGAGGGTTTAAAGATGGCGGTGGTGTTGTGGGTGGTGACGTAAGTTGGGTTTTGGTCAATGTGGTGGTGGTGGTGGTGGTTGTGTTGGGTGTGTGTGTAGTAAGTGAGGATCATAAGAGGTGGGGGTGGCATGGGTTCGTGGAAAGCATTCGACCAATGAGGGCATGGTTGCGCATACACATGTCCATGCATGAATCGTTGTAATAAAGCATTCAGCCAATCGAGACCGCCGGATGTGTGCACGAATTTAATTTAAACAAAACAGGAAATGTGTGGGTGGAACACCTGGGCCGCGATAATGTGCAAGAACAACACCGGATGTTTTTCAAAGTTTGAATTGGGAATAACAGGAAATGTGTGGGTGTACAAACGGGGCCGCCGGATGTTTGCGTGAATTTATTTTGGGCAAAACAGGAAATGTGTGGGTGGAACACCTGCACAATATTTCCACTTGTTGCGAAATTCATGCTATGACTCATACATTGTGCAAGAACAACACCAGATGTTTTTCAAAGTTTGAATTGGGAATAACAGGAAATATGTGGGTGTACAAACGAGGCCGCCGGATGTTTGCGCGAATTTATTTTGGACAAAACAGGAAATGTGTGGGTGGAACACCTGCACAATATTTCAACTTGTTGCGAAATTCATGCTATGACTCATACATATTCAAACACTCATACATTGTGCAAGAACAACACCGGATGTTTTTCAAAGTTTGAATTGGGAATAACAGGAAATGTGTGGGTGTACAAACGGGGTCGCCGGATGTTTGCGCGAATTTATTTTGGACAAAACAGGAAATGTGTGGGTGGAACACCTGCACAATATTTCCACTTGTTGCGAAATTCATGCTATGACTCATACATTGTGCAAGAACAACACCAGATGTTTTTCAAAGTTTGAATTGGGAATAACAGGAAATATGTGGGTGTACAAACGAGGCCGCCGGATGTTTGCGCGAATTTATTTTGGACAAAACAGGAAATGTGTGTGGGTGGAACACCTGCACAATATTTCAACTTGTTGCGAAATTCATGCTATGACTCATACATATTCAAACACTCATACATTGTGCAAGAACAACACCGGATGTTTTTCAAAGTTTGAATTGGGAATAACAGGAAATGTGTGGGTGTACAAACGGGGTCGCCGGATGTTTGCGCGAATTTATTTTGGACAAAACAGGAAATGTGTGGGTGGAACACCTGCACAATATTTCCACTTGTTGCGAAATTCATGTGGGTGTACAAAAGGGGCCGCCGGATGTTTGCGGGAATTTATTTTTGACAAGACAGGAAATGTGTGGGTGGAACATCTGGGCCGCGAGAATGTGCAAGAACAACACCGGATGTTTTTCAAAGCTTGAATTGGGAATAACACCGGATGTGTGTGGGGGTTTAAATTGGGAAAAACAGGAAATGTGTGGGTGGACAAACGGGGTCGCCGCCGGATGTGTGTGCGAATTTAATTTGAACAAAACAGGAAATGTGTGGGTGGAACAGCGGGGTTGCGAGAATTTGCAAGAATAACACAGGATGTGTAATTTGAACAAAACAGGAAATGTGTGTGGGTGGAACAACGGGTCCGCGAGAATTTGCAAGAATAACATCGGATGTGTAATTTAAATAAAACAGGAAATGTGTGGGTGGAACAACGGACCGCGAGAATTTGCAAGAATAACATCGGAGGTGTGTGGATGTTTGAACTGGGAAAAACAGGAAATGTGTAAAAATTCGAATTGAACAACACACGAAGTCCATGATGTATGTATTTTGAATATAAAAGCAGGGGTCTTCTAAAATAATTTCAAGTAACAATTAAGCTGTGAAAATGAAAGGAGAAATGGCAAATTTTTACGAGTAAGTATTAAATGCGTTTTCTATTTAGCATTCTTTAATATTTTCAATTTATTTTTCTTATAGTGATTTCAAGCAGGCTCTTTACGTGTCACAGGAAAAGCTCTAATGTATCATAAAAAAACTGAAAGATGGCGGAGTTGTGGATAGTGGAGAGGCAGACTGCATCGTCACCAACATGGAGATCGTTATGGATGCCTTATGTTCAATGAACCTTGGAGAAGAAGATGACTTTGAAGAAATGCAAAACTTATTAGAAGTTTTAACATTTGGTTACGCGGATTTAAATGGTGAAGATTTGATGTTTCTCGAATTTTGTACAAATATTGTAAAATCATATATTTCGGCAATAAATTTATTAGAATAACTTGGTTATTTTTTTATTATATTTTTTATAATTGTCTTACAGTAATTTAAAAATAATCGATCATTTTTGTTGACATGAATATATCCAAAGGTTAACATCTCTCTGAGGTTGTGCAGCTCCTCAAAGTCATCGTCGTCTCCAAGTCCTGATGCACAGAGTGCATCCAGAACTCTTCGTAAGTTTGTGAGGATGCACTCTGTGTCCTGGCGTTGGAGGGTTTCACCATCATTAACCTTTCTTATTATCCACGATAACTCTTCTGTCAGAACCAGGAGAGTTTGTTTAAATTCACTGAAAAATTAAAAACGTACGTCTTGTAAATCTATTTATATAATATGTATATGTAGGTACTTACTGTTCTATATTATCCATATCCATATCCATATTCTTAAGTTCTTCTTATAACTCCAGGATACATTTTGAAATTATTCTGGACAGAACCACTGCTTTTATACATAAACATTATCATCCCAAGCAGGAAATAAACCAAAAATTTAAAAATATTCTCACACTAAATTCAATTTTTCTAGAATGTATCCTGAAATCATAAACTGTGATGCTTCAAAAATTAAATTTTCTCATGCTAAAGCAGAAATAAACAAAAAAAAAATTTAAAATTCTCACGCTAAATTCAAAGAGGTTATTTTTTTTTTCTCACGCTAAAACTTATCAGCAGAAAACAGCGGCATATATTTTTATTTTTTTTTTTTTTTGCTTTTATGCAAGGTGTGGAGCTTTTAGCTAAATGCGAACGATTACGTTTCTAAAAATAGAAAATTTTTATATTCTGGTTATTTTTAGCTCAATGAGACTTTTTTCTTGCGCTAAAGCTTATCAGCAGAAAACAGCGTGCATAATTTATTTTTAGCTGAGAATAAAGGTATATAAGGTAAAGGTTATAATTTGAATTTTATCATTATAAGATAAGGTTCCAAGGAAGATACATCAACGTTTATTTTATTTTAAATTTATCTGATCAGTAAGAAAAAATGGACCAGCAACAAAGAATAAATAGAGTTCTAAATAGTGTCAACGCATGCAGCACCTATAAAGAAATTTTGAAGGTAAAGGATATGCAAGTTAATAAAGCATATAAGGTGATAAAAGCACGGAGATGTTCAACCCAATATGGCCAAAGAATTTTATTGGAATTGGAGGCGAATGTCATTTACCTACCACAGCGTTTTAATAATTTATCTGATGAGGTTCTCGAAGATATCAACAAAGAAGCAAGTTTCTGTATAGTTAATGAGGGTGAATTTGGAAAATCGTTTAATCTTAAGATTTCACATCCTGTTGAATTAAGTGAATTCATTGAGCCAGTGAATTTTTATAACCAAACATATTAAATATGTATTTTATAAAAAAAAAAAAAAAAAAAAACAAATAAAATAACAAAAAAGTTGACTCATAATATGGGTGTTGTTTTTTTTACCAAGAAATTGGTGCAAGGTGTTTGCAGCATTAGAGGGGGTGGTTATATTTCAACATTTTTTGTATAGGTGTTTGCAGTATTAGAGGGCGTGGTTATATTTTTGTATAAAACTAGACGCTTATGCACTAATTGTCAAAGTTTGTGATAATACCTAAAGCCGAAGGTTATTTGTGTATTTAATCCGTTATTGGTGCAATTTTACATTCAAACACTATTTTAATTTGTTTAAGAACAATGGCTTCAATTATAAAGAACGTAGTGAATATGGTTGATGAAATTAAAATGGTCTTGAGAAATTTAAATGGTCCTCTGGACAACCAAATCAATGATGTTCTTAAAAAATGCAGATTATATATTCAGCGATCGTGTTCAGTGTTAAGGATGAGTTCCAATATGGGAACTAAAAGGTGTCTTCAAAGGTGTATTATAGAACTCAAGGGATTTAAAGTAAAGCTACATTCACTGTTGCATCGTGGTCGGGGTAATAGTTCTCAAGGAGAGTCTAGAAAATCTCGTGTAGTTTGGGAGGATGTGGAATCAGCATTTATGGATCGAATCAGGACAGGAGTAGTAGTTAATTTAATTCATAAGGACCCCAAAATATTTTTAGAAGATGCTCAACATTTATTTTCACGACGAATTCAAAACATTTTAAAGAAGTATAACACACTTAAAATTAATACTACGTTCTGTGGAGAGTTTAAAATTACTCGAAAGGATGATGATGCACTTGAATTTAAATATTTTAATACAAAGAATGTGGTAGTAGATCGTGGCACAGATTTAAAGCAATGGTTTTTTGAAAATATTCAACAGAATATACTAGTTCAACTAGAAGAATTTCAAGAGCGTGATAGTGGATGGGCTTTATCAAGTATTATTAATTTAGCCGTGAATATTAATAAGTACGAACCCTTTCGAGGGTCATCTTATATCGACTTACCACCTGAAATAAAGTGTAAACATGCGTGCATTAACATTAATAATAAGGATTCTGCATGCTTTGCATGGGCTATAGTATCAGCACTTTACCCCGCTGAACATCATTCAAATAGAGTGTCAAGTTATCCACATTACAGCGAGATCTTGAATTTGAGTGGAATTGGTTTACCTCCTGAATTAAATGAAATAACTAGATTTGAAAAGTTAAATACTATATCTGTAAACATATTTACTTTGGAAAAAGGAAAAAAACAGCTTCACACAGTTCCAGTTCGTCTTACAAAAGACCGGCAAGATAAACACGTTAATTTATTATTAATTCAGAATTATTATGAAGATGATGAAAATGGGGAGGAGGAGGAGGAGGAGGAGGGGGATTCTAACTTTGAAATTAAATATCATTATTGTTGGATTAAAGACTTGTCACGCCTAGTTTCCGGGCAACTCTCTAAAACACATAGAAAACAGTATATTTGCGATAGGTGCCTTCATTACTTCTATTCAGAAGAAAAACTAGCTGCACATGTTGATGACTGCACGAAAATGAATGAGTGCAAAATTCTCTTGCCAACAGAATACAATAAATGGTTGAAATTTAAAAATTTTAATTTTAAGGAAAGCGCACCTTTTATAATATATGCTGATTTAGAATGTTTGTTGAAACCTGTTTCTAATGATGATGAATTGGGGAAAACAAAACGATACCAAAAACATAAGGCCTACAGTGTGGGGGATATTTTTTCAACTGTTCTTTTAATAGTAGCCTGAGTGTCTTTCGTTCTTATAGAGGTTCTGATTGTCAGCATTGGTTTGTTGACCAACTACAACAAATTCTGAGAAAGGCAGAGGACATATTTTCAGAGATTAAACCACTCATTAGGTTAACTGAAGATGAGAAAGTGCAATTTACACAAGACAAATATTGTCATATTTGTGAACAACCTTTTGCAATTGGAATAAAACGTGTACGAGATCATTGTCATCTAACTGGAAAATATAGAGGTCCAGCTCATGAAGAATGTAACCTTAATTATCAAGATAGTCGTATAATTCCGGTAGTATTCCACAATTTGAGTGGTTATGATGCTCACTTTATAATAAAGGAAGTTGCAACTGC
Source organism: Dioctria linearis (assembly GCA_963930735.1). NCBI lineage: Eukaryota > Metazoa > Arthropoda > Insecta > Diptera > Asilidae > Dioctria > Dioctria linearis. Next base: position 206,777,322 of record OZ005741.1, on the reverse strand, counting down.
ATTTGAAGGCAGAGTGGATCTTTTGCCAATTAATAAAGAACGATATATATCATTTACAAAGAATGTTAAATATAGTGAAATTAAATTCCGTTTTATTGATTCATTCAAATTTATGGCATCATCTTTAGATAAACTGGCGTCATATTTACCTAAAGAACAGTTACTTATAACAGAAAAGGAGTGGAACTATTTGAATTCTTCAGAATTTGAGCTAGTGACGAGAAAAGGTGTATTTCCTTATGATTACATTAGCGACTTGGAAAAATTGGATGAGGTAACATTACCACCTCGGGAAGCGTTTTATAACCAATTAAATGAATCTGATATTTCTCATGATGATTACCTACATGCACAAACTGTGTGGAACACATTTCACATACAAACTCTGGGTGAATATTCAGATTTGTATTTAAAGATCGATGTTCTACTTTTAGCCGACGTTTTTGAGAATTTTAGAAAGGTATGTGCAAAAACATATGGTTTGGATCCTGCACACTATTTTACTCTACCAGGATTAACATGGGATGCTATGCTGAAATACACCAAAATAGAGCTGGAGTTGTTAACCGATGTCGATATGGTTATGTTCATAGAACGAGGAATTTGGGGTGGAATAAGTCAGTGTTCAAATCGATATAGTAAAGCGAATAATAGTTATATGATAAACTATAACGATCAAGAGGATTCCAAATATCTCATGTACTTTGATGTTAATAATTTATATGGTTGGGCAATGTCCCAGTATCTTCCAACACATGATTTCAAATGGGTGAATACGGATATAGAAATTACTCATGTATCGGATGAATCTCCATTAGGTTACATCTTAGAAGTCGATCTCGAGTACCCACAACATTTGCATGATAAGCATTCAGATTTACCATTTTGTCCAACACATGAAGCACCTACTGGATCTAAGGAGCAAAACTGATGACTACATTATTTAATAAAGAAACGTATGTCATTCATTATAAAAATCTGAAGCAGTGCATATCTCATGGACTTATTTTGAAAAAAATACATCGAGTTCTTCAATTCAATCAGTCTCCGTGGTTAAAGAAATATATTGACTTAAATACGGAAATGCGTAAGAAAGCTAGAAATGAATTTGATAAAAACAAATATAAGCTTATGAATAATGCAGTGTTTGGAAAAACCATGGAAAACGTACGTAAACATTCAATAGTAAAATTGCTTACTAAGTGGGAAGGTCGATATGGAGCTAGAGTTATGATAGCTAAACCGAACTTCCACAGCAGATCTATTTTCGATAAAAATTTGGTTGCCGTTGAATTAAATAAGACTGAAGTTTATTTTAATAAACCCATTTATATAGGAATGTGTATACTTGATATCTCTAAAACATGTGTTTATAAATTTCATTATGATTATATTTTACCAAAAATGGATAAAAATTGTAAACTGTTATATACTGATACCGACTCTCTAATTTATGAATTTAAGTGTGATGATATTTATAGAATCATAAGATCTGATGTTAATTATTTTGATACTAGCGATTATCCGCAGAATAATGTATATAATATACCTTTAGTAAATAAAAAAGTTCCTGGGGTTATGAAAGATGAATTGAATGGGAAAATAATGACTGAATTTATAGGATTAAGATCAAAAATGTATAGTCTAAGAGTAAATAATGAAGATTCGATAAAAAAAGCCAAAGGCGTCAAATTAAATGTAATAAAAAATAGTATTAGTTTTGATGATTACTTAACATGTTTGAATAACTCCATTGAACAGATAAGAACCCAACAATGCATTCGATCAGATAAGCACAATGTATATAGTATAAGACAAAGTAAGATAGCATTAAGTTCTCATGATAATAAGCGGTTTTTAAAAGAAAATTCAACAGACACACTTGCTTGGGGGCATTTTAGTATAAAGAAATAAAAGATGGTTTGATAACTTAAAATGTTATTTTTTTTTTTTTATTTATACAACAAATTTATAATATTTCATTTTTGTTGACCCACGAATTGTGTTTTGCAGAGAACCCCAGCCATTTTCAAAAAAATTATTCCGTTTCTTCTTCAATACTTTTTCAACAAGGTAATTATGCGGATATTTCGTCTTTAGTAGTTCTTTTTCATAAAATCCTCCTTTGATTGGATGTCCCTCATAATCGTCTAGAAGATATGTCACCGGATTCGTGTTTTGTATGGTTTTAATTTTAAAGATCTCAGTCGTCCAGTTCGGTGTGTGTACCCCTTTTCAAATATATGTTTGTGCTTGCTGATGCGAACATAGTCATCAACCTTATATTTTGCTGCCCCCACTATTTTTATGTGATTGTATACTGTTTGTAGTAGAATATTTTTATTAATGTGATTAACATCGGAGGGGCGCATTTTAATGGTCCTATGCTTTTTATTATTGTATTCATGAACAAGATTGTGTACAAAATCAATCCAACGATAGGAACCATTCTTACTGAATTCTTTCCATATCATGCCTTTCAACGTCCTATTAAATCTTTCAACTATTGAGGCTTTCATTATACTAAAAGTCGAATAGTGTTTGATTCCATACTTTACCATTAGTGTCTGGAATATTTTATTATAAAACTCTTTACCATCATCTGTCTGCAAATGTTTAGGTATCCGACCGCTTTTTAGAACTTTTTTCATTGCAGCCGTTACCTCTTTTCCAGTTTTATTTTTAATAGGTTCTATCCAAGCATATTTTGAAAATGTATCAATTACTGTTAGTAAATAGTAGTATCCAATATTTTCGCGAAAATAAGCACCCATTTCAACCAAATCTGCTTGCCAGAGATCATCCAAATCTTTCATAATGACTCGACGTCGAGGAAAATTTCGACGAGCTGCTTTGTGCAGCTCACTCACAAGGGCCTCTTTACTCATTGTTAGGTTTGACTATAAGTGATTCTAGATTTATAAGTCCACGTAAACTCTTTTCAATGTCTTCGCACTTTGTATCAATATAAACTTTTAACTTTTCAAATGACTTATTTATGTGTGATTGGGTCAATGTTTCCAGTTTTTCTCTAGTTATTTTAATAATATTATGTACATTCGCAAGCTCTTCCTCTAATTCACTCTTAGCTGTTATTGTTTCTAAACTACTATGGGATTTGCATAAATCTAAATATTTATCTATTGTCTCATCTATATATAGCTTGTTTACAGCATCACTATCTTCTTCTGGATTTTTGAGATTCTTAATATTGCTGAATTGCATATCATAGTTATTATCTGATGTTAGCAGAAAACCTACTCCTGCAGGTCCGGTGAGGCCTCTTTCGCCTGGTTGCCCAGAGGGACCGCGTTCTCCTCGAGGTCCAGGAGAACCTCGTTCAATATTACCATCTCTTAGCGATCGTCCGAACTTATCAACAGTCATTTCATGAATAAATATATACAAAGCGGAAGGAAGCTTTTTATAAAATTAAATCAGACTCCCTTAACTCCTCAATAATGGAAACAATTTCATTGTTATGACTATTATTCCCAGCTACTTGAGAGCCAATTAAGAGTCGTAATCTGTCTACCAATTCATTTGGATTATCCCAGTAAACATAGTCAATAGCCTCTCTGGGCAGCTTCATGAGTCCAATACCTTTATGGCTGCCAAATTTACTTATAATATCCTTATATTTGGAGCCTCTACTACCTTTTATTTGTCCATCTGCACTATATTCACGTCTATGGGCATTAGAATCTTCCAAGATTTCTCGATAATGAGCTAAATCTTTTTCATCATATAAACTCTTTGATGGTTCTTTCATAAAAAGAAGTTCACATAAGCCCATTGTTACGTTATATTGCTTCCCATTAATAATTAAATTTTGTTCATCAATGTCAATGCTATATTTTCCAATTTTCCACCTCCCATCATCCATATGAACACCGTAAGTGTAGTCAATTTTAGGGCTTTTGTCTAGGTACAATTCTAAATATTTATTAACTAAGCCAGTTGATAAGTTGAGGGTGGAGTCTGATTTATTAGCTAAGGTTCTTGAATGAGTTGGTGTTCCATACTCATCTTGTGATGACATTAAAGAAGAGTCTCTATACTTCAGCGGTGTGCTTGTTGGTTCCATTTTCATATACATTTGTTTTGGGTTTAACTCGAAGCTGTCATAGTCATCATCTTCATTTATTTGATTTTCCTTTTTAGGTTCTGATTTGATATCAGCACGATGTTTTACTTTTGTTTCACTTACAAGCTCTTTAAGTGGTTTTGTTATGGGCTTAAATGTCTCTTCAAGTTGGGATTCAACATCGATTCGCCCCGTTTTTATAGCTCGATACTTTTTCTTGATAGCATTCCTAGTTTTAATAATATCCTTGATTAAATCCTTCTTATTCGTAATGATTTCCCTCTTATTACCCATTTGTAATGATATTTATTTTTAAAACGATCTGTTAACTGCTTTAACTGATCTGTTAACGGCTTTATTAACTGGTCTGTTAACAGCTTTAACTGCTCTCGTAACTGCTTTAACTGGTCTGTTGACTGCTTTAACGGGTCTGTTATATTTATACAGAAATATATGTATCGAATCCCTGACGATAACGTCCCTTGCTTAAGGGGCTGTCTTTATCTACCACCAGAAACCCATATTTATACCCCCAACACTTAGCACACATATCTCGGAAAGTATCAAAATTCATATCCGTATTAACATGATCATCATAAGCGTGCCTAAGATTTGTATCATCTTGTTTAAATAAAATGAGAAAGTTGGCATTAACTCGTACCAAGTGTTTTGGTATATGAGTATAAGTCTGACAAAGATAGAAACTATCAATGTTATTATGTCGGCCCATACAAAAATAAGAGCGTATGTAATTTTTTTTTTTTTGCCTCATCAAATGGTATAACATCATCATTATTAGAAAATGTATAATAGCCTAATCCTTGTATGGGGGACAAAAGTTTTCTTAAGTATAAATACTTTGATTGGTAGAGTGATTTTGAATATACATAAACGTTTTCATAACTCAAACCATTAGGATGTTCCAGCAAACTAATCATAACATTTGTTTTTCCACAACTGGAGGGACCAACTATTAGAGCACGTATACTATTGGGTAATAATGAACTATGTCTTCCAGTTTCTTTAACATTGCTCTGAAAATCATTATTTCTTATTGGCAGCGATAGATTTTGCTTAATGAACTTCATTTTGAATACTAACTACAACCTATAAATGCTTACTGAATTTAAATACTTTTTTAGTTTGTATCTGAGTGTTGAAGGCTAAAGACATTTTACTTATGCTTGAGCATAATAAGAAAGGAGCGGGAGTAATTAACACACTCATTAATAGGTTGCCATTTGAATTACACTTACCAGGCTACCAATATTGCGGACCTGGTACGAAACTAGCAAAAAGATTAGCTCGGGGTGATCCTGGTATTAATCCTTTAGATAGCGCATGTAAAGAACACGATATTGCCTACTCTAAATTTAAAAGTACACCAGATCGCAACATAGCAGATCGGATTTTGGCTGAAAAGGCTTGGAGTCGAGTTAAATCTACTGACGCAAGCCTAGGTGAGCGTGCAAACGCATTGCTAGTTACCAATATCATGAATGCTAAGGCTAAATTCGGGGTGGGTATGGCGAAAATGAGGAATAAGAAGAAAACGAGCACACGAAAGAAAAATAAAAAAGTTAAGAAAAACATTACCCTGAGAGCGGTTATCTCAAAGGTGCGAAAATCTATTCAAAGGCAAAAACCTGATTCTTTGCAAAGAGCCATTGCGTTGGCACGAAAGGAAGCAGGAGATACAATTAAATATAGGAAGAAATATGTGAAAGTTCCACGAGTCATACCTATACCAAAAACTGGCGGTATTTTACCATTCCTCGTTCCTTTATTTGCAGGTCTTTCTGCTTTAGGATCGCTAGGAGGAGGTGCATCAGCTATTGTAAACGCTGTTAATTCTGTTAAAGATGCAAAAGAGCAGCTCAAAGAGAGTAAGAGGCATAATGAAGAAATGGAATCCAAGCTAGTAGGAAAAGGCCTTTACTTAAAACCTCATAAAAAAGGATTGGGGTTGTACTTAAACCCAGAACCAAAAAACTATTGAAAACGCTGCCTAAAAGACCGCTAACTGAGGTAGACTTACTTAAATATGCAAAGGATCTACCACATTTTCGAGGAGTTTTCATGCGTGATAAGCTTCCAAAGAAACTTAACAAGAAGGAATGCGGTATTATCAACTTGGATATATCATCCGGTCCAGGAACTCATTGGGTAGCGTACTATAAAAATGATGAAGATATTCAGTACTTTGATAGCTTTGGAAATCTACAACCACCATTAGAAATTATAAAATATTTAACTAGTAATGTAAGGTATAATTATTCCCCATATCAAACATATAACTCTGTAATATGTGGTCATTTATGTTTGAAATTTTTGTATGATTGTTACGAAAAATAAAAGAATATGTATGTATTTTTATTTATTTATTTAAAATATTTCCCTTATACAATAGGAACAACAAGGCCCCTTAATTCTATTATATAACTTCAATAATTTGGATATTCGCAAAAATTTGCTTTTAACATGCTGACAATTACAAGTATCTGGACCCGATGTTGAAGTATTGTAAGCCCAACTGCAGGATTCATAATGCTCCCCATATTTTGAAGTCAAAATGTTCATTTCTTTATATTCATCCAAAAAGCGGTAGGATTTTTCTATTTCCTCCTTATGTTCTTCTAGTAACAACTTGTCATACTCTTGCAAGAATCTGCTAATATCGAAATGTTTAAGAAATATTTGCACTTCATCATTTAATCTTTCCATATTTTTTTTTTTTTTTTTTTTGTATTTCTTCCTTGTACTACTGCTTGAAATCACTATAAGAAAAATAAATTGAAAATATTAAAGAATGCTAAATAGAAAACGCCTTTAATACTTACTCGTAAAAATTTGCCATTTCTCCTTTCATTTTCACAGCTTAATTGTTACTTGAAATTATTTTAGAAGACCCCTGCTTTTATATTCAAAATACATACATCATGGACTTCGTGTGTTGTTCAATTCGAATTTTTACACATTTCCTGTTTTTCCCAGTTCAAACATCCACACACCTCCGATGTTATTCTTGCAAATTCTCGCGGTCCGTTGTTCCACCCACACATTTCCTGTTTTGTTTAAATTACACATCCGATGTTATTCTTGCAAATTCTCGCGGACCCGTTGTTCCACCCACACATTTCCTGTTTTGTTCAAATTACACATCCTGTGTTATTCTTGCAAATTCTCGCAACCCCGCTGTTCCACCCACACATTTCCTGTTTTGTTCAAATTAAATTCGCACACACATCCGGCGGCGACCCCGTTTGTCCACCCACACATTTCCTGTTTTTCCCAATTTAAACCCCCACACACATCCGGTGTTATTCCCAATTCAAGCTTTGAAAAACATCCGGTGTTGTTCTTGCACATTCTCGCGGCCCAGATGTTCCACCCACACATTTCCTGTCTTGTCAAAAATAAATTCCCGCAAACATCCGGCGGCCCCTTTTGTACACCCACATGAATTTCGCAACAAGTGGAAATATTGTGCAGGTGTTCCACCCACACATTTCCTGTTTTGTCCAAAATAAATTCGCGCAAACATCCGGCGGCCTCGTTTGTACACCCACACATTTCCTGTTATTCCCAATTCAAACTTTGAAAAACATCTGGTGTTGTTCTTGCACAATGTATGAGTCATAGCATGAATTTCGCAACAAGTGGAAATATTGTGCAGGTGTTCCACCCACACATTTCCTGTTTTGTCCAAAATAAATTCGCGCAAACATCCGGCGACCCCGTTTGTACACCCACACATTTCCTGTTATTCCCAATTCAAACTTTGAAAAACATCCGGTGTTGTTCTTGCACAATGTATGAGTGTTTGAATATGTATGAGTCATAGCATGAATTTCGCAACAAGTTGAAATATTGTGCAGGTGTTCCACCCACACACATTTCCTGTTTTGTCCAAAATAAATTCGCGCAAACATCCGGCGGCCTCGTTTGTACACCCACATATTTCCTGTTATTCCCAATTCAAACTTTGAAAAACATCTGGTGTTGTTCTTGCACAATGTATGAGTCATAGCATGAATTTCGCAACAAGTGGAAATATTGTGCAGGTGTTCCACCCACACATTTCCTGTTTTGTCCAAAATAAATTCGCGCAAACATCCGGCGACCCCGTTTGTACACCCACACATTTCCTGTTATTCCCAATTCAAACTTTGAAAAACATCCGGTGTTGTTCTTGCACAATGTATGAGTGTTTGAATATGTATGAGTCATAGCATGAATTTCGCAACAAGTTGAAATATTGTGCAGGTGTTCCACCCACACACATTTCCTGTTTTGTCCAAAATAAATTCGCGCAAACATCCGGCGGCCTCGTTTGTACACCCACATATTTCCTGTTATTCCCAATTCAAACTTTGAAAAACATCTGGTGTTGTTCTTGCACAATGTATGAGTCATAGCATGAATTTCGCAACAAGTGGAAATATTGTGCAGGTGTTCCACCCACACATTTCCTGTTTTGTCCAAAATAAATTCGCGCAAACATCCGGCGACCCCGTTTGTACACCCACACATTTCCTGTTATTCCCAATTCAAACTTTGAAAAACATCCGGTGTTGTTCTTGCACAATGTATGAGTGTTTGAATATGTATGAGTCATAGCATGAATTTCGCAACAAGTTGAAATATTGTGCAGGTGTTCCACCCACACATTTCCTGTTTTGTCCAAAATAAATTCGCGCAAACATCCGGCGGCCTCGTTTGTACACCCACATATTTCCTGTTATTCCCAATTCAAACTTTGAAAAACATCTGGTGTTGTTCTTGCACAATGTATGAGTCATAGCATGAATTTCGCAACAAGTGGAAATATTGTGCAGGTGTTCCACCCACACATTTCCTGTTTTGCCCAAAATAAATTCACGCAAACATCCGGCGGCCCCGTTTGTACACCCACACATTTCCTGTTATTCCCAATTCAAACTTTGAAAAACATCCGGTGTTGTTCTTGCACATTATCGCGGCCCAGGTGTTCCACCCACACATTTCCTGTTTTGTTTAAATTAAATTCGTGCACACATCCGGCGGTCTCGATTGGCTGAATGCTTTATTACAACGATTCATGCATGGACATGTGTATGCGCAACCATGCCCTCATTGGTCGAATGCTTTCCACGAACCCATGCCACCCCCACCTCTTATGATCCTCACTTACTACACACACACCCAACACAACCACCACCACCACCACCACATTGACCAAAACCCAACTTACGTCACCACCCACAACACCACCGCCATCTTTAAACCCTCAAGGTCAAATTGTAGCCTACAAGACCACGCCCCAAACACCGACGCCATTTTCAAAGTCAAACAAAGGTCACATTGTACCCTACAAGATCACGTTCTACCGCCATCTGTAAACCCTCAAGGTCAAATTGTAGCCTACAAGACCACGCCCCAAATACCGACAACCACCACCACCACCACATTGACCAAACCCCACTTACGTCACCACACACACACAACACCACCGCCATCTTTAAACCCTCAAGGTCAAATTGTAGCCTACAAGACCACGCCCCAAACACCGCCCCCATTTTCAAGGTCAAACAAAGGTCATATTGTACCCTACAAGACCACGTACTACATCAAGTACACACGCACTTGATCCAGAAACCGCATAGCTTACCTACTCAGGGGGATATTCCAATTGTTTTCTGACAGATAGTCACTAGTATCAAAATGAGTATGGCAGTCACGTTTAATAACTTGATACAAGTCAGGACAGATTACATCATAAATGAGAGAATCTGTGTCTGTATAACAAACTGTACAGTTAGATCCAAATTGAGGAAGCATATAATCATAATGAAAATTGTGTAAGGTAGTTTTAGCCAAGTCGGGAATGCACATACCTACATAAATTGGTTTGTTAGCGAAAATCTCAGATCTATTTAGTTCTATTGCTACTAAATTATCATTGAATATAGTGGAAGTTTTAAATTCGGGACTAGAAATTAGGGCTTCAGCTCCATATCGGCCCGACCATTTAGCTACCAATTTCACATTACTATATTTTTGAACGTTTTCCATAGTTTTACCAAATACTGCATTATTCATAAGTTTAAACAGATTTTTCTCAAAATCATTTTTAGCTAATGCTCTAAGGCTAGTGTTTAGATCAATGTATGACTTGAGCCATGTGGATTGATTAAATTGAAGAATTTTATGAATTTTCTTTAATATTAATCCATGTTGGAGAGCTTGCTTTAAATTTCTATAATGTAAAATGTATTTTGTTTTATTTTTAACTGTAGCTAAAAGTTTCATTTGCTTAGATCCAAAAGCATAATCGCGTTCCGGGCAAAAAAGGTAAATCTTTATGGGTGTCATGAATTTCTTGTGGATATTCTAGATCCACTTCTAAAATGTACCCAATAGGTGGATCATTAGGCACATCTTCAACCTTAAAGTTGTTTTTGTTTTCTACCCACTTGAAGCCATTGTAAGGTAGAGGTTGCGACATTGCCCAACCATATTGATTGTTGATATCATAATATTGTAAGAATTTTTGTGATATATTTGGTCATAGCTAGCCATATGATATTTATTATTTGCTTTGGAGTAACGTTTAGAACATTGGCTAAGACCACCTCGAATACCGCGCTCTACAAACATAAACATATCAACATCAGACAACAATTTTAACGATATATTTGTATGTTTCAGCATTGCATCCCAAGTATAGCCAGGTAATGTAAAATAATGTGCAGGATCTAATCCATATGTCTTACAACAACTTGAACGGAATTGCTCGAATATGTCTGCTAACAAAAGAACATCTGTTTTTAGATATAACTCGTGTGCAATTAAAACAGTTACGAATGACTGGTGGCTGTTATACGAATCTACACCCAAATAGAGTCAATTATGCTAGCACCAGAGTAAAATGGGAAGACGTTCAGTCCGCCTTTAATGATCGCATCAGGACAGGGGCCATTATCAACTTAGTCCACAAGGAGCCACTAAAATTTTTACAAGATTGCTCAGATCTCTTTCGCAGACGCATCAATAATGCTTTCAAAAAAGAAATAGCTTTGAAGGTTAATGCGGTGTTTGGTGGTAAATTTAAAATAATAAGAGGAGGTGAAGAAATCTTCGAATTTAAATATATGAACACAAAGAATGCACCAATATATAGAGATATAAACATTAATGCTTGGTTTAAAGAAAACATCCAAGATAAAATCCTGAAACAGTTGGAGGAATTTCAAGAAAAAGATAGCGGTTGGGCGTTAGCAGAAATTATAAACTTGAGTATTAATATTAACAAATATACACCACAACTAGGATCCTCATACATTGAATTACCCAAGGAAATTGAATATAAGAAAGCTTGCGTTAATGTGAAAAATAATGATGACGTCTGTTTTGCCTGGGCGGTAATATCGGCCCTACATCCTGCAAAGAGGAATCCGCAACGTGTAACAAAATACCCTCACTATTCTAATGTTCTGGACCTCAAAAACATTACATTCCCGATGACAACTAAACAGATACCACGATTTGAAAAACAAAATAATTTTTCAATCAATCTATATATTTTGAAAATGTCTTCAGATGCTGTGAAAACATATTATACCAACTTACTTGACAAAAGATAAAAAAGAAAAGCACGTAAATCTACTCATGATACAAAATGTATATTACAATGATGTAGAAGAACACAAATATATTTACAACAAAGATGAAGAACCAATTAAATACCACTTTGTTTGGATTAAGAATTTATCCCGGCTTTTGTCGTCGCAACTCAGTAGTCATAAGGGAAAGAACCATTTCTGCGACAGGTCTTTACTACTTCCACACAACTACAAAACTGGAGGAGCATACAAAGAATTGTGAAAAAGTTAACAATGCGAGAATTCGACTACCATCAGAAAACGAATCAACTTTAGTGTTTAAAAACTTTAAGAATAAGATAGAAGTACCTTTCATTATATATGCAGACTTGGAGTGTTTATTAATAGATTGTAGTGTTAAGAACAAGTACCAAGAACATGTTCCGTGTAGTATAGCGTATTATATAAAGTGCTCATATGATCCCACGTTATCGTTTTACAAGTACTACAGTGGCGAGGATTGTATTAATTTGTTTGTGAGCGAGTTAAATCAATTTGCAGAAAATTTAAAAAATATTTTCGATAACCCACTACAAATGGATCGGTTAACTGAAGAGCAGGTCAACAACTTTTCTGTAGCTCCACTCTGTCATATTTGCGAGAAACCATTTCCAGAAGATGATAGAAAAGTGCGTGATCACTGTCACTTAACAGGTAAGTACCGAGGACCAGCACATGCTGGGTGTAATATAAATTTTAAAGATAGTCACACTGTTCCAGTTATTTTCCATAATCTTAGCGGTTATGATTCACATTTTATTATAAAAAATTTAGCTTCAGACTTAGAAGGGAAGGTTGATCTTCTTCCTATAAATAAAGAGCGATACATATCGTTCACAAAACATTTAGATAATCTTCCAATAAAATTTCGATTTATTGATTCTTTTCGGTTTATGGCTAGTAGCCTTGAAACCCTTTCATCATATTTAACTTCTTTTCCTATTTTAAAATCTCAATTTCAAAATTTATCTGACAATCAATTTAATCTCTTAATACGTAAAGGTGTATACCCTTACAATTACTTTAGTACTAAAGACAAATTTTTAGAGACTACTTTACCCACCATTTCTGAATTTTACAATAAGTTGAATGATTGTGATATTAGTGAGGAAGATTATACACATGCCTGTAAAGTTTGGAATGAATTTAATTTAAATAATTTGGGCGAATATTCAGAGTTATATCTAAAAACAGATGTTCTTTTGTTAGCAGACGTATTTGAGCAATTCCGTTCAAGTTGTTGTAAGACATATGGATTAGATCCTGCACATTATTTTACATTACCTGGCTATACTTGGGATGCAATGCTGAAACATACAAATATATCGTTAAAATTGTTGTCTGATGTTGATATGTTTAAGTTTGTAGAGCGCGGTATTCGAGGTGGTCTTAGCCAATGTTCTAAACGTTACTCCAAAGCAAATAATAAATATCATATGGCTAGCTATGACCAAATATATCACAAAAATTCTTACAATATTATGATATCAACAATCAATATGGTTGGGCAATGTCGCAACCTCTACCTTACAATGGCTTCAAGTGGGTAGAAAACAAAAACAACTTTAAGGTTGAAGATGTGCCTAATGATCCACCTATTGGGTACATTTTAGAAGTGGATCTAGAATATCCACAAGAAATTCATGACACCCATAAAGATTTACCTTTTTTGCCCGGAACGCGATTATGCTTTTGGATCTAAGCAAATGAAACTTTTAGCTACAGTTAAAAATAAAACAAAATACATTTTACATTATAGAAATTTAAAGCAAGCTCTCCAACATGGATTAATATTAAAGAAAATTCATAAAATTCTTCAATTTAATCAATCCACATGGCTCAAGTCATACATTGATCTAAACACTAGCCTTAGAGCATTAGCTAAAAATGATTTTGAGAAAAATCTGTTTAAACTTATGAATAATGCAGTATTTGGTAAAACTATGGAAAACGTTCGAAAATATAGTAATGTGAAATTGGTAACTAAATGGTCGGGCCGATATGGAGCTGAAGCCCTAATTTCTAGTCCCGAATTTAAAACTTCCACTATATTCAATGATAATTTAGTAGCAATAGAACTAAATAGATCTGAGATTTTCGCTAACAAACCACTTTATGTAGGTATGTGCATTCTCGACTTGGCTAAAACTACCTTATACAATTTTCATTATGATTATATGCTTCCTCAATTTGGATCTAACTGTACAGTTTGTTATACAGACACAGATTCTCTCATTTATGATGTAATCTGTCCTGACTTGTATCAAGTTATTAAACGTGACTGCCATACTCATTTTGATACTAGTGACTATCTGCCAGAAAACAATTGGAATATCCCCCTGGTAAACAAAAAAGTGTTGGGCCTCATGAAAGATGAAAATAATGGTAGAATTATGACAGAATTTGTTGGCTTAAGATCAAAGATGTACGCGATCCGTGTAGAGGGTAATGATAAAACAAAAAAATCTAAAGGTATAAAAAGAAATATTGTTAAAAATGATATAACTTTCGATGATTATGTTGAATGTTTAAATAGTAATACTGAAAAATCAATTACACAAAATTTAATTCAATCTCGGAAACATCAAGTTTCTTCCATTACTCAATCTAAAATTGCTCTCAGTCCTAACGATGATAAAAGATATATAACGCCAAGTAATTAGGAAACGTTACCGTGGGGACATTATAGTATAATGGAAATTGATTAATTAATAAGAAAATATTGTAAATATGCAAAATAAAAGAATTTTATAGCGTTTTAAAAACTCGTTTATTTTAAAAAAATACCTTATTATAATCATATTTTCAGAGCACATCGGCGTCGACGTATGATACAAGATGTTTCATTTGTTTCCAGAGTTGTTAGGTTTGAACATCCAGCGTTTTTCACATTTTATTCTGATAAAGCTTTTATGTTGATAAATTTAGAGCCCCCTTAAAAATATATAGGAAATTGGGTTAGAACTGCGGCTTAGCGCAGCAGAATATAATCGTCGAACGTGGATAACAGGTGCACTTAAAATTAGGATGTATAATAAAAAGTTTTGTAATCTTTTTAAACTTTTATAAACTAGTTAGCTAAATTTTAATAAAAATTTCAAATATTAAGAAAAATAAATATTTTTATTTGATTTTATCTGTTTTATTGCGAATATCCCACCAGTTTTTATTTCAAAGTAGTCTCAGCTTTTATTTCAAAATTTTCACGGTTTTAACGAGCAACAGCCCCATCACATATACTTTATGATGCCGGTCGCAAAGATGTGCACAACATGCTAATTATTTTCATTTTTTAATCAGCGTGATCCACATGTATAAACAAAATTTCGATACGTGAAGAACAAGTTTGAATCAAAGAATTGTTTGATTATCACCAAAATTTTATTGCTAGCATGGCACACAACATAAATCATCAGGAAAGCCTTAAATTTCATCCGTGGACCGGTTGTAGCTTTGCTTTAGCCAGATTGATGGTTTTTAACTACAAAGAATCTTTATAAAACGTGAGCAGTATGCTTTTATTCTTAGTTTTTACAATTAATGCCATTTTTAATCTGCCCCTTGTTTACATGCCGGCAATGTGATTCAGCTTTTTTTTGTTTTTCATACAAACTGCTTTTGTTTGCATTCACACATTCCTACCATTCTACTCATATAATTAAATATCATTGATCTCCTATTGCTACACACGCTCACAATACCAAAGCGGTCGCAATCTTGTGATGTTATGCAAATTTAATTGGATGAACGAAGTGGTTTTAAATGTGGAGTAGCAGGAGCATATAAGTTAATCGTGAGTATAAAGATGTGACGTTCAAAGGATCGGTAAATTAAATAAAATTAATATGGCCCACCCTTCGCTTTCAGCTCACAGGTCAAGTTTACTGAATTGTCAAACTGTTTACATACCGGCAAATTTTGTTTTGTTTTTTCATTCAAACCGCTTTTGTTTGCATTCACACCTTCATACCATTCTAGTCATACAAATAAAATATCATTGATCTCCCAGTCCTACACACGCTCACAATACCGAAGCGGTCGCAATTTTGTGATATTATGCAAATTTAATTGGGTGAAGCAGCAGTGGCAACGAACGATGTGATGTGCTGTTCTTGTTATGCGCTAAATCAGGTTTAATAAAATCTGCAGCTACTTACTGAAGCAGCGAGAGTGAATAACGTTTTGTTTTGATAGCTTTTGCATATTGTGCAGTGTTATCAATCTTTTAAGAGGAGTCATTAGCAAAGCCTAGGGCAAACGGCTGAGAGGGCCGGGGACATTAGCCTACCGGAAACGGCTTAGGGAGTCGGTGACATTAGCCCAGGGGAAACGGCTCAGGGGGCGGGGACATTATCCCCGGGGAAACGGCTCAGGGGGCGGGGACGAACTAACCTAACAACCTAACCTTAGAGCTTTCATGACGTCATCACCCACAACTATGCTCGTTCACGTCTACGAAGAGCTTTTGCGACCATTTTGTAAATTTAGAGGCCCCTTTAAAAATACACAGGAAATTGTGCTAGAACCCGCATAGCTATACTACTCTCGTGTTTTCTTTGTATCTTGCTGAACTGGGATAATCCTACATTTTGAAGTGAGATAAGCAGATTACTTTGTGGGAACGAAATCCACACATATGTGCAACGCATGAGCAGACCTCTTCCTGCTTTTGCTGTGGCTGACTGTGATTCTGCAAGGTACGTTGGCGTTGGCTGGATGTTGTGAGCTGAGTAGAAAATAAATTCTGACTTGAGCTTTTAGCCCAATTCTCCATCTGTATATAGACTGTAGATACAAGTAGTAGATACAATGGCAGAAATAAATTGCTTAGATGACAACGAAATTAAACAAAAAAGGAAAGATTCAATTATTTCGTCTAAGATTTCATTATTTATAATAAGTTTATATAACCTTTTGACATTAAATTTGCTTAAAAATTAATTTCACAATTACGCGTTCTTCACTAATTTTTTACATTTTCTCCATAACTCTTTTCCGTGTAGAATTATATGCGCAAAATGCAAACGAAATTTTTGCTCAATCAGCGTACTAAGCTTTAAGAAAAAAAAAACACATTCTGTCAAGTCCCATTGAACAGAGCGGATCAATAAACAGTAGTGCGTTAATTTATATTCGGAAGAAGTGGTATTAAGTATAGTTATCTGAACAAAATTAAGTTCAACCTAAAGACAAAGTGTCAGTGCAAGTGTTGGCATTTGCAAAAAAGGAGAAACAAGCTGTATATCGGATGTTTAAGGATTTACAAAATACATTTTCTCCGCTGTCATATTGCTGCTAACAACCATACATCCAAACACGTGCCGCTCTGAGAGGATCCCGAATTGGAAGATCTTAATCAGAGGGCATCTCCACACATAGGTGGCACTACTACCAATTCTCCGAAAATATTAATTATTGTAGCCGAGGCGTGCACCAAAAGTGCCAACGGACTAAACTGGAACTAAAAAACCCAACGTGACCTATAAAAGTGAAGGAAAAAACCAAACAGCTTAATCTGGATTGATGAAAAGGTTATCCGGCAAAATTTATTTGAAGCAGGAACTTGGGATTCGCAACCTACAACTTGTACCAAAACAACAAATCAAGCTTTCGAATATACTCTGGCCAACAACAGTCAACATCCAGCCGAAGCGGAATTATCAAGGTGTTTTTTGAAATTTCAAATTGGTTCTACATTTAGAGTGTCACTTACAAATTAGCTAAGTAGTAGTTATTATATTCTTTTTTTTCTTAATTTTTCTTTTTTTTCCTTATCTTACATTTTGAATTTGCTACATATGAATTACATAGCATAGATTTACAATTGATTCTACTTAATCTTCTTTTGTTTAATTTTCACTTTTCTTTTTCCTCACATGAATCACACAAACTAGCTTTTATCTTAGCTCTTATTTTTAGTTTGTAATTATCTGGTGGTAGTTATCTTTAAGATTATATATTTTTTCTCACTTAGTTAGGAAAAGCCCCTATTATATAGATATTTGGTACAGAACTTCCTTACCTTGACGTACGGCACGACTATACACTTTCTCACTGACGCACAAATGAACAAACGCCCCTAGTGGGCGACTAAACATGGGCACGGCCAGATGGCCGCAGAACTATTATGCCTTACTGGACGTGGAGGACTCCATGCCCAGGAAGGTGCCAAGAAAAAACGACAAGCGGGGTACGCGATGGTCCGAATTTCCTTAATTGGAGGAATCACTCAGTGACGCCTTACTGGCCCGGAGCCAAAGTACGTCCTCATCTCACTAAATGACAAAACTAAACTCATCACGGAGCTAAACCCCTTCATTGTTACCAAACACATTGAGCATTGCTCTCCTACCATCCGCTCCTGCAAACCACTGAGAGACGGAAAATACTGTTATAATATTTCTCACTTCGTTACAGCAATTATTTTGCTTTTCGTGCTGGTCGAGCGATTCCAGCGTAATCTGTGACCGATTGTACTTCGGCTGGGGCCGGTGGATCCTCTTAATGTAAAACAAAACACTTTACCTTATCTGAGCCCCTGGTTGGCTCCGCGTTTATCCTTCAGGAACTTCCACACTCCTTTGCTACCAGGAAAACCGGGGATTTTCACCTTGGGGTACCGCAACGGCGACATAAAACTTTGCTACTTGAGGATTGAAAATTGCAAAGCAAAGTAATCCGTCTTCTCTCCAAAGAAACTATTATTTTTCTTTTTCTTGTTTATTTTCTTTTATTTTCGTTATCCTTTTAAATTTAATTAATTCTCCTTTTTTGTTCTTTTTTTAATTTTACTTTTATTTCGTTCAACTTTTTGTTTTTTTGCTCTAGACTTTTGTACAACGACTACCGTCTCTCTGCTCTTTTCTTCTTCTATCAACACACTATCTTTTTATCTAATCTTAACTAGCTACATCTACCTTTCAGTGTTTTCATCTGTTAAAGCCTTATTCTACTCGCTAGAACTTCATTTTATTCTTTTACAAATTCTTATCTAATTTTATTTAACATTTCTTTTAGAAATTCATTTTAATTCTTACAACTTTTATCAAAGTCTAATTGACATTTTGTTTTAGCAATTAATTTTTATGTTTACAAGCTCTTATCTCATTTTTTTTTACATTTCTTTTCGAAATTCATTTTAATTTTCACAACTTTCATCTAAGTCTAATTGACATTTTGTTTTAGCAATTCATTTTTATTTTTACAAGTTCTTACCTAATTTTAATTTTCACAACTTTCATCTAAGTCTAATTGACATTTTGTTTTAGCAATTCATTTTTTCGTTTACAAGTTCTTATCTCATTTTATTTGACATTTCTTTTAGAAATTCATTTTAATTTTTACAACTTTCATCTAAGTCTAATAGACATTTTGTTTTAAATCTTGCTTTACTAAACGTCACAAATATCTATTGCCTCCATTTCCCATACCTTGGCGGAATTACATTTACTTCCTACTTAAGATTGGTCAGAGTGGTGCATTCGCAAGATCATTGTGATTCTACGTCTAACCACAAATCCAGCAAAATGCTTCGGCTCCGTGCGGCAGCGTTTGGGTTCGCCTTCTATACAGTCGGCTGGCGTGGTCTATAGGTGACGACCAGGTGTCGCTCGAACTTGTAAGGATTGATTTAAGATTTCCGTATGGTTCAATATCTCCCTCTGACTGAACAGCTGACTGAACTGTCAAGTCCGATTCAGTGTTTTGTTTTGTGTTGTACTTAATTTATGGTTTCGTGTAGTATTCTCCTGCTACTCGTGCAATTCTGTGCTGATTTTCAAATCAATATTCTATCCCGTCAGGGTATACCCCTCTATCCGAATGTACTCCAAACTGCTGGATACTAGTCGCCCACAGATTTATGGGAAAGCAACCTGCCACAATATTCATCGAATTATGCCCAGCATTCAGATTGTGTTTATTTTGGTAAAGGAGGGATGTTTATTCGATCGGATAAATAAAAACGAGGTAAGTGGTTCTGTTACAATACCTTGCGTTTTCCCCTCAAAGACGGCTGCAGAAAAAACTTATCAAAAATTTTACAAAGGTTGAAGGCTATGATACCAAAATAGAATACCACCACAAGTTAAATTCATCTAAGGGTATCGCGTTCGCTCCAAACTTAAAATTCCTCTCGGAACAAGAACTACTAGAAGGGTTAAAAGACAAAAACAAATCTGTAACCGAGGATAGAAAAATCACTCGCCAACCCAACCCCAACCGGAGCCCTTCAGATTACTTTTGATAGGCTCTCTCCACCCAACAACATCGTTTGCTGCCTAGAAAGCCTCACCATACGAAGATGGTACCCTGCTCCACTACGCTGCAGGTCCTGTCTCGCTTTTGGACATCACGAGTCTTCCTGCAAGGAGACGCCAGCGTGTGAGTTTTGCGGCGGACCTAAGGCAAAGGACGACGTGGACCATGCAAACTGCAACAGAATTTATTGTGTTGGGTATAAGCTTGAGGGAAAGCACACCACACTCTCTAGAGATTGCCCCACCTACTTAAGGGAAAAAGAGATCGTCAATATACAAGTCGACAACTACCTTACAAGGTACGAGGCGGGAAAGAATTGGTACGCCATGAATGGTAACCTTGCGCCGGTTCTCGAGAGCCAGATCAGGACCATGCCAGGCTTATCCTTCTCAGACGCCTTCAAAAACATGCCATCGACCCGTAACGAAACAACACAAAAAACCACAAGCGGAGCAGTAAACATCGAAGCAGTGCCCAAACTTCAGTCTTAATCTACCCCAGCTACATCATACACCAAGCTAGAAAAAAACACCCTTAATTCAAAACCTCAAGCTAACAACCTGAAACGCTCAGAAAAAAATTCAACACATAGCAAAACTACACAAGACTCTAATGAAACCACCCCGCAGAAAATCACCACGACAGTTACTGTACATAAAACTAAAGACCCCACTCCAAAGAACATAAAGACATCGAAAAAATATCTATCACAGACACATCCTCCGACATACTCACTATCGAAGACGACCACAGCACAGACTTTACAAAAATAAAACTTACAGAACACAATATAATGGTGTCCACCGTACCCGATGCTGAGAGTATAGCCATAAGGGCTGGTACAAACTTCTCCTTTGGGGCGAAAACCCTCGAAGATGTCAATCGACTTCTTTCTCTATCTCTAGCCACCTACAAAAAACTAACTGCTCAATTCTTAGAGCATCCACACTCTCCCATTTCATCTCCAAATACTTTACAACTAGATACAGAACAGCCCACAATCCCTGTCTCAGACGACGGAATGCTCTAATCCCCATGTTTTTCCTCCTCTCCTCGCATTCTTCTAAGTTGCCACTGATTTTCTCTCTGGCTTTCATATCCTTTTTTCTCTTCCTCTAACATGTCCCAATCCAGAAAGCAGGTCCAGAATCACCTGGAGGATTGTAAAATTCTTCAATGGAATGTCTATGGCCTCTTCAACAATCTGAGCAGCCTTCAGCTGCTCATCTCCGAATTTTCACCTTTCATCCATGCCATTAAAGAAACACACCTCCCATCCACTTCCCCTCCCTTTCAACTAAACAAATTTACCCCGTACCACCACAACACCTTTGCCTATCGTCGAGGAGGCGTAGCGGTGCTGTTCAGAGAAGATATCCCTTCCAGCCTGATATCAATCAACACCCCACTTACAGGTATTGCGGTCAGAGTCTACATGAGAACACCTATAAATGTCGTGCCCGTCTATGTGGGGGGCGGGGACAAAGTGAACGGACGTCTCTTAAGTTCCTTAGTGGAACAAATCACCGGCCCTACCTTCCTCCTGGGGGACTTCAATGCGCATCACCCGTTATGGTGATCGACGACGAGTGACTCCAGGGGAAGGGGGATTGTCGGATGGCTTGACGGCTCCAATCTCGTCCTCCTCAATGACGGCTCACCCAGTATTCTCAATACGAGAAACACACTGAGGCATTTAGACCTGTCCTTTGCACCACCGAACTTTGCTCATAAGATAGACTGGCGAGTTGCACGTAACCCCAAAGGAAGTGACCATCTTCCTTTACAGATATCCATCTCCAAGCTTCTTCCAGGCAGGGCACACATACCTAGGTACGTGGAAAGTCATGCAGACTGGGACAAATTTCGATTGGGCGTCACGGAACACCTACAGCTACAATCCCTATACCGCTTCGTAGACTAAGAGGCAGCAACCTTATTGAAAGCCATTAGATTCGCCGCCAATAACAGTATCCCGCTCAATCATCCAGTCCTAAAAAACGCAGCCCCCATAGCTAACGACTCAGGGCCGATTATTTATCCAACGGAAGGGCTCGGCCTGGAAGAAATTCAAATAACTTCCTAACATTGCAAATGCCATTGCGTATCGCGGTGCAAATGCAATAATGCGCAGGGAAATCAGACTTGCTAAAAAGCAAGCATGGCAGGACTTTGCGGATAGCATAAATGCAGAAACACCCACGAGAGAAAACTGGAGGAAGGTCCGAGCTATTTGCGGACGCCCCACTAAGGCAGGAATCACGGGCCTTTTGATAGAGGAACAAATAGTTCAGGACCCCAAGCTTATTGCTGAGACACTTGAATCTCACATAGCCAGCTATTCTAACACCCAACTTCACCCAACCTTTACACCTGTTTCCACCATCCAATTGAAACTGTGCGAGGAGACCAGCACAGGGACTAGAGCCATCTCGCCCTCCCACCCCCTCGATGATCCTTTCTCCATACGGGAAATTAAGGACACCCTTTATTCGTTCCAAGGATCCACTCCCGATCTGGACAATATCTCGTTTGGAATGCTTAATCAGGCACCTATTGCCTGGCTACTACATAAGAGCTAAAAGACTCTACAATCTTGTCTACGATCTACGCAAATTTCCGCAGGCTTGGAAGACTACTGAGATCAGATCGATTCCAAAAACGTCCAAAAAGATTCCTAACCCATCCGAAAACAGAACGATATCCCTCCTTTCCACTACATCCAAAATCCTGGAGAAGCTGATGGCAAAGAAACTGTCATGGAAGCTAGAGCAGTTGCTGCTGCCACAAGTTGCAAGCTACAGACCTGGAAGGGGTACCCAGTCCCTCCTTCAGGAGCTGGAGAACAACCTGGCAAGCGCGCTAGGGGAAAGCATTCTGCTGTGCTGTCCGTGGACCTAGAAAAGGCGTTCGATAGAATACTTAAACACGTAGTCCTCCGACAACTCACGCAATGGAGCATGGGGAAGGGATTTGTGGACACCGTTGACTCGTTCCTTACTAAAAGAAGAATTAAGTTCAGAGTGGAAAGGACAGTTCTCCTCCATCCACACCTCACGTAATGGGCTCCCACAAGGCTCCCCGCTCTCTGTCCACCTATTTAATGTTTCATCCACTCTCTGTCAGAGAGCTTCGATAAGCTGCCAAATCTCTTCTACCACATCAATGCTGACAATATCATATGCTATGCTTCTGGTGAGGTTCCATTTGTAAACCACGCGCTCAACAGAGCTCTGAGAGCGATCTCAGTCTGGACCGACACAAATGGAGCCAAAATTTCCCTTAACAAGCTTGAAGCTCTACATGTTTGTCGGAGACGGAAATGTGCTGAGAAATCCTTTGAAGGAGACATAGCTTCTACCCCTCTACAGAAATCCTCGGGCTGGTCTTCTCGCACAATCTAAATTGGACAAAGCACGCTGCAAATCTCGCAGAGGCCGTAAGAAGCAGGAATAACCTCCTAAAGGTAATATGTAGAAAGAACGCCGGATCTCCAGTAGAGACGGCCACTAAAATAGCTAAGCAGTTGGTAGTTGGCAAGATCGACTACTGCTTGACGATCTATGGCTTCACGACCCTCTTAAATATCCGCAAAGTCCAGGCATCCCTAAATGCCACAACCAGGATAGCCCTTAGCGCCCTCCGTACAACTCCCATAAATAGTCTGCTTATTGAATCAGGGTTTCCAACTTTTACGCTAAGAAGAGAGGAACTCGCTGGCAACCTTTTCCTCAAGACCCTCCATAACCCTAACTCCGCGCTCCGCCTCCTTGCTATAGACATCCTATCCCTGAATCTCACCCTCTCCAAGCGCACCAGTCTTAGCTTTGCTAGAATTATTATATTATTATATATATATATTATACTATATATATATACCCTCAACACTATTGCCTTCAATCCAGAGCAGCTTAATTCAAAGCTCTCTGTCCCTCCCTGGAGAGTCCTTACTGGGAGAATTCTACTCTATGAAAAAAACTATGAGCATCTAGACAGAACAAACAAGATAAGACTACAGATCGACACATGCGAATGATTACAAGCCGACACTAAAATCGATACGGACGCCTCGGAGGACGAGGAAAACGTAGGGATTGCTGTCTGGACTGAGCACAGAACTGCCGAACTACCATCCTCCCACAAACTGCCAGCGTGGACAGATGTTTTCACGGCGGAGCTAACGGCTGTCTGGGAGGCTGTCAGATGGGCCTCCAACCAGGAGGGAACATATGCCATCTTCTCGGACAGCCTTTCTTCGCTCAAGGCCATAAAAAACCTTAAGAACAAAAACCCGCTGGCAGTCAATATAAGAAACTCCCTGCACACTGGGATAATCACCCTAGCGTGGTGTCCACCCCATGTAGGGATAAACGGGAATGAGAGAGCGTCCTCGCCAAGAGCGCGCTTCGCTCTTCACTCGAGCTGACAAACCCACCGAGTTACAAGGCGGCTAGACCTCACTTCAGGCAACTACAGCATGACAGCAGAAGCGTCAGCTGGCGCGAATCGGAGGAAAATGCCGTGCCGCGTAATGTATAAAAGCATCTTCAAACAGGTGAAGTTGTCGACTTTTGGCACTTTGTGCAATCGGTAAATATATGCAATAATCTAGTTTTATTTGAACAAATTATTATTATTAGTCGATCAAGAAGCAGCCACACGTACTAAAGCCATACGTTTCGCTGCTAACAAAAGCATCCCTCTTAGTAAACACGTTACCAAAACGAAGCCCCCGTGGCTCACGGCGCACGTTCAAGGTTACATTCAACGAAAAGACTCGAAGAAACTCAAACGACAACCTGGCACTGCAAATGCCATTGCTTACCGCAAGGCAAATGCACAGATGCGCAGGGAGATCAAGCTGGCCAAAAAGCAGTCATGGCTGGATTTTGCGAACAGCATCAGTGCGGACACCCCAATGGGTGAAAATTGGCGGAAGGTCCGGGCTATTTGTGGCCGCCCCTTTAAGGCAGGCATCACAGGCCTTAAAATAGGGAACCAAATAGTTCAGGACCCGAAGCAGATAGCGGAAAGTTTTGTATCATACCTCACCAGCTACTCCAATGAACCCGACCCTACGTTCTTGACCATGAATGGATTGTGCGTAGAGACAAGCAACAGGAAAGAAGACACCCACCTTCGGAATGCCTTAGGAGATCCCTTTTCCCTCCAGGAGGTTAAGAAAACTCTTAACTCTTTCCATGGTACCACTCCAGGTCTGGACAACATCACATTCGGTATGCTGAAACGGGCTCCTTCAGCCTGGTTAGAAAGATCTAGGGGACTATTTGACCTAATCCTCAATCTGGGTAGATTTCCACAAGCTTGGAAGCTTGCCGAGATTAGGTCTATACCGAAGAACACAAAAAAGATCCCTTGTCCCTCCGAAGCCAGACCGATTCACTCCTTCCCACAATCTCCAAAATCCTTGAGAAGATGATGGCCAACAGACTGTCTTTGCTACTGGAAAAGAAGTTGCTGCCACCAGTTACAAGCTACAGGCCTGGTAGGGGGACTCAGTCCTTCCTCCAGGAACTGGAGCATAACCTGGCATGCGCGCTCTCCATGGGAAAGCACTCTGTTGTGCTAGAAAAGGCGTTCGATAGAACACCTAAGCGCTCCGTACTGCGACAGCTTGAACGATAGAACTTGGGGAAGAGATTCGTTGAGACAGTAAACTCCTTTCTAACAAACATAAGGATTAAAGTTACAGTAGGAGCACATTCCTCCTCCGCACACAACATCCTCAAAGGACTCCCGCAAGGGTCTCCACTCTCTGTCCAACTTTTTAATGTGTACATCCACTCTCTTAGTGAGAGTCTGGACAAAATTCCGAATTTCTTCTTTCATGTTTACGCTGACAACATTATCTGTTATGCTTCAGGTAAAGTCCGGTTTGTAAAGAACGTGCTCAACAGGGCAATGAGAACAATCTCAGTTTGGACCGACACAAACGGGGCTAAAGTCGCCTACAACAAGTTGGAAGCACTTTATGTCTGTCGCAGACGAAAATGTGCAGAGAGCGCCTTCGAAGGTGACATAGCTTCTGTCCCTCTCCAAAAAAGTCTGATAGTTTACAGCTGATTGGAGTTTTCCAGCTGGTTATGCTTTTGATCGGGTCTATGATGTAAGGTTTGGGGATATTTTCTTAGGGAAACTCCGATCTTTGGATTATACTTTTTTATTGTTCACTCGACGTTTCGGGTCTTGTTTAGTACCCTTCTTCAGGAGTTAGCTAAATTAGAGTACAAGATAGTATTGCGATCAATTAAAATATTTGATGTTCTCACCTTTGTTTTTGGTAAGATGAAAAATTGTTTTAAAAAATGTTATTGAGACATATTTTACAGAAAAATACACATTAAAAATATGATAAAAACGTTAACTAAACATATAAATAAATAAATAATAAATAAAAAATAAAACAAAATAAATAAACAAATAAATAAATAAATAATTTAAACAAGTAAATAAATAGGTGAAAATTAAATGACTATTTTATTTAAGGGATCACAGATGAATGGTGTGCGGAGTTCTTTGTCATGTTGTGATGTCAATTTTCAGTTTTCTGAGTATGTGTTGGTAATCTTTATTTATTAGATCTGTGTTTTGTCTTAAATTAGTTAGATTCCTTTTTTCCATGTAGATGTGGCAAGCTTCTTTGAATTCGCGTTTTGCTTTGTTTTTCTCTATGTTTATAATTGTTGCATTATCAAATGCGAATACGTGTCCGGTTTTTATTGTATGGGATGCTAATGCTGATCGTGGTGTTTTCTTGGTTATGTATGTTTTGTGCTGTGATAGTCTGGTTCTGAGTTTTTTTGATGTTTGTCCTGTATATGCTGTAGTGCAGTTTTCACATGGTACTTTGTAGACAACATTATTGGCTTCTTGTGTGGGTATAGGGTCCTTTAATTTTGAGTAGCATCTATTGAGTTGCGTTATAGGTTTGAATGCGATTTTTATTTTATTATTGTTATTTTGAAATATCCTGGCGATTTGGTAGTGTTGTCTTATGTTATTATGTAGCTAATCGTTCTATTATGTTGGGTGTTATAATAATGAGTATTCCTTGTTGCTTTCTTGATTAATGTGTCTATTGTGTGGTGTGGATAGTTGTTTTTTGTGAGAATGTCTGTTGCAATTTTTATGCTTTTCTGTGTGAATTGCCGATTACTTATTTTAAATATTTTATTTATGAATGATTGAGCTGTGTTAATTTTTGTTTTTTGTGGGTGATTGGAGAAATAGTTCAGTATCCTGCTTGAACTACAGGGCTTACAGTTCCAGTCTGTTATTATTTTATTGTTGTTTGTTCTGATTAAGCGGATGTCCGAATGGGATTGTTTTTTTATTCTCTTTTTCGATGGTGAATTTTAACTTATTGGGGATGCTATTGAATGTGTGTGTGAATTCTATTTCGGAGCATTTTGGTATAGCGCAGATAATGTCATCTACGTACTTTTTTATAAATGTCGGTTTTATGTATAATTTTTATAAAGCTTCTTCCATCACGTAATCAAGCGCCATTTCAGCTAGAATGCCACATAGGGGGTTTCCCATAGCAAGTCCATATTTTTGTCTGTACATTTTATTATTGTATTTGAAGTAATTGCAGTCTATAATACAAAATTTAATAATTTCTTTAAAAAGAACTATGTCTATTGGTGTAATTTCTTCTATTAGGTGCCATTGATTGTCAATTATCTTTAACATTAGTTCTGTGACAACATTTGTATAGAGAGATTCCACGTCTAATGAGATAAGTTGATCATTCGGTTTTAGTGTTACACCATCTAGGAAAATTTTCATTTCATAGGTATTTTTAACATTGTGCGTACTGTGATTTATTTGCTGCAGTATATTGCTTATATATTTTGATAGATTGTAACTAGGGCTATTAGTTGTTGTAATTATTGGTCTCATGGGTATGCCGTCTTCGTGTATTCTTGGGAGACCATATAGACGGGGGCATGTGGCTGTATCCATGGAGAGATTTCTCTTTTGGATTTCATTTATGTAGTGTTTGTTAGCCATGGTAAGAACTAGTTTATTGTTTCTATTTTGATATACTGTGGTTGGGTCATTTTCTAGGTGTGTATAAGTACATTCGTCATTTACCATGGATTCCATTTTTTGTAAGTATTCTTGTTTTTGCATAATTACAGTCATATTGCCCTTGTCTGATTTTACCTTGTATAGATGTGGGTTTTTATTGAACAATTTCTTCGTGGTTTTTTCGCAGTGTTGTAGGAATGTTTCTATTTTATTGTCTTTGTGGTTTTTCATGTAGCGCTGTATTTCGTGTATTACCATTTTACGTGTTTCTGATCTCTCTTCTAGAGCAGAAATATCATTGACTGCATTCTCTGTAGATGTTATGAGTTCAAGGGCAGCTTTATGTTTATTAATATTGGTTGGCATGTTGAATTTAGGTCCAAGACTTAGTATTATAGTGGCTTCCGTGAGAATATTTTCATCGGATAACTTTCGGATTGCCTGCTTCTTGATAGTGCTATTTTATGTTTAAGTTTTTCGTTGTTCATTTTGCTAATATTATTAAAAAGTGTTTTCTGTGTAGTTAGGAAGTTTTGAACGTAGTTATCAGGAATTGTCTCAGACAAGTTTTAATTAATTGTGAGAGGTGGTTGCTGATATTTTTTTTAATTTGCCAGTGACGTTCTTTTATCTCAAGGTTAAGCAATGTTTTTTCGGTTTTCGTTTTTATGTTATTAAATCTGTGCCAAAATGGGGATTTAAATAAAATAGTCAATTAATTTTCACCTATTTATTTATTTTGTTTAAATTATTTATTTATTTATATGTTTAGTTAACGTTTTTATCATATTTTTAATGTGTATTTTTCTGTGAAATATGTCTCAATAACATTTTTTAAAACAATTTTTCATCATACCAAAAACAAAGGTGAGAACATCAAATATTTTAATTGTACGCAATACTATCTTGTACTATAATTTAGCTAACTCCTGAAGAAGGGTACTAAACAAGACCCGAAACGTCGAGTGAACAATAAAAAAGTATAATCCAAAGATCGGAGTTTCCTTAAAAAAATATCCCAAACCTTACAAAAAAGTCTGAAAATCCTGGGGTTGGTCTTCGCGCACAATCTCAACTGGTCCAAACAAGCAGCGATTGTGGCAGACTCTGTAAAAGTCGAAACAATCTGCTAAAAATTATATGCAGAAGGAATTCCGGCCCACCTCTGGAGAGAGCCATTAAGATCGCTAAACAACTTGTCATTGGCAACCCCAGAGAAGAGAGGAGCTTGCCAGTCACCTTGCCAGTCCTTAAGACCCTACATAATTCCAAATCCCAAATCCAAATCCTTAAACCCTATCCCCACCAGACGCACCTGTGCCGGCTTGACACATGCGATTGCAAACAACCCTGACACCCTCTGAATCATTCCCTTTGATCCCAATAAACTAAACCCTGTGGACAACCCCCTCCCCCCCCCCCCGCCTGGAGAGTGCCTACGGCGAGAATTCTAACAGACGAAAAAAGCTTCGAACATCTTGACAATACATGTAAAACAAGACTCCATACAGACAAATACAGACGCATAAACGCAAACATAAACATCTACACTGACGCCTCAAAAAATGAGGAGGAAGTCGGCATTGCTATCTGTTCGAATAAGGAAAAAGAAGAACTCTCCCTCTCCTACGCATTACCATTTTGGTCAGATGTCTTTTTGGCTGAACTTACAGCTGTCTGGGAGGCCGTAAGGTGGGCTGTGAAACAGGAAGGTACCTGTGCAATATTTTCAGACAGCCTGTCCTCGCTGAAGGCTATTGACAATATCAAAAATAGAAACCCGCTGGCATCCAACATCAGCAAGTCCCTTCACACTGGTAAGATCACCTTAGCATTGTGCCCAGCCCATGTCGGCATTCCTGGTAATGAAAAATCGGACACGCTTGCCAAAAACGCGCTGCGCTGCGACAGTATAGAAATCACGCCGCCGAGCTACAAAGCCGCCAGGTCTCATGCACGTAACTCCAGCACAATGTCAGAAGCGCTGCCTGGAGCTTATCCCGTACTTTCCTTGCTTCACAACACAAATCATCTGACAAGCTCATCATGCCCGACGCTCCAAGGGATAAAATGATATCGATCGCGAGGTTGAGACTTGGTCATATCCTTCCAGTGAAGAAACATATCTTTAATAAAGAACCTGCCCCCACCTGTTCCTACTGCCGTAACACCTCCTTAACGACGGCACATATTCTTCAGCAATGCATAGAACTACAGTGACTACTTAACGAACACGGAACGAGCAAAACACCGACAGAACTCCTTACATACAGTGAGGAGGATACGGACACACTACTCTATGCATTGAGGACATACCTACAAGACGGACAACTACATACCAGACTCTAAGGACGGACATACAGTTTTATATAAAATTTTATTAAAAATTAAATATTTAAAAAAAAAAAAGAATTTTTTTTTTATGTATATACGACACTTTTATTATTGGCTCTTTGGCTCTTTTAAAAATTTCTTAAAAATACGTGGCAAAAGGCTCTACAAAGTGTAAAAAAAGACGCTAGCTAAACTAAATGGTATAAAAAGTCAATAGGGACAAAAAATAACATTTAAAACAATTATAACAACTAATAAACATCAAAAAAGACACAAAAATGTAAAACAAATGACACAAAATTCTCAAAAGAGACTAAAAAACAGACACAAGAATTTTGAAAAGGATCTAAAATATGTACAAAAAATTTAAAAGTCCCAATTTTGACAATTGGGTAAGTGGCAGTTCCAAGAAGTTCCAAAATTTCAAAATAAACTAATAAAAATGTCCCTAAACGAGCGAATTTCTACAAAAAAAATTGCAATTTAGAACCGAAACCGAAACCGAATTAAAAATAAATCACCGAACGAACGAAAAATTTACGCGATACCGTTATAGAGTCCCGCGAGAGCAGCCTGTAGTATCATAGACCTCTACAAACTGCCCTCATCATCCCTCCAGCTTAACATCTCTAACAGAGTGCTTGTCCTTCCCACAGCACTTGCAACGATTCCTAAGCGAGGAGAAGCCCCGTGGACTAGTGTTGCAAATGCTGTGGCCTGCTATCACCAGTGAAAGACAAGAGCTCCGTCCTGCACCGACGATAGTGGTTGCCATGTGCAGTTGAATGTGTCTGCGTTCGTTGCCAGATATTCAAGACGTAAACGTCTCTTCAACCTGTCAACGAAGTGGCGCTTAAGTGCGTGTGCGTGGTGTTGTGGGTCAGTGTTCTGATTCCCATTTTCGACTCTCATGTAGTACAGGTGAATTGTAGATTTGGCCAGTGTCAACACAAAGCTAATCAAACAATTCACTCGACTACAGACCTTTGGTCCCCATAGAAACGATGTCCTAGTAATGCCGAAATTCGGGTGGATCAACTGACACATACCGCGCACGAGATCCATTAGACCCTGCAAAGTCGGACAAGTGAAGAACCTGTGAAACAGGGTGCCTTCACCAGCAGAAACTGTGCAAATCCTCTGAACCCGCCGGTCAATATGTGACAACTGATTAGGATGCACAAGACTGTGATGTAGCAATTTGAATGCTACATCAGCATCTCTGTAATTAGAAGGATAACTGTAGACTACTCTGCAAGTTATCTCTCCCATCACGCCCATATTCACCCCGAGGTGTATTCGCCATTTGTTGTATCCTGTATACTCCTGAGGTCATATTGACATAAGCACGTCACGGAGCACACGTGTTGTAAGTGTGCTGAAAGTTGTGTGCGTGTGGTGGTCTGTTCGGAACGAAAGCATCTTTCAACTTAGTGCCAGGGTCACTGGTCCCAAGTTGGCGAAATCTCTCCCGCGCACAAGCAGCCAGGTCGTGTAGTTGTGCAATGTTAGTGTTTATTCGACAGTTTCCCGAGATATCAATAATATCTCCGAGAACCGTCAGTGTATGCGTGTCAGCTTCAAAACCCCGAGCATTACTGAACACTGAATCTATTAATTCAGGATTAAACCTGATTGGAATCGACGCGAATTGCGTGTACCGTAGAGGATTCCACTTAAGGTGAAATGCTGGCCTGATTCTGCCCCAGGTCTGAATCGTTGAGATTAGATCCTGTGGCCAGTCACGAGGATAAGGTGGTCGAACAGAGAGTAGGTAGTAATACTCCCCTATGCCGATCTCTCCCAGTACATTCACCCACAGTTGAGAAATCAAGCTGTCTCTCTGGCAAAACACTCTTTGGAATGCACGCACTTGGAGACACCTTGATTTCACAACCAAGTTAGTGAGACCTAATCCACCTATCTTGACTGGCAGACAGACCGTGCTTTCAGCAACCCATCGTCTTCCGCACCAAAACGCGTCTATCGCTTTTGCTTGAAGAAGACTTACGAAGCCTTCATCAAACGTCTCAGCCTTTAGCAGATGAACGATGGACGAGGTAATCAAATAGTTTATCACGACTGACCTACCCATTAAGGTTAGTGGAAACAGTCGAATACGCCATGAGTTTACAGCTCTAGAGAGTTTCTCAAGAGCGATGCGTCTATTATTTGATTTACTCCCGCGTTCGATATACACACCTAAATACTTCAGGCAAGTATTAGTCCATTGGATGTTCAGTGGACTATCTGTACGATCTCTCCACCTTCCACACCACAAGCCTTGACTCTTACTAAGGTTGATTTTAGCGCCTGCTATACGTTCGCACTGTTCGAAAACAGCACGAGCGACCGGAAAAACTTCATCTCCTGTCACGAAAATAGACAAACCATCCGCATACACCAACATAAGAGGCCTCACATTGGTATATTGTTGACGCATACCGTCCGAGCATTCGACGAAGGTTCACTAGTAGCGGGTCCAACGAAAGATCATAAAGCATACCTGACAATGGACAGCCCTGTCTGATACCTCGATGAAACGAGATAGGAGCTAGAACTTGTCCTTGATGCTTAATCAAAAGAATAATAATAATAAAATAATGAAAAGAAAAGAATTTTAGAAAAAGGGGAAAAAAATAAAAAAATAAAATTAAGGCCTTAGAGAATAAGTACATGAACTGGTTACTTAAAAATAGACAATAGATTTCTTATCCTATACATATTAGCTTAGAACATTGTTAATTTAAATAGACATAATTAATTTTAGCTTTCATAGACAGAATTGGACTTACTTTGAAATAAAATAGAACTAGTATTCACAACCATTCACAAAATATAAAACTAAAATTAGATTTTAAAAAAGAATATAACACACTTATGTCGTAATTTTCCATAGTTTAGCCGTAAGCTCCACTTTTTAAACTGAATACATGTAGTCTCCATTTTTACATTTTTACTCATAGTGCGCTTAGTTGACCAAACTGAACTGTCACTAAAATAAAAACATAAAAGTCACATTAGTTATTATGTCCTTTTTATATTATAAAAAAAAAATAATAATAATAATAGTAATATATAGTAACAATCTCTCCTAATATGTCAGAATTACAAACGCACTCATAGGCTAGCTGTAGTCTCCACTTCTCAACTGGTATACGCTTTAGGCTCGATATATATCCATATAGCGGTCGCTATAGTTGACCAACTGAACGGTCACTAAAATAAGGTCACGAAAGTCACATTAACTATTATGTATGTAAATTATATAGTTATTTAAAAAAAAAATAATAATTATAATTAATCAACTTTCCTATTGTCTCAAAACATCTCATGTCACCCTCTTAGCATACTTTCTTCTTTCCTCATGTAGTTATAAGACCATTTGTTTTTGAATACATCCTCTCATAGTTAGTAAGCAAATAATAGGTGTAGTCCATATTTTCAATACAAATGCCTTTTGGCATATAAGTCAGTGGCGGTTCGTGGGATTCAGAAGAAGGGAAGCAATACATTTTATGTAAATTATAGCTCCGCTTTTCAGACTATTTCATTGCTACTATAAGTAATTATACATGTATCATGTATAAGTCAATGATGTCAACACAATATTAATTTATATTTATATATTATTATTTATTTTTGCTCTTGAAAGTGAAGGAAGCCATTATCATCGTTAAATAAATCAGCGATGCAATCATATCTTTCATTTAATCCATTCACAGCAAATACTGTCTGCCCCATAATTAAGCAAATACAAAAATTTCACTCAATATCCCCTTTCACAACGTACGCAAAAAATCTAATCATCTAATTCATTCTTTTGAATTCAATTACCATTATTATTGTACTTAGGTAGGTATACTCGTTCGCCGGAATACTCAAATAAAAGCAAGAATTCTACATTGTCTCGCAATTAAACAGAAACGTACGTAATATTATAGATAGTCAATATCTTATTTTTGCACAATATGAATAAAATATGTTTAAAAAAATTTTATAATAAAAAACATTCAAACATTTATAGTCAAACGAGATAATATAATTTTAAAATATTGTTATTTTGTAGATTCAGTTTTGCAATGAAACTTTTCTTGGGTGAAAGAAAACATAATTTTTTACTTAGCCTATAATTTATTAATGAAAGTTATTTATTTAAAAAGTTTTTTTAATCGTATTTTATTATCTAATCATTACATCTTTGCTAAAAACTCATATAACAGGACATACAGTTAGTTTACATGAATACTTGAGTACTTGGCTTGAAATCCACTTGAAGCTCAGGTAGGGTTGATTGAATTAATTCAAATTACTTGAGTTGAATGTTTCTTGAATTTAATATTCCAATTACTTAAGTTGAAATTTACGCATTGAATGAGCGTTTTCATGATATTTTGATTACTTCAAGCATACTTCAAGAATACTTCAAGTATTCATGTAAACGTACTGATAATTTATCTAATATATGCATATTAACTCGCATCTACGTTCTTTTGCGAATGTTGAGATGTAATTTTTTACCTCTGCGGTAAGTATAGTTTAGAAGATTATCGCACTTTAATGTAAATACTTCCATGTAAAAAAGTTTTACACGAAAAAACTGGAAAATTTATTTCACATCAAAACCCTTCGGTTAATCATATAAAATTTAAATGTTCACATGAAATATGTAAAATATTATGCTGAAGCGTTTAAAAAAAAATCAGCCCCCCGCAAGAACTTACACGCCCGTTTGTACACAAACTCGAAAATCACGTATTTTAAAGATATTCGGGTGAAAAAAGTCGGTTATAAAGTTTCTTACAGAACAAAAGAAAATATGCCATTTAATAAATCTCAGCAAAAGCTTCAATTTGGTATTACACATGGCCAAAATTGGACAACGCCATGAGTGTAGTTACCGCCCTCCCTCCCAAAACCCCCAAAAACGTAAAAAATTAAGCCCTCTGACTAATTCTAAAACAAAAAATCCCATGTAAATCCATCCACGTTTACTATTCTAAAACAATTCCTAAAATTTCACAATATTCATCACGAAGGTCGGATAAAAGTTATTTAAAAAAAGCTACGAATTTGTTAACATCTGGCAGCATTTAAATAAATCGTGAGCAAGACCGACACCCACCCGCACCAGCATGTACTCCAGAATTTATCAATGAAAGTTATTATCAGGGTTGTAAATCAATTGCTAAACGCTACGCTGCGTCCAGCGTACCATAGCATGTACGCATGCAAACTCTTGAGTGAATATGAGTCTTAAAAGTTAAATGTATTTAACTTTTTACATTGGCTTTGTTGTTGTAAATACGCTCTAGGGATTTCAGCGTCACTGCGATGCCAGTGGCAACGGTGTTTGATTCTAATGCCGTTCCATCTATACCACGCGAATATTATGCAGCTTGCTTGACAAGCCAAATCGGGGTGGATCTGGTGTACGGTGGAATGATGGTGGGTGGGTCATACGCTACATTTTGGACAGCGTACCATACAGAATGTTAGTAGCGATATAATGACATTGGGCTGGGTGGTATGCTCTTAGTTTGTAGGAGAAAATTGGGCGTTACTTATAAAATATTTCAGGTTGTATCTAGTGATGCCAGAGGAGTAAACTTGTTTGAATTTTATACATTTTTTTTAAATATTCTGAGAATATTTTAAAGCAAAATGTTGTTTGGATTTTTTTATTTTGTCAAGGGAAGCAGTGCTTCCTTTGCTTCCAATGAGGAACCGCCCCTGAAGTACAGATAACCCAGGCTAAAATAATAAAAACAAGAAATGTACTTTTATTTTTTACAAAAGGAAAATATTTTTAGAAACTATACTAAAAAACAACTTCCACAACAACACATTGCTGCCCAGATGGCCTTGTAGCCCCTCTAACATTATTTGTATTAGGCATAGGCTTTAGTTTTAGCGCTGTGTATAAGCAAATAATGTATAATAAATAAATAAGTAAATAAATTTGTTGAAAAGAAAATTGTAGAAAACGTTTGTGTAGAGGTTTTGGGTAAATTCTCGGTCTCGAAGCGTTTTTTTGTATTTGTTTTCCTAACGGTAGTTTGACGGCGCGGAAAGGAGGTGGTTTTTAAGGTTTTTCGTGAATAATGATGAGGGGTGTGTGTGCGGTATAAAATAATGGGAAATCAACGGGGTTTGACAGGGTGAAAAATTTGCCGGGACAAGGCGGTGGCGAAAATGGGAAGGGGAAACGAAAAAAAGTTTCAAAACTTTTTTTTCCGAAATACAAAATACGGTAGTCTTATTCAGAATAGGCCATTTATATTTTTGATTAACGGTAATTTACGGATTTGGCTGGCCTTAATGGAAAATTGGATATTCCCAATTTTTACGAGTGAACTTTGCGTAGAAGGGTCTTAGAGGAGTGCGGTTTCTTCTATTTAAATTTTGGCGGGAGGAGAAATGTAAGTCAGATAGGGTTGAGTGGGTGGGGATTGTACCACCCCCTATAGGGGTTGTGCGGAATAGGACATGTGGATCATCATGGTGTGGCTAACAGTAAAATCGAATCGTACAATTAAAGGGTTTTACCGTTCTTTTTTTCGGGGGGACGTAGCTTTGCGGAGATTATAGCGATGCGGTTTCTTTAGTTGTATTTGTCGTAACCAGGAAAAAAGGATAGGGGGTTCGGTGGGTGGGGGTAGTACCACCCCACCATAGGGGGTTTCCAAAAATGCTGTGTGTGGTATCAAATTAAAGGGCAAGGAGAGTGTAAACGATTGGCGGGAAGTGATAGGCTATAGGAGATAATAACTGAAGCTGAAACTGAAAAATATTGGAGTAAAACCGATGGCTTTAGTAACTAATGATTGCACGAACTTCCAGGCTCTAGCGAGCTTATAATCGGTGAGTATATCCGATCCTACATTTGAAGTAGATAATATGAAGTTAGTGTATATATTTGATACCTCATATTTAATAAAATCAGTGAGGAACAATTTGATAAGTTATGATATGAAATTTAAGGGAAACAAATTGCAAAATAGTCTAATATTGTCAATTTTTATAAATCGGACTAGAAGCGTCAATTAAATTTTCACATATGTTAGCAATGATTCACTTATATACTAACAATTTTGAGAAAATTAGGGTCAAGCTGGCAGTACCAATTTTTAAGTAGGACGGCAGCTTGTAGAATTTATACCCAAGTCAGTTTGAACGAAACTTCAACATCAGCTTTCCATACAGCGGAATATGTAGAAAAGTGTGACCAACGTTTTGATATGCTGAACTTATCAAAGCCATCAGAATAAAAACAGCATGTAAAACCTTTTAGAGGTACGGAGTTTCAGAATACAGAGATGCAATATTTGTCAAAATTTGTAGACTCCATTGTAGTTATAAATCAAGGAGGAAAAGGATGTTAAGAAAACCTTGAAGTGTTTGTATGGTTTGTTAAATACAATTGCGGGCATTTATCAACTTTCGGAGAACTTAAAGAAAAAGGAATCCAACTTCTTCGGATTAATATCAAAGCAGGGGTAGTAATCGGGCTTTTAGAAAACTGTATTCTATGAAATATATTATTGAATATTTGATTTATTTCCAGTGCTCACCCTCTCTTATACCACCCTCTAGAAAACCTAAAAGGTTGCAACAATTGAACTTGGGTGAAAACAATGTTTTCGATTATTTTGAAGGATATGTATAGAATATTAAAAAATATCAACTTGCATCAAAATGAATGAGCAGCAACTCTCGCACCATTCAGTTTTCATAATGTTCAAAATAGCTGAAAAATGTAAAATGATAGTACCACCCGAAGAGATCGCTTAGTGTACTTAGTACTTAAAAAAGTACTTAGTACTTAAAAAATTTGGAAGTTTACTTGAGTCAGCATTTCAATATATTAACAACAGATCGTTATTTTGCTGAAAGACTATATGACATACTATCTACTATTATTATTCCATATAAGTGTTACGAGCAAGCTGACATTTAATTTGTTTTAAAATTATTTATAAGGGTACGAATTTATAATATACTTAAATTTTTTAATAGAGATATTAAAGTAAAATATTTTACAAACAAGGTGTTATGCGTCCAACGCATATAAGTCATATAGTACAAGTGTATAGTACAAAATGGGAATAGGGCTACATGCGATACCCCCCTAAATAAAAACGAGTGAAGGTCGGTCTTACCTTTATTGTTCTTTTCTCATTCTT
This sequence comes from Dioctria linearis, assembly GCA_963930735.1. NCBI lineage: Eukaryota > Metazoa > Arthropoda > Insecta > Diptera > Asilidae > Dioctria > Dioctria linearis. Next base: position 206,738,755 of record OZ005741.1, on the reverse strand, counting down.
TTAAATTACAAAAGTAATCGTTTAATTTATAAATATTTTACCCCAGCCTCAGCGTGATTTGATTTTGTTTTTTTTTCACCCATAATTTGTTAAATCTTCTGTTTTAACTTGCTGTCGCAGTCGCACTACAATAATACATAGCCAAGTTCTTTTCCCCCGTTCATGCAAAGATGAAAGATATGACGTTTATTCCTTTCTTTCTTGAAAGTACGAAAAATTTCCAGTTTTGATCTTCTATGTCTTTTCTTTTTATTGGGTTATCTTTGGTTAAACCATGGTTCAACTCGGGTTAACTCCATGTACAGGTGACTCGAGTTGAAATTAGGTTGACACGACTCGCCCATGCTTTGTTAGCGTAGTCGAGCCGAAATATTATCCTCGAAGCACGAATTGAGTAGTTGATTTGACAGCTAAAGCTGGGATTTTATTGCTTGTTTATTGTTTGATGTTCACTTGAGATTTTCTTAAGTTATATTTATTCCGATATAATTTTACATTTTAATTTTTGTGGTAAAGGCAAGAAGGAATGTATGGCAATACGAAAGAGACATCCATGATGCTTAGCATAATGGAAGATCAAAATTCCATTAAACATTTCGATGGAAAAATTTATAGAAAAACGAAAATATATAAGAAAATAGAATGAGAACTTGTAAAAACAGGGCTTATGACAAAAATGAGAAACAAATTGAAAGACGGTAGAAAAATTTTGCAAGAAAAAATATATTAAAATCAGAAAAATGAATCACAAAAAAATGGAATTAATCGACAATTGTATCCTATCTTCGAAGAGTTAGACCAGATGATTGGTTGCCGCCCATCAGTAAACGTTATAAATTTTGACATAGCTACGTCATGAAATATATATTTATTTGTTTATTTTTTTTTACCTAACTACAGTAAAAGTATTAGTTAGTTAAAGAGAACGAAGTCGAGAAGTCGATGCTTAGATGACACACAACAAGATACATTTGTCTCCAAATCAGCAGCAATTGGTGGTATTTTAACTTCATACTATTGACATTTAATTGTTAAAATTTTTATATTCACAAATACAATGAAGACTACCAAAATCTGCATCCGGAAAAGGAAGTTATTCACGATGGTGTATGATGTATTGAGCTTTTGGCGACCACACTAAAGAAAACGCAGGAGGCAATGACTAAGGTATTTTCGACAACCAAAAGAGTTATTTGATTATGAATTTAATTTGTATATGGAGAAGGAAGAATGAGTTCAGAATTTTAGTGCTGCTGGTTTGAGCAACTTACTCAAAAATGAGAGTAACTCGGCTCTATTTCCGTCTAGTGGTGATACGCTGTTAAGATGCCTTTTTCATTTCGTAACGAAGATTTACTATATACTTTTTGCAGACGGCCAGAGATCTTTCAATATTAGTAATATGGACACCACTTGATTCTTTGTTTTGGGACAATTACCACGAGATTCAAGAAACTCACGAGCTGAATGACAAAACCTATACAATCACGGAACGAATTGCGATATATAATATATGTATATAGACAATATATATAGCTTACATTGAGCTACTTTGTTTCATTAAAAAAATCACAATTCAAAATATTATTATGTAAAATCACAATAAAAAAATGAATAGGTGCTCTATTTACATCGATCGGATTAATAGCAACGAGTGCTCTCCTAATGACATTTAAACTCTAATTTATAATATTCAGTTCGTTCCATCCGGGGAAGTTTAAATACTTCGACTTATTGGATCCATAATTTCCCTACTGGATAAATACGTCAACCTGCCAGATCCATGCTAATCCTTGTTCACCATTCTCGGAGCTTCGATTCGACTCTTATATCCACCGAAACCTGTAAAATACCATCGGGAGCAGTAAATTGACTTTTGAGACTGTTCTGCGACAAAGCACAAAGTGCTGGAAAAAACAGATACGTGCGTTTGAGACTATGATCATTGATGAGGGTATGTTTATGTTTACTCTATAATAACACCACCTAATATAAGAAAATTTATCATCAATTTATTGTTTAATAAGATGTGCCTTTAAGCAAACATAAGTCTCGTTTGGCTGATACCAACCAAGGCTTACATACTACCATCCTTGATGCTGTGTGTGCACGTAATTTGTATATGTGTTTATTTATTTGCTAACAAAATTTAAAGCCCCTTTCTGGTTTTGCATGTTTTTTTTTTTTTAAACTATTAATTTTGTTTTGTAATAATACGCACACAGGTCACTCTTTCAGTGCACCACTTCTCGGCGGAAAGGCTCAAGAGACTAAAATTTAGGATTAACTTCCAATTTGAGCAAATACAGCTTAGAACGAAAGGTGACTTAAGGCTGCAAAAGGAGCAAGGTTGTGAGGCAGAGCACAACCTAATAGACTATAAGACTGCCCACCAGCGAACGGGCGCAGCAGCTGCGTCCCTCAACCTCGGGAACAGACCTCAAGAGGACAACCGATGCTCCCGAAGGCATGGAAGTTGTTGAACCAGAGCCACAAGGGAGACACCCCAAGTGGAAACCCCAGAAAAAACAGAGGTGGCAGCCATAACTGCTGACAGGCTGAGGAGGCCATCTGTCGCGATACTCTCAACATCGAAAGTAGTCAGCAAGCCGCTCAGTACTGCTGGGGAGCGAGTAGCGGTCAAACCTAAACCGCCCAGCAAAACCACAATACCGCCGAGCTACTACTTGAAAGGGACTAAACCCTTAAAAAAAACCAAGGGGCTACTGCAAAACCCTCAAGAAGGGTACGAGTAAGAGTCCCAAAAGAGGAGGTCATTCTTAAGGATCGAACAAAGGAGTGATATTAAACTGCTACAAGGGAATCTTCATCATGCAAAAGCTGCCTAGGATGTGCTTACTAGAAGATACATTAGGGGTGGTATAGACTAAATACTCCTGCAAGAACCCTGGGGCCTTGAAAGCCAAGTCAAAGAACTTCCAACCGAACAAGGTAAGATGATTTACGATATTCACCATGCCACCCCTTATATTAACTTCCTTCCTATTACAGATTGCCTCAGGCCACTAATTACCATATCAGGTTCAATATTAAGGCTTCCCCTATGCAGAGTGAAGAAACAAAAGTTCCGCGACATATTGATTAGGATTTCGATCGGGAACACATCAGAATGTGTCCAGAGCAGCTGAGAAATAGGCAAATTGAAGGCTGTAAGAATCTAGACCATATCTCTTCCTATCTGCATGGATTGATATTCAGCTCCTACGAGCAAAGTTGTCCATTCAAATCACCTGGAGCTGATGGCATTTTTCCAGCCCTACTCCAACAAGGGATAAATGTGGATCAAGACCTTTAGGGCAAGTTTTACTCTAGGGTATATACCTAGGACGTTGAAAGATGTCAAGGTAGCATTTATACGAAAAGAGGGAGGGCGATCGCCCGCAATACCCAAGTCCTACCGTCCTATCAGCCTAATTTCATTTCTACTTAAAACAATGACGAAAGTGTTATACATCTATATTAGGAATGGTGCACTCAAGAAGTCACCACTACATCCACACCAACATGCTTACCAGACAGGGAAGTCTACCACAAGTGCCCTACATAATCTTGTCTTAGGACTAGAAAAGGCGGTGTAGGTGAAGGAGCTTTTTACAATACCATGAAGCCATTGAGAATGGAGATACCAAAACAGGAATAGAAGCTTCCTTGATAAAATGGAAAAAAGCTACGTTTGAAAGTCGAAGAATCACAATTAACCTAGGAGAGGCCTCGATTACAGTAGTGGCCACTAAGGGATCTCCGCAAAGCGGGGCTATGTCCCCCTACTGTGGATGCTGGTTGTCGATGACCTCCTACAGCAACTGACCAAATCAGGCTATGATAATAACAGCTATGCAGATAACCCCATCAGGGGCAAACTTGATCGGACAATCTGTGATCGTATGCAAAAGTCCCTAAACATAGTTCGCGACTGGTGCCAAATAATTGTACTTTGAGCCAATCCTGGCAAGACGATAATTGTTCGTTGCACTAGAAAAAGGAAGCACCATCTCTTCAAGGAACAATAATGGAACTTTCGATGGATGTCAATTATCTAGGCATTGCCCTGGACAGTAGAATAACCTGGAATTCCCACTTAAAAAGAGTACTGGAACAGGCCACAGTGGCAACATGGGCATGCCATAAGCTTGTTGGCAGAACTTGGGGTGTTCAGGCTCGGATCCGTCCATATATGTAGCTGTTTTGAACGTCTGGAACAAAATAAGATCACACAAAGAATCTTGTTTAAAAAATATAAAAATTATTGTACTTATCTGAACAGTTGTAGCTGCCTATTTTTTTAACGCAGTAGTGGCAGTTTACATGTCGTAAATCTTCTTCAAGATGTATGTAGGTGTATTGTATGTCTTGCTTTAAACATCAATATTGAGTAACAATATCCGATCTAGCGAACAATAAAAATGTTGATTGTTGATTCTGAAAAATGCAATGATAAATTAGTTATTTAATGTCTAGAAAATGTAAGCAAATTCCCTCTTACCACAGGACAAAACAATTTAACACAAGAACTATAGTCAACTATCACAATAAATAACGTAAAAAACATGCAAGAAACCAGACGAGCTCTTCGAACAAAAATAATAATATGATAATCTGCACACTTACAACACGCTATTTAACTTACAACTTTCTTGTGACAGCTGACACCTCCGATCCTATCATCGAAAATATCTTTGAGAATCGTGGATGGAATGGGAAAAGGGTCAAGAGCTACCAACCTTGAAGGTTGAAAGAAACTCTTGGTAATAACCATATGAAAAAGAAAGAGCATAAAAAAGGGGTAAAGAAATATGTTATTGCAATGAAGTTATAATAAGATAACCAATCGCATTAAAAGAAAATTAATTTACCGATAAATTTGATAAAAGTTCTAGAACTTTTGAATTTCCCCTATAATACGGAAAATATGTGTTAGAATGTTGAAAACAAGGCAAATCAGTTTCTGAATTGGATCGTGTCGGACGTTACAAAACAAGAATCGAAATCTTTAAATTTATTAGAAATCGTGGTACTTACCTTTTTTTTTTTGGGCGAATGGTTTGTGGGAATGAATGTGTTCTTAAGTGAAAGACATTCATCATTCTGTGCATTGCGTCAAATTGATTTGAACTCTCTAATTTTTTTCCTATTTTGTGAAATATCAACTTTGAATTCTATAATTTGTCATAAAATCATTAAATTAATTTGTAAAATAGAATTCATAATAAACTTAAGAATTTCTAAAGTGGTGGTTTTTATTAGATTACTAACCTATTCTATATAAGAAAGAGTTTGGTGTGTAGTGGAAAATACTGGAAGTTTCGATTAAGAATCCCGGGTTCGATACGAAGTTCGAGCGAAATATTTTTTGTTGTTGCGATAAATTTTAAGACGCCAAGAATTTGAATTAGAATACAAGCTTAAGCAGATAGCTTTCTTTCCATGTTAGATCGAAACCATTCCCGAATTATTCATTGATCCGCCTCCAAAAACCACCAAAATGACTCTATTGTCATATATGTCTATTATAAGACCCATGATCACATACGGTTCCCTCGTTTAATGGCCAAAGACGAAACAAAAGACAGCTCAAGCTAGTTAAAAAAAAACAATCACTTGCATGTCCAGGAATAACTTGAGTCATTCGTACCTGCCCAACTGCAGCCTTAGAGGCTTTGTTGGACTTACTCTCTTTACATTTGCATGTTAGGAAGGAGGCCATTCTCACTGCAATTAGACTGCAGAGGGCAAATTTCTTGAACATAAATAATTTGGTTGGCCAACTGGAAGTCATTTAAGGTGATCTAAGAGGACCGTCAACAGTGGCACACTGGGGATCTACCCTCTCAAAAAGGATCTCTTAAATGGCACATGGATGGGTCAAAATTGGAAGGTAGAGCTGGTGTGGGCATATACGGGTGAAACGCCATCTCACAAAAGCATTGGAGGCCTCAGCAACCATTTTTCAGGTAGAAATACACTTCATAGAACCCTACGCTAGCGAAATAATTCGCAAGGATATGCGTGGAGCAAAAATCTACATAATATCAGACAGCCAAACTGCACCTAGTTTAACTCGTTAACCTTTGAGTTCAAGCTTGTTTGGGACTGTCTTAAAGCAACTGGACGAAGTATGCAAGGTGACACTGATTTGGGTGCCAGGACATGACGGCATTAAGGGCAGCGAGATTGCACCTTACACAGAAATGAGCCAAATCTCTGTTTATTGACCCTGAGCCTGTCTTGTGACACCTAACAGGTCACATCTCAGCTCAGATCAGGCTTTGGGAGGACAGAATTAAAAAGGCACACTGGGAAAATACCCCGGGGCTGAGACAAGCAAGGAAGTTTGTAAAGTATTCGCAACAGAGGACAAAAGAATTCCTCACGCTCAGCAGGAATGAGTTAACGGGTCTATTTACTGAGCACTGCCCACTTAGATATCATCTTAGAAATATGGGTAAGGTCGATGATGGCACCTGCCGCTTCTGTATGGAAGACGAGGAAGCCGCCGAACATATTCTATGTGACTGAGAAGCTCTGCGCCGCATAAGCCTAAAACACCTAGGAAAGGCATTTCCACTGCCAGAGGACGTCAGAAAGTTGCCACAAGAATGTTTTTGGCTTTAGAAAAAACCTTACATTCGAAAGGGCATCCTACGGTATTTCGGGGTAATGTAATAAAAGATCTTACATGTCGCGGTGACGAGGCGGGAGCTCTACCCACATACCCCACTAATAGTAACAAACAGGTAATTTGACTAACGTATGATGGCTGAATCAAATGGTTATTTGCGCTTTCAACACTTCAATCCAGGCTTCTTAAATGAGACTTTCCTTCAGTAAAGTATATTATGTAAGATGCAATAAGTAGCAACTATGTTTAGGACAAAGTTGACATCTATGTCGATGCATTTTTGTAAGATCCTTCACCGATCCTCAAAGAGCCCAAATGCGATGTCTACTACAATCCCGGCTTTATTTAAATAGGCTTTGAATGAAATCTTTTCGGCAGATAAAATACCGGAGCATCCCTTTATCACCAAGGCAGAAATGTATATGTGGGGTCTTCAACAAAAAAGGCAGGTATTTCCATTTCATCTATTGTCTCCTTTATTTAATTAAAAATGAATTAATTAAAGAATTTTTATATAAATTTAAGGTGTTCTATTTTTATTCTTCAGGAACGAGTCCCTTAAAACTGTGGCATCGTAAATAGAGCTGGGATGTTTACATGTGATATCCATGAACCTGGTTTTATAAAATTTGTGTTTAGTGATGGATAAGTGGTTCAGACAGAATCGGTAAAAAAACTGCAATAAATACTTTCATCGATTATGTGTGGTTATCGCATTAAACATTACCCAGTGTGGTTGATTATTCCTGGTGACTGTGAGGGGAAATAGTCTAGCGGTAACGAATAACTGTGTGAAATGATGCATATGTGCTTGCTTTTACTTTATTCTATTTTCCTGTACTCCAACAGAACTAATTATAATTAAACTAATTCTACATCAGAAGGAGCTTCTTAAGTATAATTAACTTACTTCTAAACAATAACTGTGGCACACAAAAATTGAATGCCGCGCAGCTACAATTCTTTGTACCAATGCTAGTTGAAACAAAATTAAAAAAAAACTAAACTAGAAAATATCTACTATGATCTTCTTGTCGAGAATCACTTTATGATTTTAACTCCTCTAGCTTAATTTTACGAATGGAACTGATTTCTACTTGAAAGAGCAGGTAAAATTACTATGCACAATGATCGTGATGTACTGAACCGTATTATTGATGGTGGGCACTAAGCACGTTTTCATTTGATTCATCACAGAGAACTAACTGGCTGATTCTTTGCCGCGTCTGCTTTTTATAGAGGAATCGGCCATTTTGTTGCATCTTTCGTAGAAACAATTATTAATTTCTCGCCGTGGAGAATTAATTCCAAGCATTTAATTCTGAATGTTGCCACTACAATGCATGTTTGCTGCAGTTGCATTAATCAGTGTAATTAATTTTGCTATAAAATTTACGTAAAATTAATAATAATATTATGGCCAAAATGACTTGAGTGGTAGTTGCTCATTATTTGGCACATTTCCGCGATGAAATTTAAAGGTTTTGTCACTTTCGCTCGCCGTTTCTCTTTCCCTGTGTTTAGCTGATTATTGTGCATTTTATGTGTTAATTTCGAGTTTCCTTGATGTAGGAGGAAACCCTAATATCTGACAGGTAGAAATTTATCTTGGTATTTTCACCTGTTCCGTCCTTAAACTTGCTGATATTAACAGTTACAGCAGTTCCTGAACCCTACAGTGATGGGTTTTATGCTCAAATTCATGTAGAGTCTGTGAGTTACTTATGGTAAGTCCATTCGTTGGATATTTTATTCTTTGTTTACTTTATTAATTATAAGAAATTCAAGTTATTATTTCATTTTAATTCGGTATAAATTTCCTGATTTTTCTTAGTGTTCATGTTGGTGCTTGCTCTTTGGTGGAACTTCTTGGGACCTGTGGGGAGTCCCTGGCAGTAAGTATGTATTATCTACCGCAACACAAACAGATTTCAATCAGTTCATTGTTTTCTTTCAGATGTGGCTGAACAGATTGTCTGACATATGTATAACTAAAACTTGTTAATCTTACATGTACATAACGTGCGCATCCATCTTATGGTGGTGTTACGGGTATGTGTGTGCCATCTATTGCACTTAAAATTTGCGATATTCCACTTTTCGCCTGAAAGCCTCGCCAATAGGTATTTTGATTTCTTCTTGTAGAAATATTTTTATCATGGCATTACAGAAGCTGTAAATGCATTTGTGGACTGTACTTTTATATACACCAAATTGATTTGCCACTACCTTTTAGATCGCAATTGCCACTTTCATATCTACAGGAATAGCTGCTGATACTTTAGCACAAATATAACTATCCTTTTGGAAATTTTCGATCATTGCATCAGCAAAATCATCATTGTTTACTATTTAATACTACAAATGTCTGCTTCTCCTCTTCGTCCACATTTTCTGTGCTATCTTGTTATATACATATATTCGCAATAAATCTATTAAGTACCAAACTCATATTTTTCATATGCATTGCACAATTCCGTCTTAAGTTCCAAATACAATTCCGACATTTCGATCCGATTCGATCCAACCCATTTCGATCTAACGGATGCATGAGCATGTTCCGTTCGGTGTGAAACACTTGACTTTAAAATTTTGCCAGATTTTGCCTTTCCGCTATACATTCCTCCATGAAAACATTCTTTTTTTGTCACATAATTCATGTCTTTTTTTATTTCCTCAACGAAAGCCTTTTCAAGCATCTTTGAGTATAAACAAATCTTTACAGATGTTTTCTAGGTTATGTCATCCGTAGGTAAAAGTTGAAATTTTCTCAACTTCTGCGTTTCGATTCCATCCATTTCGATCCATTTCGATGTATATATAAGCAAATTTGACATTTGTACGAATCGGATCGAAACGGTGGAATTGTGTTTCCACCTTTTGTTGTTGTCAAAGATTTTTATAGAAACGTATCAGCATCAGCATATCAGCATTACGACACAATTGCAATCACGATATTCAAAGTTCTTGCACTACATTTACGTAACTAGAATGCTCAGCGATGAGCAAGGCTGAAAAGAGAACAAAATAATTAGAAAAATTCGAACAAATTTGAAGTACCTACTTAGCTCAAAATCAAAGCCAGAGAAGGCGACTGGCATACATTTCCTCCCACGTAGAACAGGCACCTACATGCACACATCAACATCTGAAATGAGAAGAAATTTTGAATTAAACAAATGAATTAAATATTGAATTACTAATAGATTAAGAAACACAAAAAAATTTATATGAAAACTACAAGTTCTCGAACTTTACCCATGCAAAAGGTAAACATAAACAAGTACATGCAAAAACAGCAACAACACTGGAAAATGGAAATTACGTCATAATTAGTTGAATTTCAATGTCTCTCACTTGAAATTTACACCAACTATGGAAAAAGAATCATAGAATACACCAACTATGAAAATACACTTTCCCGTGAACAATTTAAAAAAAAAATTCACAAAAATTTTCAAGGGAAACACAATGCTCAAATATCGAGATTTCTCGCAAGATTTAAAGTTTTACAATGGAATAAAACCAAATATTTTGAACTGCTGAAATTATTTCTTACAAAAAAACAACTTTCCGCGAAAATCAACAAAAGAAAATCTGATCTGAAGTCAGGTTATGAGTACACAATTATTAGAAAAAATGAGAATTATAACAAAATAAATACACACACTAAGTAATGATTATAATGCACTTTGCAGAGCTTGCGTTTTCATCATTTTATCATCTGCATAATGGAGAACAATCTTTCTACAAGATATTCAAATTTAATATATCAGATCAAAAGCAATATACATTTCTGAGTATATTTCTTTTTGAATGACTCAAATCCGTCAACAAATAACAAAGTTATGGAAGTTTACAACAACGGAAATTGAAAACGGCCGCAGCCCACTAATCTGGTGATGACGTCACGATACACAATACGCACGATGCCAGTCTGCACAATATATTATTTATAAGACAAAATTTTATGAAATAAATCCAAAACAAATCCAATCCCGAGCGCTTTCTATCACGGCGACGCAGTGACTACACTCGCGCTGCGCTAGACCGCGAATGTTCTTCTGTGACATCATCAGTTGATCGTAAATGTTAAAGCGCGTTTTTGAGAAAAAAAATCGCTATAACTTCGTCGTTTTTTATCCGATTTCAAAAATTCTTTCACTGAATTAATTTTTTTCTATGACTATGATTCAGCATAATTAACTAAAATAGTCGTTGTTCCTCATTTCCCCGGAAAACTCGACGACCGCGGAACCGCAAAACGAACTTATAAACATCATGGAATTGTCAAAATTCATGTACTGCCAAAATATAGTACATGAATTTGTGGTATTTTTTAATGAGGAATGCTATGGCAACGTTAAAAATGTGCCAAAATATCTTCGTTACAAGATATTTAATAACTTATGATTTCTCATAAGCGAGATAGCTAAAAATTACGTTCCACATCAAAATTCTCTCAATATGGACGACAAGAATCTAATTACACCATGTTATAGCACAATTTGGAGTTTTTATCTTAAAGTGATGAATGTAATAAATGAAGGAAGTTTCCTGATGGGAAACTATATATGTCAATATTCCGCATCGAATGATAGTAATTAAAGCTTATGAAAGATAAAATATTCTGAGTTATTTTCATTATGGTTGCGGGTTCCACACAAAAAATGACAGTTCAGACCTTATATAAGTCCGAGCATTTGGATGGATCGCTCTTTTAAGTTTTTCGCGTTCAACCGGTCAGGATCGTGTCAAAAGTTAGCATTCAGTTTTTTTTTCAAACTTTTACAAATTGTAAAATTGGCTTACAATCCACCCATGGTAAGAGTAAAGCTTATATGCAATTTCAAGTGCGGGAAAAATTATTGCATCTTGACACAAAATGCTGATAGTTTATAGTGAGTTTTTCAAGTGAAGTAATTTTGAATAAAGTGAATTTTCAATTTTCCTAGAATTACCCATATTTCAAGTGATAATAGTTTTAATATTAATTTAAAATTGCCTTGTACATGACAAATTCAAGACAGTGATACCCACACTTCCCAATTTGGGTTACGCATGCGAATTGTTCTTTGTTTGCTTTAATTTTGTAATTTTACTAGTACTTTTATTTCATTGATACAAAGAAATTTTATAGATTTACAGTCCAATTAAATAGCTAGCTGTAAATTAGCGTGCTTAAGGATAACATTTCTCATTAAATTTTGAATTTAACATTTACCGCTACACTAACGTAATCCACCAAAGATAAATAATATTGCTACATGTGACTTGTGAATTGTTATACATAAGCTGTTCCATTACGCACGTGCTCCAAGCACAGTATTGTCAAGCAGAAAAGGATTTACATCAGCTTATTATACAAGCATATTGTAATATATATCTTTTTGGGGGTCACTTTAAAAACACTGTTTCTTTCTTTTTATTTCAAAATTCTTTCCAAACAAACTATCTCCTTTTTTTTCATAACAATTTTCTTTATACTAAAACTTTTTCCCTTTTTTATTTTCACTTTATTTTCTCTCACGATCCTTTCTACTTTGTATATTTTTTTTTTGTACTTCAAACTTCTTTCTATTTTAACTCCATCTCACCGCAACCGAGACTGCGCCGAACCAAGTTTTCAAATCAACTCTATTTCCTTTTTTAAATTCAACTCTATTTCCTTGATAAATTCAACTCTATTTCATTTTTAAATTCAACTCTATTTCCTTGATACCGCCGCGTAAAAATAATTAAATTACAACTCGCTTTCGTTTGAAACTCTACTGCGCTCTTGATCACTTTCATCACGATCAAGAGCCGACGTTCAGGGTAGAAAATGCATAGTTGCATTTCTAGCCTGAGAAAATTTTTCATTTGTACTGGACTTTATTAAACAAGTCCAGAATATTTTTCGATGGACGGTGGCTTGAAAAAATGTATTATGATGTTCTTATAGACATCAGCCACCGTCCCGTCGCTTGAAATTGCGGTGCGCGTATACACATAATGTAAATTCGCGGCGCGCATTTGTTATCGCGAAAACTTTTTGCCATGATATGTATGTATGTACATACATACATATTGTACATTTCACGACAAATCGTACTGAATGTACGATTCGCCTTTTGTTTTATATTTTTTAAATTAAATATTTCTACTGACAAATTTTGCTGAAGGCAATTGAAAAAACAAGTGGTATTGCATCAGCAATTTTCTTCACTGATTGAATAGATAAGCTAATCATGTTTTTAAGCATGATTAGCTTATATGAAAATTTATGAATTAAAATATTTTTACATATTGCCTTTTTTCAGATATGTTTTTAGGCCTTTTTTATATATGGAACAATATGGTGTAAGAGCGTAAGAGTTTTGTAATTCAATCAATAACTGTCCTTTTACGTCACATTTTTATGATTCCATTTAGGTTTCACATTTTTGCTGGTTCCATGCGCAGCAGAGAACAAGAAGTCATAATAAGTTTCTCTCTGGACCTCGCCATTTTAAAGTTAATATTTAAACAAAACTAATAAATCTTCTAACTCTATCAAACAAAATACGATAAACACGAGGCCATATTTAACTGTCACTTCAACTATATTTGGACTCGTCCTAAACTAAATCTCGCAACCCTGCATCACAGTATACATTTACTAGACGAGCTTAGAACAAATTACTAAAAAGCGAATTTTAGAATTTTAGTTAAAAAAAAACTCCAAAATTTCTCCCATAAGAGGGTACTATTAAGTATGATACGGAAATAAATGGGCGAACAGTCGCCACTTGTACAATGGTTGGGAGAAGTATTAGTTTTATGTAAGTACACAATTTTGCAAAATTACTCCAAATGAATTCTTCCATTACTGAAGAGCTGGTTGATTGTAAAGTGGTGTTCGTTCTATGGACTGTGTAACAGGCAAAATGGATGTAATAATGTTCGTGACAGTTTGAGAGTTCTACCAAGCCGAATGGCATAGGAAGTAGAACAAATTTTTTTTTAGCTTTTTTTTCCTGCAGAAATAGTTTTGTTTGTCATTTCGCACCTTTTCCTCTAGTACAAGTTTGTGCATGCTGTAAGATCTCTTTCTTCAACTTTAGATTTACATAGGAACGTTTGTATTAAAAATTGACTAGTGTGTTAATTAAAAGTGTTGAAAGGGAAAGTATAGTCGCATTATAGAAACATCCTACTCATGTGGCAGTTTTGACAGAGCTGTTCTACTGTATGAATATACTGTGCCCTGCATACTCAAAAACACGAGTCGAAAACTCAACTCAATCTTTCACCTCTGCATTTAAACATGGTAAATGAGTTCGGAGCGTAACTGTTATGTGACTTTTTGAAACATATTGAAATAATAGCAATTTTTTTTAGCTCTATATAACTGTTATAAAAGACTTTTAAAATTGTAGATCATAAGATAATAGTTTTTTTAAATGTATTTTTTTTTAGACAGTTATAACTGTTACCGAAGACTTTTATTTTTTTAAGTCTTATGTTAAGAGTCCCAAAAACTTTTATTTTTGTCCGTCTCATAATAAATGTGTGAGAAGACTTTTATACTTTTAGCTCTGTGCGAAAAGTTATCACAGAATTTTATTAATAAAAGTCTCTTCATAAAACTCCCAAACAAAACAAAAATATTGGAATAAAAATTGATTAAATTCTTCAAAATAAATAATAAATATAAATAAATCTTCATTAAAATATAATTAATATAAATTAAAGAAAAAACATTCAATATTTTTTAAATAAAACAAAATGGTTTTTTATTCTCCATTCAACTAGTCATATAAAGTCTTCGCATTATGTAAATTGAAATGTTTTTCAGACGGCCCAAAATTAAAGCAGGTAATATCCTTGTATTGAAAACTACAACAGATGGAGGTAGTTTGCTGTTTAATGAATCTTCACCAATCCTGTTACGTTTTGAAGTTTTTACGTCGGTAAGACTGGAGAATATTCTTTCCCCACTGTGCATTTGAATGGGGGCAAAATCGTAGGACCATTTGCAATTGTGCTTAAATTTGGAAACAGATATATTCATCTTCAAAATTGTTCATTGTTCCTATTCTTTCCTAAAATTTTCTACTGTCAAATTCATTAACTTCACATTTCGAAAAAGTGTCAGGCAAGTTTCTCCATTCAATATTTATATAAGAATCTCTGAATTTAGTTTTTGTTTGAAATTACATGAAATTGCTTCAAATTTATACGCTTTGAACTGCCAAGGTCTATTTGTGGGTTTTAGAATTCGACTTTGATTATTAAATTGTAATCTGCCTTTGAGTACATTAAATAAAGTGATGTAGAACTGCTTCACTTTCTCTTTTATTTCTAATTTCTGATTTCTTTGAAGGATTTCGTTGAATCTTTCACATTTCGAATATCGTCTTCTGGTACTAAGTACTCATCCTTCAATTCTACAGTATTTTCAAGGGAATCGATGAAATTCGGCTTCAGGAAATTCATATAAATTTTTCTTAATAAACTAGTTAATAACTTTCTTTGTTCCATATGAAAATATCCCTGAAAATCAGCCAGCATTGCAAGACTTTTAGGACTAATACAGATATTGTTAACTGCATTTTTCGAGAGTATATCACATTCACTGGGAATATACATACTGATTTACTCGCATTTAGTGCTACTGAATGAAAGTACAATCCAACAAGAATGATTTAAGGAACATCAGTTATCAGTCTTGAATAAAAACAGTAACGTTTTTCATTCATAGCTGCGGGATTATCACAACTTAGACCGCATATATTTTTGAGTCGTATGTCATTATCAATCGACACCTTTTTGAAACTATTGTACATGGCGTCGGCTGAGTTCTACAAGCTCATTTTTCACTTTTCCATGCAAAGGAACAAGAAATCTAGCTATAAAGCAAAAGTTTTTTTTTCATGAATAGTGGGTCACAGGGTAAATCATAAATGATAAAATAATTTTACTTCAACATATCACATAAATTTTTACTCTGCACAGTACTAAGTACATTAGCTTTTACCTTCCCATTTTAATATCTTTGCAAATGTTTGAGTCCGGAAATACTTCTTTAAGGATTGGTATGAAATGTTCATTGTGTTCTGCTGCCAGTTTAATTTCATCACGTTTCAATTTTTTATTGTGTGTCGTCTCAAAAGATTTTAAAATGTTGGAACTGATGGCGTGATGTGCTTTTCCTGAGACTTGAGACTATTTCGATGTTTTTCAATTTCGCTTTTACTCAGAGAAACGTTAAATTGCACGCCTTGCACCTTGGTTTTGTGTACTTTCACTTGTTTTAACTATTTCCTATATTCTGCGATATCCAGAATGTTCTTAGTACAAGTAGGTAAAGCCTTTCTCTTCTTAGAAATTAGTTCGCCTGAATCATAGACAAATAACTAATTAAATAAAAATTTGATTTCAAACTACGAATTAAAACAAATTCTAAATTTACTTCCTGCCTTTTTTTATTTTTTTTTATATTATTAAGCCAAGCTCAGGGGATACCCTATGATGCACTTTGATAACTAGTAATTTTGGGAGAGATTAATTCAAAGCGAGGTTACAGCTAACCATGCTAATCTAGCCAGACGACTATAATAGTTACTATCGAATTAGTTTTTGTTGGAAAAATCACAGCATGGCAGGAAGGGAGAATTAGGGGATATGAGGAGAGTGGCGGAGGTGCCGATGTCTGTCACCCTTAAACTTCCGCAGAATGTATGCCGGAGAAAAGACAGAAAATGGTAGACCTGACTATCCCACATTCGCACAGTTCGGGATAAAAAAGGATCGCCGAATTTCACTGTACGACCGAAAGTATTTTGAAGGGTGAAATGATGTGCACGGCTTGTAATGCGAGTATTGCGGGTGGGAATTATTCTAAATAGGACCAGACTATATATAATTCATTGCTACATTGACCATGCATGTAGCAATAAGCGAGCGAAAGCCATTCAACATTGCGGCGGTACTCGCGAGAGTCGATTTGACAAGTTATTGCCACTTAGCCAATCAGCTTGAAGGCTCTCTTCTGGACAATATCTAATGAAGCTCAAGTTGTGTGACTAGCCCCAGCCCATATATGGGAAAAGTACTCCATTCTAGACGAGCACTAGATTTGACGGGTTGAAATATTTATTACACCTTTCCGAAATCCAAGATATTTGGAAGCTTCTTTGGCAACAGAGAAGATGTGACCAGTCAGTTAAACTTGCCGGAAATATTAATGCCAAGACGGTGACTCAAATTTAATGTTTCATCAAAGGAAACGGGGAAGCGGGTTAAGTGATGGTCTTCTTTTAATGAGATCAGACAGGTTTTGGACATAGATGCATTGGATTCTACGCGACTCGCTTTGCCCTAACCGAGAATATTGTCAAGAGCATTATTCAATGATCTAATCATTCAATCTCGTTTAATACATGCGGCATTCCCCCTGGAGTCCACTAGAGTGTTAAAGGAGTAACGGAAATCAAGGGTACTGTCATCAGCGAAGCTATGGATGGGATTGTAAGTAAGGGAAAGCAGATCATTAAGGAAAATTAAGAAGAAAGCTGGAGAGATAAAAGATCCCTGGGGCATACCGACATTTATGGGATGAGGTTCAGATGTAACACAATCTAATACAACACGAATTGGGCCATCAGATAGAAACATTTAAACATTTGGATGCCAAATCCTATCCTGAACTTGTTCCTGATGGTTGTGAGCAGGGACCAGAAACCTTTGCCGCGTTTTCGGCTGGCCAAGATTCTTTGTCTACCATTCTGGTGAAAAAGAAATTTTTCTCTCTGGATAATGGATTTGCAGGTGTTGCGTGCAGCCTTGCAGACTTGTTTCAGTTCTGGACATGGTTGCAATTGAGAGGCGCGAAAAGCAGACTCTTTCCCTGTTATTGCTTGGTTGCATTATTGAGATCTGCTGTAGGAATAGGAAATGTATTCGCGCATGCTTAGGCTTAGTTTGAACCTGATCCGTATTTAATTAAACTCTGGATTGGCAGAAGGATTATCTCTAAGAACGGTAAAGGCCATATCTTTTCGTATGTATAATGAGATCTCCGTACGTGGAGTAAGAAGAGGCACTAAGCTATAACCAAGGACGTGATACAGACGAATATCAGCATCAGAAATGACCTTGGTTTCATTTAGTGCGAGAACAGGTGGATTTCGGGACTTAAGGTGGCAGTACACCAAAAACCGATTAGCTCTCAATCCGCGAATGTTGCAGAAATCCAAAATAAAATTCTGCATGCTCTAAATAAAAACAAAAGCGGATAAAGGGAGCGTCACACCACCAACAACAGTCTACGATACAGCAAGTTAAAAAAAACCCTCAATAGTGCCGATTTGCTGTTTTCCGTACCTCATACCATACAGTTCAATGATCATAGCTGGGGCACCCGTATTGGTGAACAGTGATAAGTGCTAATGCACTTACGCTGATCACAGACGGATATATGGGAAAAAAAGAACGTGCAGCTGGCATATTTGAAGATGCTAGGGCATAGAAAAGTCCTTCACTTGGCTATATGTAATTAATTAATTGTTTATAACGAGTCGGACTGAATTTATTTATTCAATTTGGTTATGTATTTATTTTTTTGGAACAACAACAATAATGAATGAGTCATCGGCAAGCTTTAATAGCGAGCCGTTCGACTAGGTAAACGCCCACTGAATTTTCAGTGGAGTTATATGTACAGTGACAAAGAATAAAAGTCGGGAAGAAACTCAGTGCATTAGAGAATTTGAAAGTTAAAACACCTCGTGGTAAAGTTGAGTCACAGGCCCGCGCGGTAAGCACGTGGTTGGATGAACAAGACAGCATCCATCGTCATCTCAGGCAAACACCAAAATCGGAGCTAGGGATGTCAGCAAACTTCAGGATAAAAATATTTCCAATAGAGGGGCGCAGCGAACTTTGGAAGGAAGTAACACTTTCTGATTATCATAAATAAACTTTTTAGTTCTTTCCAAGTTCCAACCCAACTCAATATTTTCTTTTGTGGTTAAACTTGAGTGCAAGCAAATTTCCTGCCGGGTAGGGTCACAGGCCTTTCAAGCTAGGGGAAACTCCCCTCGGGACCATGGCCACCGCGCCAAGAGAACAAAATCGCTACCAGTTGCTGGAAGGCATAAAATTTGTAGAAAACCGAAAAAAGTGACAAAAAAGGGGAGGCTCGCCCGAAACCCCAACTGAGGAATTTCCCGCATTTATAGAAACAGCCCATAACCCAGCAGGTGAAGCCAAATTTATCGTAGTACAGACCATCACTCCCAATAAAACAGTAAAGGGGGTAGGTCATTTCCAAAGTAATAGATTGCATTCCCACCTACTACACAACCTCTTCCTTCGTCAGAGACGGCAGCCTGTTATTGTTATGCAAAAATAATCTGATATCTGAGAAATTTATCAGTAAGTTGGCAGGGGATATCCCGATCAAATGCTCATATCATGAAACCCTCAATTAAACCAAGGGAATCCTTTACAACACCGCTTTAATATCTCTCGAAGAGAAAGAGATTGTGGACAGGCTTAGCAGCTATGTAGCTGTTGAAGCTGTGCACATAAAAACAATAACGCCTGGAACAGATAGAAAAACAGGACTAATAATCTTGACATTCGATCGTTTCTCCCTCCCCAAGGTGATCACCATCGGATTCAAAATTTTCCATGTAAGAGGGTACATCCCTAACCCGAAGTGATGCAGAAAGTGCCAGAATTAGGGCACAAAACCAAGTGGTGCTCCGCGGAAAAAGAGACCTGCGCTTTCTGAGCCCCGGAAGCTACCGCATGAAGGCATAATATCAGCCTGCGTCAATTGTAAAATAGAGGGCCATCACTCTGCGGATAAAAATTGACCAGTGTACATACAGGAGAAAGACATTTTACAAATAAGAACACAGAAGAATTTCTCTAAATATGAGCCAATAAAAATATACTTTGCCAACCATCCCTTCTCCAGCACAAGAGCAATTTTCCAACATTCCTACATTGCAACCGCTCAACTACCCCAAGTGGTCCTCTCCCGCGCTACTCCGTACAAACAGAAATACAAGTATAATACCACAATAATTATCAACAAACAAAACAGCACCCAATTCAAACAAACAGCAAGAACCCAGTCTTGCCGCAGCAACAAGAAAACTACCCGTACATAATACTATAAGCGCATTAGTTTCCGCAACCACAAAAGCAAACAACGACTATCACAAAACACAATGCAAATCCCATTCATGCGCCCGTTAAACTTATAAACATGCTACAAATAGCAAGTAACCTCAGTAACTTAAGAGTGAATACCAAACTAAACACAACACCCACAAGACATAGTTCCTATGTCGAATATAAGCAACTACTAAACTTCACTCCAAAACCTCAAGCCATTATTGATAACATAATAGTTGAAAGTCATAGCAACGCTAGCGAGTGCGAGTTAGATAATCCTATAAACCGCACCGAAATAATTAATGTGAATAGAGGCGGACTAGTCCTAATCGACCAAAACTTATACCGAGCCCAGAGCAATTCAACGTCTGAGCCAGAGGTAATTGAAATAGATGGATTGAGTCCATATTTTCTACACGGGGATCCAATTATTCAGCACCTCAGACCTACCATACGACCCAAACATCTCTGACAAGCTCCACCAGAGGCCTTATCATCCAGTGGAACATTCAAGGCTTCTATAATCCTAATCCTTAATAACGGAGCGGAATGAATGGTACAATACAGGTGTGTTTACAACAAGAAAACATACGAAACAAGAGTAGGTAGAGTAGCAACCGTACATAGTTCATCGCTCGCTTTCCTACTCTGAGTTCCCAATGCCACCAACATTCTAACACTGACTCTGAAGGTGGAGACCAACCCTCCAGTAAGCATCACGCATCTGTACGTGGAGCATGACATATACCTCCAACCGGAACAGCTTCAAGAAGTCGTCAACGCAACCCAAGCAAATCCGATAATAGCGGGTAATTTTGATGCCCACAAGGACAACATGGTCAGTAACTGGATCAGTGGAGAGGGATACACCATACTCAATGACAGATTGCCGATACATCTGAGCACACTAGACACCGTCAGCTCCACTGATATTACTCTGACGTCCCCAAACCTAGCCACCTACCTCTCCTGGCATACCCGTCAAACCCTAGAAGGCAACGACTACTATCCAATTCTCGTCACTTGGAGAAACGAAACAGCGAACAATAAGGCAACAGCCAGGAGGTTAAAATTGACTAGACTAAATTCCAAGCTTTAGTAACTCAAGGAGTGATCAATAGTGATGACTTTAGAGCCCAGTCTGGCATTAATTCTTCCACGTTGGTTGCATTTCATATCGATTTCTGCATTTAGGGGCTCAACCCAGATTGTTATTCAACAAATTAAATACCGGAAGAATTTGTACATTCATTAAGTGTAAAAAAAAATTCTTAATTCTCATATTTTATTATAAAAAGTAATTTCAAACATAGCTCAACAAAGGAAGTGCATGAGAACGAACGGTAAATTCATCAGGCTTCCTGTGCGTGTATTCGCCGCAAAATTGGAATGAGTGGAACTCTCGTTTCCAGATTAGGTGAAACAGGGTAAGAGCAGCAAAGCTTAAGGTTATCCACGTAAACGAACTGTACAGAAAGTTGCGCTGTTAACTGAACGAATTTTTTTTTATAACTAGTTGATGATGGTGTCGGTCATCGGTTGACGTTTAATAATATGCTCCAGCTCATCAAAATTCTAAAGACGGAGGAATCTATTAGATTTAGGGACATATAAATTCAACTATATAAGAGCAGTACCTAAAAACCAGCCGTGTCAAGTCTTGAATTGATTAAGAAAACGTTATTTATCATGATCCAGGCAGGAAACTGGACAAATTTTAGGTGCGGCCAATTAAAGTGGTATACGGTTATGAAATAATAATAAAACAGTTAACGCCTTTAAATTATGGGAAGAAGAAAGCGAACGTCACTCTTTCTTTAGCTCGTGGGTTTGGTATTCGGCGTAGCGAAATGTACCTCTGCTTGGGCTCAAGAGATGTAAATAAACGTTAATGTTGACTCAAGCTTACCACTGGTGGGGTCGTAAGTGCTGGATACTAATGTAGTAAAGCAACAGACAGGCTTCTTTACGTTGGAAGTTCTTTACTAAAACTTAAAACTTCTTACATTACTACTGTTTTTATAATGCTTAAAAATTACTAACTAAGCAAGTTAGTGTAATGAACTTAAGGTGCTATGTAGTAAGCAATATTTGTCTTGAATTCAATAATTATTGGGGGCAATTGCTTACTTTGCGCAATTTGCCTAGTAAGCAAGAGTTCAATAATAATTTCGAGCAATTATTGCTTATTTGTTTTTATGCTATGCGCTTTTTGACCGTTTGAAATTTCGTATATCTACAGTCAGATTTATTGTCTTATATACAAATCTGAACAATTTTTCAATTATGTAGATCTACAGTTATTTCTCTTATTTTATATTCAAGTTTAAACAGTCACGTCAAATCACCTTGCTGGAAGTGTCCAGTCAAACCAGTAAATCAAGAAAACTTCAAAAAAAAACTCATGACAATAAAACTATTGCTGGAAATAATGGGTATAGTAATAGGACTAAAAAAGCCATTAAAATGACTTTTCCTTCCAAAAACTTAAGTTTGGATCAAGATCAAATAAAATAGAGAAGGAACCCCTACTGTGGGGAACAATCAAGTAGTTTAAATAAATTATTTAGGGAAATAATATAAAGCCAGCCTTCTTTAACAATAGAACTCTAAAATTATTCTAGTAAACAACAAATGGAAACCTAAAATTAATGAAATTGACAAATGCTGGGTCTATAAGCTAAATTGTGCGGATTGTGATGCCATTTACATAGGGCAAACCAAAAAATCCATAAGAACTGGATTTAAAGAGCATATTAATAGCATAAAGACTGGAAACCCAAATTCAGGTATCGCTAAACACCTTAGCTTAACCGGACAAGAGCCTCATCCAGACGACATTAAATTACTACATAATTTATCAGAAAAGTGAGGACTAGTTAGATATGAAACTTTCGAGATTAAAAAAGTTAAAGACGATGGCTATTTTATAGTACACGACCAGTTAGATTTTAAAAACAACAGACCATTTTTGGATGCTAATTTCAATATACTACGCATGTGTTAGCTACTCATGCTGAAATAAACCAAAATGAGAGAACAACGCCGTACAAATGTTTATCCACCCGGAGAGAGTTCAACGCCGAGAGAAAGAGAGAGAGAGAACGTGGACTCCTGATGGAGGTGGAGTCCTGACTGGACTTAGATTGGGCCCACCGCCCCCATCCACCCTGGCTAAGACGTCGCAGTCAGTGTGAGTTTCTTAGCCCCATGTTTCTGTATGCGCGTGCAATCGGATGTCTCACGGCCTGTGCAAACCACCAAGCATCTTCCCCCTACTCGGCCATCCTGGTCCGAATCCGCAGAGAGCAATTATAAAAATAACATGAAATGACAAGACCAAAATTGCAGCATATATGGTCGAAAAGCTGGCTTGAATTAGTACAGAAAACAAAACAAATGAAATGAAACCCACCAGGGAAAATAAGAAAGATTTCAGGTTTGATACTACGAACCGTTTACACATATATGTATGTATTTCATAATCTTCGATCGCAGCTTTACTACAGCTTTTTACCAAGTTCTTCTTCTTATTGAGTAAGGCAAAACATTGTGAATAATGACCTACCTACATGCCCGAGCCCTACGCTGGTGACCTTATCTCTAAATCGTACATATGCCCAAAAAAAAATCTTTTATAAAAAAAACTGTTTGACCAGAAGTGTCTCCGCATGCAACTTAAACTACTAAGCAAACAAAACAAAAAAAAAAGGTTACCTTAACAAAGCAACTTCTCGTGACACAGCACCTGGCAAGCCGTAGTAAAACTTACTCAATTTGTACGGTGGTGCACCTGAACTGATTCCACTTATATCCTCGGGACGGGTAAACAGTGCACCCAATTCAACTTCCAGTAATGAGGCTGGTAGATTTAATCCAAATATTGCAGCTCAAAATGTATGCTTAGTGCGGCAGAGCCAATTCAATCAGGATACGTAACTCCAAAGTAGGTAAGCATGTAGCACAATACAAAATAATTCTAAAATTCCCTTTTTTTCATGAAAATCACCATGAGATGACAAAAATCGTAAAAGCAGCTGACTGCTATGCAGGTAAAAACTTTCTAGAAAGAACTAATGAATAAAGCTCACAAAATTTTCCTTTTTCTTTCAGGAAATCACTAACGAAGATTTGAAGAATCTTTAACGCTGCTATGCAGGTAAAAACTTTCTAGAAAGAACTAATGAATAAAGCTCACAAAATTTTCCTTTTTCTTTCAAGAAATCACTAAACGAAGATTTGAAGAATCTTTAACGCTGCTATACAGGTAAAACTTTCTAGACCAATTCATAAATAAAGTTCACAAAATTTCCTTGTTCTTTCAATCAATCACCAAACGAAGATTTGAAGAATACCTGACACTGTTTTGCAGGTAAAAACTTTCTAGAAGAACTGTCACAAAAATTTGCTTTTTCTTTCAGGAAATCACTAAACGGCGATTTGAAGAATACCTGACACTGTTATGCAGGTAAAAACTTTCTAGAAGAACTGATGAATAAAGTTCACAAAATTTGAAGATTTGAAGAATACCTGACACTGTTTTGCAGGTAAAAACTTTCTAGAAGAACTGATGAATAAAGTTCACAAAATTTTCCTTGTTCTTTCAATCAATCACTAAACGAAGATTTGAAGAATACCTGACACTGCTTTGCAAGTAAAAACTTTCTAGAAGAACTGATGAATAAAGTTCACAAAATTTTCCTTTTTCTTTCAGGAAATCACTAAATGACGATTTGACGAATACCTGACACTGTTTTGCAGGTAAAAACTTTCTAGAAGAACTGATGAATAAAGTTCACAAAATTTTCCTTGTTCTTTCAATCAATCACTAAACGAAGATTTGAAGAATACCTGACACTGTTTTGCAAGTAAAAACTTTCTAGAAGAAGTGATGAATAAAGTTCACAATTTTTTCCTTTTTCTTTCAGGAAATCACTAACGAAGATTTGAAGAATCTGTAACGCTGCTATGCAGGTAAAAACTTTCTAGAAGAACTTATGAATAAAGCTCACAAAATTTTCCTTTTTCTTTCAGGAAATCACTAAACGACGATTTGACGAATACCTGACACTGTTTTGCAGGTAAAAACTTTCTAGAAGAACTGATGAATAAAGTTCACAAAATTTTCTTTATTCTTTCAATCAATCACTAAACGAAGATTTGAAGAATACCTGACACTGTTTTGCAGGTAAAAACTTTCTAGAAGAACTGTCACAAAATGTTCCTTTTTCTTTCAGGAAATCACTAAACGACGATTTGAAGAATACCTGACACTGTTATGCAGGCAAAAACTTTCTAGAAGAACTGATGAATAAAGTTCACAAAATTTGAAGATTTGAAGAATACTTGACACTGTTTTGCAGGTAAAAACTTTCTAGAAGAACTGATGAATAAAGTTCACAAAATTTTCCTTGTTTTTTCAATCAATCACTAAACGAAGATTTGAAGAATACCTGACACTGTTTTGCAGGTAAAAACTTTCTAGAAGAACTGATGAATAAAGTTCACAAAATTTTCCTTTTTCTTTCAAGAAATCAGTAAGCGAAGATTTGAAGAATCTTTAACGCTGCTATACAGGTAAAACTTTCTAGACCAATTCATAAATAAAGTTCACAAAATTTCCTTGTTCTTTCAATCAATCACCAAACGAAGATTTGAAGAATATCTGACACTGTTTTGCAGGTAAAAACTTTCTAGAAGAACTGTCACAAAATTTTCCTTTTTCTTTCAGGAAATCACTAAACGGCGATTTGAAAAATACCTGACACTGTTATGCGGGTAAAAACTTTCTAGAAGAACTGATGAATAAAGTTCACAAAATTTTCCTTTTTCTTTCAAGAAATCACTAAACGAAGATTTGAAGAATCTTTAACGCTGCTATACAGGTAAAACTTTCTAGACCAATTCATAAATAAAGTTCACAAAATTTCCTTGTTCTTTCAATCAATCACTAAACGAAGATGTGAAGAATACTTGAAACTGTTTTGCAGGTAAAAACTTTCTAGAAGAACTGATGAATAAAGTTCACAATTTTTTCCTATTTCTTTCAGGAAATCACTAACGAAGATTTGAAGAATCTGTAACGCTGCTATGCAGGTAAAAACTTTCTAGAAAGAACTAATGAATAAAGCTCACGAAATTTTCCTTTTTCTTTCAGGAAATCTCTAAACGAAGATTTGAAGAATCTTAAACGCTGCTATACAGGTAAAAACCGCTGTATCAGAACTGTCAAGTTGTGTTAATTTTAGCTCCGCGTTATTTCTCATCAAATCAATATTTTTCTATAAGTTTTGGTGTCGTGAATTAAGTAAACTCGCTCTCAATCTTAAGAGGACATTTTTGTAGTGAACATTCATTGGAGTTTTGATGCTCGAGTGAAATTTGGGCATTTTTTGAAAAACTAAAAATTTTGCATTAGCTGACGCCGCTTCGGAGTCTCGTCGCCATCTTGTGAATCGGCATATTCTAGTAATAATATCTAATTAAATTAATTAATTATTTGTGGACAACATTCTGTTCGCTGGCAGCTGCAACTTAGGAGTCGCAGCAGTGCATTAGGAGTCTCATATCGGTGCATTCTCTGTTTTTCATAGATTGGTCCCTTTAACGGATATACAAATTGGAAAACGGCTAGGCCTCCTTGGGGCATCTATAGCAGGCTCAACAAGCAACTAGGCGACAAGCAACTTTATATTGAGTTTACGATACTATGGAGAGCATTATTCTAGTGATTGGTCGCGTCGAAGGAATATAAAGCAGCCAACGGCTAGGCCTCCTTGGACCATTTAGAGTGGGCTCAATGAGCAACTAGGGAACATACATTGGAGTTTGTTTTGATACATTGGAGTTTGTTCTGATGCTCGTGTTAAATCTTGGCATTTGTGCAAAATAAAAAATAAATTTTTGGAATAGCTGACGCATCTCAGCGTCCCGTCGCCATCTTCTGATTCGAGATATTCTTTTGAAAATATTTAATTAAACTGATTAACAATTTCCTATCTGGCTTACAGAAGCATCTTACTACTCTCATCATTGCATTCACTGTTTACGGATTGTGCTGGCTCAACAAGCAACCGTTATTGAGTTTACGATAATCCCAGCTAGAATGGGCGGCACACAAAGTAACTGGATATTGACAGTCAGCTTTAAGTAATTTATCATCATAGTACTGACCGGGATCGAAGACGTACCTCCACCATCTGGCAAGCAGTGGATCATGGCACTGGACTTCGCGTGCAACTATTAAAGCTGATATATCTCAGCACAACAGCTGAGCTTGTTAAAGCTAAGTATCTCAAGTATCATATCTCCAAAGTACAAACGCAACTGCCTAGCACATTAAACTTAGTAAGTCACATTTTAAAACTGATTAATTTTCATATTATAATATATAAAATATAAAATTTAAAATCTAAAATTTAAAATAAAATAAAAATATAAAATTTTAAAATTAAGAAACCTAAAGCCATGTAAGCAAGGTGCAGGTCTTATTCAGATGGATTATAGCAACTATTCAGTGAACTCTTGGCATTTTCACTATTATTTAACTAATCAGATTTCAACAATAATATTATAAACTACAATCTATCTACTATATCGCTTTGGCTTACCACTATCATATTCTGTGTTCACGGAATTTAGATTAACAACAGGTGATCACAAGCTTCTATTCCAGCACTTTGCTCATAACAATTATCATCATATTGATCCGTGTTGGTTATACATAGATGCCATCTGTGTTATATTGTGGTTTTTGTTCCTACCCAAAGTCGATTTGAAGGAAATTGGGATTTAATCGCTACACTAGCAATAGTGTCTCAGTAGAAACTGTACGAAAAACATTCATTGCAGATTATCAAAAGGGACCTATTTACTCATGTTTAATTATTGGTTAGATTTTTCCAAATTATATTTACCAAATGCAAGTTTGCGGTTATACCAACTACCAATTTTGATAAAATTTTGAATCAAGCCAATATAGATTATATCCTTCCTAACAATAATAATTTTGATAAAATTTTGAATCTAACCAATATAGATTATATCCTTCCTAACAATAATACGATTATATATTCCACCATAGAGTCAATGACTATACTTACCATTTTCCATATTCAATGATCATATTATCGACTATTTTTGATTTATAAATCTTTGAATATCATATCGTCACTGGTCAATCTGTAACTGAGAGCAGCATACTTAGCTTCTACTTCATATTATCATTAGGATGACAGTACATCACCTTATTTATTCATAGGAATATATCATTCCTTGTCAATACTAACATCGATACTGATATAGTCAACTCACAACAGTGATATTCATACTGACGTTCACGGCATATTACTCCAAGGGTGAAAGTACCTAGACTATCTCAGACTGAACGTTGCTGATTGGGGTACAACACACATATTCAAGGCTTTCTAGTGTGGAGATAACTATACCATACCCTCTGAGATGTCCAATTGGAGATCGGCACCCATAGCTCCATCAGTTACAAACAGAACATCCACTAGACGCCTCACCACTCACGCTGGTTCGGCGAGCATACCCATTTCAGAGATTAACCGTGTCAAGACCTCAGCTAGGCATTCTACTAAATCAAACCCATGCACTTCTGGCAGCTTAAGGGCCACTCCATCACCGAGCTCCGGTACAGCCACCACAAAATCACTGTCTACCACACATTCTGACTCGGCGGCTGCGGATAATAAGAAAGTAGTGTCCTTACCGGCATCAATTCTTACCAGAGCTTCTACCCGACGCCGCTCCTTGGCTAAAATATTGGCGAACCCTGTCACCTGCAGCTCCAACCAGGGCAAGCTCTCAATTAAGACGTCAGTCAAGAATATCCGGAATCCAACTAGGGGAATTATATCTATTAATAGATCAAAATCTCCCCTAAGCGCCATCTCAGTCAAGGCTAAACCACCCTATCAATCTAATAGGTACTACGTCTCTGGAAACAAGGAAACTGGTCCGTGTGCAGGCTGTCTGTCAACGGGTGATCCACCCAAGAGATATGCTCACGAAGGTGTTGTAAAGTGAATTGAATGTTCTGGTTGCAAGCTGTGGTCTCATACAGCTTGCGTTAACATATCAATCTCAGACTATTATACTAGTTACACACACAAGCATATTAAATGGATCTGTAAATCCCGCATGGGGATATTAGAAAAGCACTTTTCGTAAAGCAAGTACACATCAACCCACCCTCAGTCCAAAACTTCACCCATAACAGGGATACTTCCGCTTCTACTGCTCAGTGTGCTACTCTGGCTGGATCCTCTCATCCGCCAGTTACCTCGCACTGCTCTGTGTCAATTGACTCAGTTAATGCTGCAAGCAGTGTCAACATAGGCACTAGTCAAACTCATATGACAACTGAGAACTACAACATCGCGAGCAGGGCTTCATCGCCCAGTTCCTCCTCAATAGGATTAAAAACACCCACTGTCAAGTTTACCGAACAAGCGAATCACCAAAGTTCGACACTTAGCGAACTGCATAGCAAGATCGCACTACTCACCGATAAGATTGATCAGCTTCATAGTGCAGCTAGCGATTCGGCGAAAACTCTTGCTGACATTAACACCCAGGCCCATAGGTCGGATAAAAGACGATCACTCATAGTTAGCTATCTACCAAGTACTCTCTTATCTGATAAGTTCAGAGATAGGTTATTACCCGATTTATGCATGAGTGTGGGTCTGGTATCTGCTTTTAGCAACTGTATAGAAACCGCTGTGGCTTTCAAGTCTCGGGCGAGAGCATTATCAAACACAGTGAACATTCCAAAATCAATGATAAAATTTTTCAGAGAGGAAGACTGCAAGAAATTTTTCCAGCACTATATTAAAAAGTTGGGCAGCTCTCCGTTAACGCTTGATCAGATCTCCCCTGGTAGCCTAAGCACCCGAGTCTACATTAACGAAGATCTTGATGCGACGGAACTAGAGCTACTACACAAAGCTTTAGCTCTTAAAAGAGATAAGCTGATATAGATCGTTGCAACTAGAAATCGGAAGACTTTTGTCACATATAAATCTCCACATTCTGCCTCTGACATCATTGCATCTCGATTCTCTACTAGCTTATATACCTCCTCACAAGATTGCATTCCAAATCATGAATAGATAACACTCTATTCTATCAACTCAGGCTGAACTAACAGCCGCACTCCGACCATCCTCCTTCAATATTCTTTCATTCAACACGAGATCCACTTCAAAAAAACTTCCTGCCATCAGGCACCTAGCGGACACATGCGACATTGGCGCTTTTATGCTTTGTGAGACCTGGACTAAGAGCCATCATACATCCAAGATGCTTGAGATTGCGGGATACAGGCTGCATAGATTGGATAGAACCTCCAAGCGAGGAGGTGGCGTTGCCATCTACGCTGCTTGTACCCTGAAATCTCATCCTGTGTATCGTCTCTTGGACAATAGCTGGGAGATCTTAGCGGTCCAGGTCTCGTGCTTCGAGTCTGGCGTCGATCCTATCACACTCGTTGTAGTATACAGATACTCTACCACCTTCACGGATGGTGATCTGGCTACTTTATCTGATTTCTTGGATGTACTTCTGAGTGGATCATCACGTGTGATTATTGGCGGGGACTTCAACATCGATATCAATGTTGATTCCTCGATCTCTTGTGCGCTGGTAGATCTTCTGAGCGAAAAAGGGCTATTGATTCTCAATAATGCGCACACTATACATGGCCTTAGCTCAGCTACTACCATTGACCTCCTAATCTCCCTCCCCAGATTTCAACCGGTCTCAACCGGACAGTGTCCTGGGGTTTCTGACCATGAATTATTGTTTGCATCCTTTGACCTCCCACTTTCTTCCCCGTCCCAAATGAAATCCTTCCGTAATTTCAATGAAATATAATATGACGCGCTTCATGCCGACCTTAACAGTGCGGACTGGTCCCCGATAAACAATAATCCAGATCCTGATGTCGCATCCATACATTTCTCGGAAACCATTTGTTCTGTGTTCGATAGGCAGGTCCCGGTCAAAACCGTGAGGATTCGATCAACCAGTGAACACATTTATAGCTCGCCCGAGATTCTCCTTGCCTGTAAACTTCGTGACCTTTCCTACAGACAATGGAAGAGAGATAAGATTGATTATCGAGTCTTCCATAGTCACAGAAGATCAGCTGACTATTCTATCAGAGCTGAACTTCGTAAAATAACAATGTCAGGGCTCCGAGATGGGAACTCCATCAATTGAAGGAAAATAAAAAATATGGGCCTTGGCTCGAAAGCAAAAAGTCAGTCTTATATTGATTGTAACGAATTTGCAGATTATTAAGTCTAATGCAGTTGGTAGGAATGACGTCCCGATTAAGTTTTATAAATTAATTTTACCAACGTTCCTTCCAGTTGTCACTCATCTCATAAATCGACTGTGAGATCTAGTCTCGAACGTAAGGAAGGGAGTGCCGGTTTCTGATGGACAACTCAGTCTTAAAATTCAATATATAAAATTTTTATTAAAACTTAAATTTGCTTAACCTAAATATCACAATAATTCAAATAATTCAATCACTCTAAAACTACCCTACAAACTAATGTCAAATTCAATATTAAAAGTTCAAAATATAAAAATAAATCCAATAGTTCATAACAACTCCACAGTTCGCCACCCTTGATTTATTTATTCTGAAAAAGAAGAAGAAGCAAAATGTCAATCTTCTATGGACAAATTAAAATTTTCTGAAATAAATTTCAAAGGGGTGTTACGTCTAAGCACGAGGAAGTAAAAAACTTCTAGAGAATTCTACACACGGAGGTAAAAAACTTCTAGAGACTTCTAGCACTCAGGTTATCCCTGATCAGAATTATCTTCTGTGTAATGGGAAAGGAAATTCAGGTTATCCCTGACCAGAATTATCTTCTGTAATATGTGACAGGAAATTCAGGTTATCCCTGACCAGAATTATCTTCTGTGTACTGTGAAAGGAAATTCAGGTTATCCCTGACCAGAATTATCTTCTGTAATAAGGTAGGAAACACAATTCTTTTTACTCAGATTTCCTCTGATGCAGATCAACTCTGCCAAAAGAATGGTGCCATCTACTGATTTTCATCGGCTTTATATAGCCGCTGTAACCAGTTACGAATTCTCGCCTCTTGGTGTTGCCCTAGCAACGATTGATGCGATGTCTGAATGTACCACAGACAGCTGGCTGACGTAATGTCATTTGTTGTCATCACAAATGTAAATATTAGGAGGTAAGTATGCTTTGCTGCATTTTTTATATTTATTAATCAATTTTGATTGTTTCTAAGTGGATTTTTGATTACTTTTTCTTTTTAGATCAAATGGTGGCCACTTTTTATGCAGGTTGGATTGAACACCTTGTTTAGGAGGCATCTGCCTAGTTCATTTTAACTAGGAATTGATATACCAGACGCTTTAATTAGATAAGTATTCTATTATTTTTATGTAATTTGATTTGAATGATACTTTGTGTTCTTTTTTTGTATATTTTAGGTAGATTGAACGTGAAGCTGGGAGTACATCGAGGGATAAGGATTATATTTGTGTGTGAGGACTGAACATCGACTAATCACTTGCTCACATTTTCCAGCATTCTGGAAACGGGGGCTGATCTTGCCCATTCCTACAAATGCATCGCCTGGGAGTGTATCTGATTGGAGACCTATCACCATCCTGCCAGCAATATCAAAAGTGATGGAGTTCATCATTGTTGATCAGATAACGGCACATGTTTCCCATAACAATATGCTCTCGAACATGCAATCGGGCTTCTGGCGCTTCCATTCAACTAGTACTACCCTTCTTCAGGTGACGGCAGACATTCGTGACATGTGCGATAGGGGTCTTTCAGTCATTCATGTTCTACTGGATTTCAGCAAGGCATTTGACTCGGTTGATCGGGAAACTAGGATCCCACTTCGGCCTTTCATCCTCTGCATGTGGTTGCCAGTTACTTGTCGGGCAGATCGCTTGTGGTTAAGTCTAGTGGGGCCTATTCTTCGGAGAGACCACTGCGTTCGGGCATACCTCAGGGCGCGGTTTTGACACTTCTCTTCTCGCTATTTATAAACGATGTTGAGGAAGTTCTTGGTAAGGTCAGCTTTCATATTTATGCAGACGATATCCAGATATACTCTGGAGCACGAGCAGACAGAATCCATGAGTCAGTTTCGATTATTAATGAGACGCTGGGAATGGCGGAGCATGGGCTGCTACCAATGGGCTTGCGCTGAATCCATCTAAAACCAGCCAATCCAATAAACCTGTGAAAAATCTGGGTCTGCTCATGGACTCCAATCTTAAGCTAAAAAGCTAAAAAGCTAAAAAGCTAAAAAGCTAAAAGCTAAAAAACAAGTGCTGGATATCATGTAGCTATGTGTCATTATCGGAAACTAGCTACGAATCGGTGTGACGACGTCATGGTGCACCAATCTTGTCCACCGCCGCCCTGTTAGTTTATCCACTGGGTATTGTTCAAATCAGGTACTGAAGGATTTCATTCAGTACGAATTGTAGATGGGTCGTATCGCAATATATGAAAATGAAAGATACGCGAACAGTCTTCTGATGGAAGTCCGTTGTTAATATTATGTATTATGTTTTCTTCGAATTATTTGTTTTTGTACATTAACGAATTTTACCTTTACATTATTGTTTCTATGGATGGTACTCTGGGTTCGGTGAGCGATTCTGGGGGACGGGTTTGTGAATCTAGCTATATGCCTGTTGTGATGCATCATTGCATGTGACATTGGCTTTTTAGCTTTTTAGCTTTATAGCTTTTTAGCTTTTTAGCTTTTTAGGTTTTAAGCTAGGTATGTTCACCATTATTGGGTCGTTGCCCCCCTCCCCCCACCCCCGCCTTTTTATCTCTCTTCATCCTCTTTCCTGTGATGGTAGATGCGCGCATTTTTTGCTCTGGTTGTTCTACTGTGAAAAGTCTACGCTCTATTGATATCTATTCTAAAGATCATTTATTTCTACGTTATCATCTTACTCTTATTAGTCTGAACATTGAGGTGAATTTTATCACAGACACGCTCTACGCGGTTTTTACCTTTCTATATATATATATATATATCTTTGTCACTCTTGATATATACATATGTATACGCATGTTGCGTCACATTGTCATGCGTACATGTGTCCATACATAAAATATATACGTGCATGAAACATATAACTGGAACAGCATCATTAAACTAAAATGCCAAAGCTGTCGGACGTTCTACTTATGCCATACAAAACGTAGAGGCATAAAAGAAACAGCTGACCAACACATAAATAACGCAAAATGCCCAATCGAAAGGCATAGAAGAACCACTAGCCACAGAATACAAGAACAGATAGAAGTACTCGACAAAATCAGAGGAAGCAAAAAAGCCTCTAAGTTTATAATAGCATATATAAGCACCAAGACAGATAGCGACAACAGATACATATCCCTCGACGAAACAATAACTGGAAACCATTTCGAAAATACCCCAATCAGTTATAACAATAATAATAGTAGAGAAATTAACAAGATTAGACCAAAGAATAAATATATATAGATAGATAAATGTTAGAATAACACAAAAACACAACAGGGGAACCATACCCTAATCAGCCTAGCCCCAACCACATATATATGACATAGAAACGATTAGCAGTTAGACACGAAAGAAAAATATTCAACCATTTAGAAACGGCATTATACCCATATGTATATAGGTGTTTATTTCCGCAAGAATCACAATCAAGTAGGTCCACCCAGGACTGATCACCTTAGGAGATCGGCGGATGAGATCACACAACCACATAATATACCAGTAACGGGATATTTAAAAAACATGATAAAATAGACGGCTCACCGTACTTGACCCTCAACAAAAAGGTAAAGGTGAAACACACAGCCTGCAAAGGAACATGATCACGGACGTAAATTTAGCTATCAAGGAAACCAAATAACCAAGAAGGGAAGAGAGTAAATGAAGCCCATCCTAAAGAAAGAGAATGCAATAAACAAGTAAATGAAAATAATCACATTTATCGCAAATATCAGGAACCCGAAAATAACTAAATTTCCCGGAAATACAAAAACAAACCAGAACGGACCCATATTAGACGAGACATAGGTTCCATGATCATTCAGGAAGCGAAGGAAACTATACAAAATCAGACAAAGGCACCGGTCTCATCTAATAAAATCTTCAAGATAAGATATCCCTTGATATGCATATATATAAAAATGGACCCAAACCAGAGTCTGGTCCACAGAAAAACCCATTTTTAAAAACCATTTCTAGAAATTACAAATCATAAAAATCGTCGCATTATTGAACCCTTAAAAACAACCCCAGGTAATGAACGCAAAAATAGACATGTACGGACATACAGAAAATGAGTAGGGATAACCAGTCGATGTACCCTTTAATTTCCATGAAACCATACAGATTAATAATTTCCATTGCACAGTAGAGATTTGATACGCACAGAGCATATCCACACGAAGGAGATATATATATATATATAAAGAAATAATAATTCTTAGTTAGCAAAGTTCTTGACACAAATAAACAGTACAGGAAGTGTATAGCTAATCGCGATAGAAAGTGAAATTTTAGCGATACCCGCGAGTGATAATAGTCCGAGAATCGAAAAGGAAAACGTGAATAGTGATAGTGACACAGGCGAAAGAGCCACCATACCCACTAGTATAGAGATAGATAAAGAGTGAAATAAGTGATCTTTTGACGACAGGGCAAACCATATTCCTCCAGATTTGGAAAGAGAAGAGCCCCCAACACAAATTTCTCACAAATTCGTTGGTGCCCCAAGGTATCCACATAACTCAAGGCGAATATCATCCAAGCCTAACCCCAGAACACCTAGATACCTAACGATATCCTCATATATAGCAGCACTAGAGTTAACTAATTTCTGCATCAAACGCATATATATATACATACATATATATATATGTATGTTTGTTCTACTTCTCTCCGATTCCAAGGTCGTAAGTCTGAATTGACCATTACACATAATACCAGAATTAGAATTTCTATATGAGATTATTGACCAATAGTCCTTACAAAAGGTACTTCTATAAGATATAGCCTGAACGGCAGCCACCTAAATTCATAAATAGATATCTAGAATACAAAATACCACAACCCCAGCGAATAATTAATACAGTATACTCGACTCTAACATTAAACACAATAACACTAATAGTGACAAGTGATAATAGTGATAAGCACTGAACCACCACGCAGCCAACGCACCACCAACCTAGAGTATCGATCGGTAAGTCAAAAATCATAAAAGTTCCTGAAAATATATATATGGAAGATATATAAAATGGATGTATATAAAATAATATATATAAAAAACAAACAAAATTTTTTTAGCATATTTTGAAAAATATTTTGGTTTTTAAGTTTAGGTTTTGAGTACAGTTGTAGAAGCAAAACAAACAATTTGCGAATACACCTTCTCTACATATTTTTAAGCA
Source organism: Dioctria linearis (assembly GCA_963930735.1). NCBI lineage: Eukaryota > Metazoa > Arthropoda > Insecta > Diptera > Asilidae > Dioctria > Dioctria linearis. The sequence continues at coordinate 206,702,441 of OZ005741.1, read as the reverse complement.
ATTTCTCAGCAAAAAAAAAAACAAAAAAACCATAAGTAATATATAGGCATAGAAGAAAAAGGAGAAAAAGAAAAAAAACCCCCAAGAATAAGAATGTCTTGTCTGTGTTAACGAGCATAAGAAACACATCTATCTCAATGCACACGAACGATCACTGACCCATATAGTAAAAAAGTGAAGAGCCCAAGGCACTAGATCTCCACTGAAACTCACACGATACCACCCAACCGATTAATCATAAACTAACAAATAGCCATATATGCATGTATATATACATATATATATATATATGTATATATGTAAATAAATAAACAAAGTAGGTAAATATTTTTTTGGAAAATGTAGAGAATAAACATAGTAAACTTCGTGCTTTCTCGTAAAACACAAGACGGGTATACAAACCCACTCCAACATAGAGTTAGGAACACCGTTGAAAAGTTCCATGGCTGGAACGAAACGTCGTCCGGTAAAGCCAGTAGCTGCCTACATGGCATCCCCAGTCAGAAAACAAAAAACAGAGAAACCCCCCCAAACACTTAGTAAATACTAACAAAAACCCGAGCACACCTTAGAACCGCTAAGAAGGCTCCGCAAATGAAAATGTTACAGTAACCGGGACGTAACATCCATGTCATATCGCATGAACGTATAAATGTTTAGATGAAGAGGACACACAATTATGTGTAGGCATAGATAATGCAAATTGATTGATTAGTTAATTAATTAATAGATTAGAAAAACAACAACCGATGATAGACGAAGCCCCTGGTTCCACCAGGAGCAATAAAGACGGTTCATATATGTATATATATATTTGATTTACTCATTTAATCATATATTTATTCATTTATTTTATTATAAATTCGCACATACATAATACCGGCAATGCAAAGGGAGCCAAACAACCAACCAGACAGCCATAATGGCTGTCTCCACCTGAACTTCCATATGAAAGGCTGGTCCGTGCTTTATGTGCATACTAATTGAATATACTTAAAAACTATATGCAATCTGATATGATATGTGCTGGCGGGGACAGGCCGAACATTGTGAGGCAGATGGAGACATTATATAATGGTCTATGGTCCCAGAGCATCGCCTAGCGTACATCCCTCCACGGGAATCAAATATCCTCGGCAATAGACACAAAATCAGGCCGATCCAAGCCACATAATAAATCCGAAATTTAGGCGTGACAACATGCGTAGGCTCCACCCTACGCATTTCAACACTTGATTAGGTAAACAGATAGCAACGGTTTACATACCCCAATGTACAACCATAGACTAATAGCCAATAGCACACACGAAGTAGAGATTGAGCATAAAGAACAAACAAGAAGAAAACCTCACCATACGATATTCAATATATGTATATAGAAAATGATTGGACGATCGCGAAATGGAACCACACCAATCACTTCACCTTACGCGAGAAATACATAACCATCAACCGTACACATAAACACGATGGCACACAGGGAAACACATAGTACACGTCTTGGATACGAAGATCATACGATGAGGACAAGGTATGTGCATTCATGCACGTATATATTTTATGTATGGACACAAGTACGCATGACAATGTGACGCAACATGCGTATACATATGTATATATCAGGAGAGACAAAGATATATGTATGTATATATATATATGTATATATGTATATATATATATATGTATATAGAAAGGTAGAAACCGCGTGGAGCGTGTCTGTGATAAAATTCACCTCAATGTTCAGACTAATAAGAGTAAGATGATAACGTAGAAATAAATGATCTTTAGAATAGATATCAATAGACCGTAGACTTTTCACAGTAGAACAACCAGAGCAAAAAATGCGCGCATCTACCATCACAGGAAAGAGGATGAAGAGAGATAAAAAGGCGGGGGGGGGGCAACGACCCAATAATGATGAACATACCTAGCTTAAAACCTAAAAAGCTAAAAAGCTAAAAAGCTATAAAGCTAAAAAGCCAATGTCACATGCAATGATGCATCACAACAGGCATATAGCTAGATTCACAAACACGTCCCCCAGAATCGCTCACCGAACCCAGAGTACCATCCATAGAAACAATAATGTAAAGGTAAAATTCGTTAACGTACAAAAACAAATAATTCGAAGAAAACATAATACATAATATTAACAACGGACTTCCATCAGAAGACTGTTCGCGTATCTTTCATTTTCATATATTGCGATACGACCCATCTACAATTCGTTCTGAATGAAATCCTTCAGTACCTGATTTGAACAATACCCAGTGGATAAACTAACAGGGCGGCGGTGGACAAGATTGGTGCACCATGACGTCGTCACACCGATTCGTAGCTAGTTTCCAATAATGACACATAGCTACATGATATCCAGCACTTGTTTTTTAGCTTTTTTACTAGTTCCTAGACAAGAACAATATTACGGTCAGTTCTAATTTAGGGTAACAAAGAGGAAGACGAAGACGCCCGTTGACCGCGTCCCGCCAGTATACTGTAAGCCCAAAGAAGGCGCTGTCAGTAATGTGAATGTTCGGGAACTAAATCACAACCCTTTCCAGTCAGCAGCTCCGCACTGGCGATATATATCAGAAATGGGGAAGGCAGAAGAGAAAGTAAGAGACGAATTGGGTGCGGATCCATCACATATAGACATATAAACATTACCAGTACGTGGGTATGTGTGATGGGTCACCGAAGGAAGAAAGAAAAATTTTTTTCGTCCTAAAATAACAAAAATAATATAATAGAAAATATAGCAAAACAAGCTATGAATGGTACACGATTCACGGGAGCAACTGGGAAAATGACGAGGAATGTAATAGATGAGAAAATCCCACAGGGATATTTATATATAAGAGAAAATAGACACACAAAAAAGGGTGAACATGTTAGGAATCGCGACCAAGGCAATAAAAACCATAGGAGAAACTCAACGCAAACACGGATAATAGGCTCAAAATCAATTCAGAGATATTAGATAAGCTTAACCCTAACACTTTAACAAGAGATATTGTTTTAGGAAAAGCAGAACCCCACAGGAGAACATTCCTGGACAGTACCCATATATATATATATATATAGATAGCCCATATATTATTTTTTGAGAAATATATATAAGAAATATAAAATGATAAATTAATAGATTAAAACACGTAGACCTACAATATTGGCAAATCAACTAACAGAAACCACTTCTTTTTCTTCCTCCCTAACACCACAGATACGATAGACACCACAATGACTCTAAGAGAGGTAAGGGGAGGCTTCAAGAACCTCACCTCTTGTGAAATTGAACAGGATATGAGAACCCTACTTTCATACGGACCAAAATTCGTACCTCCCACAGAACGAATAGACATCACGGGAACTATAATAGCTCTCAACGACATTGCGGATGTCACGCAAGAAACAGACCCTACCAATTATAGACAGAAAGTTAGAAACTTAGCGAGGCAAGCGAACAAATATTTCAAGGCCAACGGCAACCACAAACCAACCCGTATAGATAATAAAATTAAAATAGCACTAGGTAAAATCAAAGCCATAATCAACAACAGACCTGATATTACAATAATGGAAGCCGACAAAGGTAAAGTCACGGTCGCGTTATACACGGAACAATACGACACCCTGCTCAATGAAATGATCAACGAGGGCATTGAGAAGGGAATCTATACAATAGTTAGGAAAGACAACGAAGATAGAATCCAAAAAGCCATAGAACTAGCATATAAATATAAAATAAAGTTAATTAGAGAGAAAGGCTTATACATTTTTAAGAAAGATAAAGGCGATAGATATGAATACTCCCGCGAAGACGCAATCATGCTGAGAGAACTCGCAGATTACGTAAACGAGATAGGAATAATGCACCCGCTCATAAAAATCCATAAAGATCAACCGAAAATGAGACCGATTGTTGATAAAACCAATTCTATCAACACCACCCTTGGAAAATACATCAATAAAGCGTTAGACTACATGCGGAATCTCCCATTTTTCAATTTCGACCCCAATGTGAGACACAGAGCTGCACTTGGGGAAGAAATTAAGAATATGGAAGTCTTTGATGGACATGAGTTATATACAATGGACGTCAAAGACATGTTCAATAACATAGACTTAGAAAAACTGAAATCAGTCATTAAAGATTCGATAGGACCCGGTATAGAAGATACATACAATATGCGTAACCTGATGAACTTAATTGAATTTGACTTACATCACGCAAACTGTTTTAAAATAAATAACACCTTATACAAGCAAGTCAAAGGGTGGAAAAACCTCCAGCAAATATGCCAGCTTATTTATAGATTTTAAGATCAATAAGATCTACTCAGGCCTAAAAGCAATGGGAGTAAAACTCATCAGAATATACGTGGATGACTTCCTGATATACGCGAAGAAGAGCAATATCCACAATATAAAGAAAATGTTAGAACATAACTTGAGCATGGAACTTACCATAGAAGAGGAAAACTCCAACAAAGAGATTAATTATCTCGACCTCACCATCATCAGAACCACCACCAACATAAAGACAAAATGGTACAAGAAGAAAATATCCTCAAACAGATTGATAAACTACCACTCCAACCAGCCAGCCATATACAAACGAAACACAATCATTGAAAGAATGGCATATGCATTTAAGGTAACAGACCCAGAGTACCAAGTAGATATAGCAAGAGAACTAACCGAGGAGCTCATTGATAATAACTACCCGGCAGCCATTATCAGGGAAAGTTGCAAACACGCTTGTAAGAAAGCGTCACTTCCTAGAAGTAAACAAGAGATGATGTTGGCAACGATCCAAACACAGGATTCCAACCAAACGAAGCAGAAAAGAGAAACCACTGAGGATAACCCCAATAATAAGAAGAGGAAAATATTTATCAAGGTCCCATACGATAACAGCACCACCGAAAACTTTATGACAACCATCCGAAATAATACGGAAGTAATTAGATTGGTCCCATATAACGCACAGAAGAATAGGCTGCGAAGCCGATATAGACAAAATATGAGCCAACATAATAAATATAGCCACATTAACGACAATATAGCCCCCCAAGGGAAACCTGAGGACTGGAACAGCATCATTAAACTAAAATGCCAAAGCTGTCGGACGTTCTACTTATGCCATACAAAACGTAGAGGCATAAAAGAAACAGCTGACCAACACATAAATAACGCAAAAGGCCCAATCGAAAGGCATAGAAGAACCATTAGCCACAGAATACAAGAACAGATAGAAGTACTCGACAAAATCAGAGGAAGCAAAAAAGCCTCTAAGTTTATAATAGCATATATAAGCACCAAGGCAGATAGCGACAACAGATACATATCCTTCGACGAAACAATAACTGGAAACCATTTCGAAAATACCCCAATCAGTTATAACAATAATAATAGTAGAGAAATTAACAAGATTAGACCAAAGAATATATATATATAGATAGATAAATGTTAGAATAACACAAAAACACAACAGGGGAACCATACCCTAATCAGCCTAGCCCCAACCACATATATATGACATAGAAACGATTAGCAGTTAGACACGAAAGAAAAATATTCAACCATTTAGAAACGGCATTATACCCATATGTATATAGGTGTTTATTTCCGCAAGAATCACAATCAAGTAGGTCCACCCAGGACTGATCACCTTAGGAGATCGGCGGATGAGATCACACAACCACATAATAGACCAGTAACGGAATATTTAAAAACCATGATAAAATAGACGGCTCACCGTACTTGACCCTCAACAAAAAGGTAAAGGTGAAACACACAGCCTGCAAAGGAACATGATCACGGACGTAAATTTAGCTATCAAGGAAACCAAATAACCAAGAAGGGAAGAGAGTAAATGAAGCCCATCCTAAAGAAAGAGAATGCAATAAACAAGTAAATGAAAATAATCACATTTATCGCAAATATCAGGAACCCGAAAATAACTAAATTTCCCGGAAATACAAAAACAAACCAGAACGGACCCATATTAGACGAGACATAGGTTCCATGATCATTCAGGAAGCGAAGGAAACTATACAAAATCAGACAAAGGCACCGGTCTCATCTAATAAAATCTTCAAGATAAGATATCCCTTGATATGCATATATATAAAAATGGACCCAAACCAGAGTCTGGTCCACAGAAAAACCCATTTCTAGAAATTACAAATCATAAAAATCGTCGCATTATTGAACCCTTAAAAACAACTCCAGGTAATGAACGCAAAAATAGACATGTACGAACATACAGAAAATGAGTAGGGATAACCAGTCGATGTACCCTTTAATTTCCATGAAACCATACAGATTAATAATTTCCATTGCACAGTAGAGATTTGATACGCACAGAGCATATCCACACGAAGGAGATATATATATATATATAAAGAAATAATAATTCTTAGTTAGCAAAGTTCTTGACACAAATAAACAGTACAGGAAGTGTATAGCTAATCGCGATAGAAAGTGAAATTTTAGCGATACCCGCGAGTGATAATAGTCCGAGAATCGAAAAGGAAAACGTGAATAGTGATAGTGACACAGGCGAAAGAGCCACCATACCCACTAGTATAGAGATAGATAAAGAGTGAAATAAGTGATCTTTTGACGACAGGGCAAACCATATTCCTCCAGATTTGGAAAGAGAAGAGCCCCCAACACAAATTTCTCACAAATTCGTTGGTGCCCCAAGGTATCCACATAACTCAAGGCGTATATCATCCAAGCCTAACCCCAGAACACCTAGATACCTAACGATATCCTCATATATAGCAGCACTAGAGTTAACTAATTTCTGCATCAAACGCATATATATATACATACATATATATATATGTGTGTTTGTTCTACTTCTCTCCGATTCCAAGGTCGTAAGTCTGAATTGACCATTACACATAATACCAGAATTAGAATTTCTATATGAGATTATTGACCAATAGTCCTTACAAAAGGTACTTCTATAAGATATAGCCTGAACGGCAGCCACCTAAATTCATAAATAGATATCTAGAATACAAAATACCACAACCCCAGCGAATAATTAATACAGTATACTCGACTCTAACATTAAACACAATAACACTAATAGTGACAAGTGATAATAGTGATAAGCACTGAACCACCACGCAGCCAACGCACCACCAACCTAGAGTATCGATCGGTAAGTCAAAAATCATAAAAGTTCCTGAAAATATATATATGGAAGATATATAAAATGGATGTATATAAAATAATATATATAAAAAACAAACAAAATTTTTTTAGCATATTTTGAAAAATATTTTGGTTTTTAAGTTTAGGTTTTGAGTACAGTTGTAGAAGCAAAACAAACAATTTGCGAATACACCTTCTCTACATATTTTTAAGCAATTTCTCAGCAAAAAAAAAAACAAAAAAACCATAAGTAATATATAGGCATAGAAGAAAAAGGAGAAAAAGAAAAAAAACCCCCAAGAATAAGAATGTCTTGTCTGTGTTAACGAGCATAAGAAACACATCTATCTCAATGCACACGAACGATCACTGACCCATATAGTAAAAAAGTGAAGAGCCCAAGGCACTAGATCTCCACTGAAACTCACACGATACCACCCAACCGATTAATCATAAACTAACAAATAGCCATATATGCATGTATATATACATATATATATATATATGTATATATGTAAATAATTAAACAAAGTAGGTAAATATTTTTTTGGAAAATGTAGAGAATAAACATAGTAAACTTCGTGCTTTCTCGTAAAACACAAGACGGGTATACAAACCCACTCCAACATAGAGTTAGGAACACCGTTGAAAAGTTCCATGGCTGGAACGAAACGTCGTCCGGTAAAGCCAGTAGCTGCCTACATGGCATCCCCAGTCAGAAAACAAAAAACAGAGAAACCCCCCAAACACTTAGTAAATACTAACAAAAACCCGAGCACACCTTAGAACCGCTAAGAAGGCTCCGCAAATGAAAATGTTACAGTAACCGGGACGTAACATCCATGTCATATCGCATGAACGTATAAATGTTTAGATGAAGAGGACACACAATTATGTGTAGGCATAGATAATGCAAATTGATTGATTAGTTAATTAATTAATAGATTAGAAAAACAACAACCGATGATAGACGAAGCCCCTGGTTCCACCAGGAGCAATAAATACGGTTCATATATGTATATATATATTTGATTTACTCATTTAATCATATATTTATTCATTTATTTTATTATAAATTCGCACATACATAATACCGGCAATGCAAAGGGAGCCAAACAACCAACCAGACAGCCATAATGGCTGTCTCCACCTGAACTTCCATATGAAAGGCTGGTCCGTGCTTTATGTGCATACTAATTGAATATACTTAAAAACTATATGCAATCTGATATGATATGTGCTGGCGGGGACAGGCCGAACATTGTGAGGCAGATGGAGACATTATATAATGGTCTATGGTCCCAGAGCATCGCCTAGCGTACATCCCTCCACGGGAATCAAATATCCTCGGCAATAGACACAAAATCAGGCCGATCCAAGCCACATAATAAATCCGAAATTTAGGCGTGACAACATGCGTAGGCTCCACCCTACGCATTTCAACACTTGATTAGGTAAACAGATAGCAACGGTTTACATACCCCAATGTACAACCATAGACTAATAGCCAATAGCACACACGAAGTAGAGATTGAGCATAAAGAACAAACAAGAAGAAAACCTCACCATACGATATTCAATATATGTATATAGAAAATGATTGGACGATCGCGAAATGGAACCACACCAATCACTTCACCTTACGCGAGAAATACATAACCATCAACCGTACACATAAACACGATGGCACACAGGGAAACACATAGTACACGTCTTGGATACGAAGATCATACGATGAGGACAAGGTATGTGCATTCATGCACGTATATATTTTATGTATGGACACAAGTCCGCATGACAATGTGACGCAACATGCGTATACATATGTATATATCAGGAGAGACAAAGATATATGTATGTATATATATATATGTATATATGTATATATATATATATGTATATAGAAAGGTAGAAACCGCGTGGAGCGTGTCTGTGATAAAATTCACCTCAATGTTCAGACTAATAAGAGTAAGATGATAACGTAGAAATAAATGATCTTTAGAATAGATATCAATAGACCGTAGACTTTTCACAGTAGAACAACCAGAGCAAAAAATGCGCGCATCTACCATCACAGGAAAGAGGATGAAGAGAGATAAAAAGGCGGGGGGGGGGGGGGGGAGGCAACGACCCAATAATGATGAACATACCTAGCTTAAAACCTAAAAAGCTAAAAAGCTATAAAGCTAAAAAGCCAATGTCACATGCAATGATGCATCACAACAGGCATATAGCTAGATTCACAAACCCGTCCCCCAGAATCGCTCACCGAACCCAGAGTACCATCCATAGAAACAATAATGTAAAGGTAAAATTCGTTAACGTACAAAAACAAATAATTCGAAGAAAACATAATACATAATATTAACAACGGACTTCCATCAGAAGACTGTTCGCGTATCTTTCATTTCCATATATTGCGATACGACCCATCTACAATTCGTTCTGAATGAAATCCTTCAGTACCTGATTTGAACAATACCCAGTGGATAAACTAACAGGGCGGCGGTGGACAAGATTGGTGCACCATGACGTCGTCACACCGATTCGTAGCTAGTTTCCAATAATGACACATAGCTACATGATATCCAGCACTTGTTTTTTAGCTTTTTAGTTTTTAGCTTTTTAGTTTTTAGCTTTTTAGCTTTTTAGCTTTTAGTTTTTAGCTTTTTAGCTTTTTAGCTTTTTAGCTCATATAAACTTGATGTGTGCTCGGATTTATCATGGTCTCCGCTCACTATATGCTGCTTCTCATCACTTTGATGAAACCACAAGGTTGAGACTCTTCAATGCCCTCATATTACCACACGGTCACTCACGTCGGTATACTCTTAGAGGTTTTACTACCAGGATCCTTGCGCTGCGCGTATGAATTGAAGGCATTGGCATTTATACACAAGGCCAGAATTGGTCTACTTCGCGGATACCTACGAAGTCGCCTAAATTGGAGTGGAAGGGACAACCGACGACTGATCCACCCCCGGATCAACACTCAATTTGGAAGCAGAAACATCTTTGCACAAGGAGTAACTATGTGGAACGGCTTGCCTAGCGAGGTCAGGGAGATTGTTCTTGTCAAAGACCTTAGGAGGGAAGCAATGGGCTGCATTGGAACCAACTGATCGACCACCTTCATTCATATACCATATATATGAAAAGGTAGCATAGATAATCAGTCAATATAGGAAATTTAAGTCGTCAAAACTTTGTTGTATACACAACATTCAATAAAAAACCTGCGGATTCATAAAATCCCTAATAAAGAAAAATAAGGAAAAAACGGCACATTCCTAAAGAAAAATTAAAATCAAGTCATGAAAAGGGTCCTATAAGCTAGTCACGTGACCAGCTTATCTATTCACACGCAAAGAAAGTTGCATCAGCAATTTCTTTGCATGGCCCACTTGAAAAAGGCGACAAATAAAGTCGAATTCCGTGACAAATCTTACCCTCAGTACGATTTGTCAGCATAAAATATAAATTCAATCGCGCAACAAAGTAATAAAAAGATAAAAGCGACGCGAGAATTCAAGTGCGCAACAATGTAAGAAACGATAAGATGACGGGTTGGTGGCTCGATATTTATGAAAATATCGGGTTTCACCTCCGTCCGGCGAGAAATTTTTGTGGGCATGATTAAACATGCCCAACGATAATATATTTTCTCAGGATAGGAATGCTAATTAAGCATTTTCCTATCCTGACTGTCGAGACTTAATTAATGAAAAATTAAAAGTCGAATGAGAGTTCGTTTACAACCTCGCAACGGGTCGCATCGCGAATTTTATATATTAAAAACCAGATTGGAGTTTTAAAAAGATAAAATAAAATTATATGGTGAAGTGATCTGGTTCTAACCTCGGTGAAGCTTTGGTCGCGCGACACAAGTGGCTGGACAATTTTTAATTGGTTTAATAAAAGAAAAACGAAAGCTAGTGTATGCTTAAAATATAAACGATGATACAATTCTGAATAATAGTGAATAAAATATAAAAGTACAAATTGGAAACAGTTCAAGGTTGTTTTGATTTGTCAAATCCCTCATAACATCAGTGCGCTGTGTTAAAGTGACTACGTTAAAAGGTGCCCGATAATACGCAACAACTTCAACGTTAAGTAACTTAAGCTAAGGTTAGGGAACTTTGTTAAGGAACATTTGTTGACCTGAAAGGACATCAGTCCAGTGGGCGTGAACGTCCTGCCATAAGTTTAATGCCTACAAGTCGATTGGACTCATTGGTGGCACTATTCTTGTATTGAAGTAATATTCCTGTACACTCTTGTATTTCATATTTAAAATTTCATTGTACCTGAACTACCATTATGCCAATATGGCAAGTATTTATATTAATAACAATTAATATATTTACAATTATAATATGTCGATTAGATTTCTTGGAAATAATATTCTTCTATTCGGAGTAATATTCTTGTATATTCTTGTTTTTCATAATTAAATTCCATTGTGCCTCAACTACCATTATGCCAATATGGCAATTCAATATGAAAAAAAAGGATTACTCTTATCATATTTTTTAAGGGCTCAACAGTTCATTCTCTTGCCTCTTTTATTTTACTGTATTTTGTCAATAGGTTAACGTCTCATTTCGCCGTCATGGCAATCTAACAATCTGGAGGCTATATTATTTCTATTATGTCTATTTCTAATGTCTATGTATAAGTTTATTGTTTATTTTAATATTTTTATACACACGCTGTCTTTCAATCTATTTAATGTCGTAAGTACCCAGCGTTATACGATGCTTTGTGCACTGGTTACAGAAATAAATGCTGATTTGATTTGATTTGATTTGACTTTCTAGACCAATTCATGAATAAAGTTCACAAAATTGTCCTTTTTCTGTCAGGGAATCACTAATTATTATTTGAAGAAGCTCTAACGCTGCTATGCAGGTAAAAACTTTCTAGAGAGAACTAATGAATAAAGCGCACAAAATTTTCTTTTTTCTTTCAGGAAATCACGAAGATTTGAAGAATCTTTAACGCTGCTATACAGGTAAAACTTTCTAGACCAATTCATAAATAAAGTTCACAAAATTTCCGTGTTCTTTCAATCAATCACTAAACGAAGATTTGAAGAATACTTGACACTGTTTTGCAGGTAAAAACTTTCTAGAAGAACTGATGAATAAAGTTCACAAAATTTTCCTTTTTCTTTCAGGAAATCACTAAGCGAAGATTTGAAGAATGTTTAACGCTGCTATACAGGTAAAAACTTTCTAGACCAATTTATGAATAAAGTTCACAAAATTTTGCTTTCTTTTTCAGGAAATCACTAACGAATATTCGAAGAATCTTTAACGCTGCTATACAGGTAAAAACTTTCTAGACCAATTCGTGAACAAAGTTCACAAAATTTTCCTTTTTCGTTCAGGAAATCACTAACGAATATTTGAAGAATCTCTAAAGCTGCTATGCAGGTAAAAACTTTCTAGAAAGAACTAATGAATAAAGCTCACAAAATTGTCCTTTTTCTTTCAGGAAATCACTAACGAAGAATTGAAGAATCTTTAACGCTGCTATACAGGTAAAACTTTCTAGACCAATTCATAAATAAAGTTCACAAAATTTCCTTGTTCTTTCAATCAATCACTAAACGAAGATTTGAAGAATACTTGACACTGTTTTGCAGGTAAAAACTTTCTAGAAGAACTGATGAATAAAGTTCACAAAATTTTCCTTTTTCTTTCAGGAAATCACTAAGCGAAGATTTGAAGAATTTTTAACGCTGCTATACAGGTAAAAACTTTCTAGACCAATTTATGAATAAAGTTCACAAAATTTTGCTTTCTCTCAGAAAATCACTAAACGATAATTCGAAGAGTAACTGACACTGCTATGCAGGTAAAACTTTGCTGCTATCCCGGTAAAACTTCAAAAAAAATTGTACTGCCCGCGCGACCACTACTTTCAATCAACAAGTCTCAATCAAAACTACTAAACTCGACTTCACGCAGTCTCCCTACATCACCGCCGTTCATTGCCTCAGCCACAGGCAGGCGCGCGATTTTTTCTGTTCTTTCTCGGTCGACTGCCGAAATCTATTCGGGCGGCAATCTTTTCACTTGGTAGGTAGAAAAAATATTTTGTTTTTCGAACAAAATTTTCAGGGAATTTTGCATTTTGCGGGCCTACTGCAATACATTGCATGATGGTATCATGCGGTGTATTACAGCTAGGCGAATTACAGTTTTCGACTCTGGGATGTTGGTGATTAGCGGTAAGTTTTACGTCGAAAAATTGTATTTTGTGCGCATTTTGCACAAATTAGAATTTTTCTGTTGAAAATATTTCGTGTTGTTGTTTCTGTTTTTCTTTTTCAGGCTTTTGTGTGTGTGGCTTGCGTTCATGTGGAAGGTTCCAAATTGTGCGTGTTCTGCCCAAATTGAAATTTTTCGTTGGCCAGTGATTTATTTATAAATCTTTTCCATTTTCGTTTTCTTTGGTATTTTTGCAGGGCTTCGGGATTGTTAAGAAGGATTATAATTTGTGCGCGTTCTGCACGAATTATAATCTTTCTGTTTGAGGCTGGACGTGTTTTCTTTTCCGAAAGTTTTATAGGAAAGTAGCAGAGGGCTACTTTCCAGAATTATATACCTTTTTCCCCTTTTTAGGTATGATGTTGCTTATGCCGGTCAGTATATTTATGGGAAAGTAGCATAGTACTACTTTCCGGAATTGCCCATTTTCAGGTATCCAGGAGATTGAAAATAAAAGAAAATGATTAATAATAATAAAAATAAAAGATAATGGATAATAATAAAAGAAAAAAAAAATTTTAAAAGAAGAGAAGAAGAAGAAAGAAAAAAAACGGAATTTTTTATGATGAAAAGGAAAAAAAAAGAAAGAAAACGGAAAGTAGCGTGAGGGCAGAACGCTACAAGTTAGCAGTCAAATTAATTAATCCATCAGTACGACAAGAGCTCTGATGATGTCCTAATAACATGAAACGCGTTGGCGGATATGCTATATCTAAAATTTAAAAAATATATATGTACGTTGTGGAATTAACAAGAACTGTTTTTTTCTCCTTTATAAGATGCCAGTTAAAACTAAAATGTTTCAGTTGTGGCGAACGTGGTCGGCAGAGTGCGGAAATAAAATTGTAAGGTTGAGTTACAATGCACGCAATGCAACACAACAGATTGGAGAGAAATGCCAAATTTACGGTGTAAAACTGAGTCGAATGTCAGGTGCTGACAATGGACACACAGTTAGTTTCAAATCGAGCCAAAATTGAGTTGAAAAATATGGAAAAAATTATGAATCCTTATTGAATTCGCTATTTATAATAGAAACGCTACGGGTTATTACAACATTGTCTTTAGGAACAGGAAAGAGACTGACGCAAAGCAGTTTTTTTAAACAAACAAGAATGAAAATACCAGCGTACGAATTATTGTTGAGTTTATTGGAATCCCTTGGCTTAATTACAAATAGTTTTACTTTCCCACACACCAGCTATTAACAACGCTACTCAAATTTCTTCATTTTTCTTTCTTTTATTTTATTACATACTTAATCGGCACAGTTATCTATCGCAGGAGCGAGATAGACAATCCATTAACGCAAATTTGAGGTTATGTTCATCCGTTCTATTGCGTAAATTTCAGATTTTATCAAACTGGTTGAGTACGACAGTGACTTCCTCCGTCCACTGTGCGCAGCTCCATTTGAGAAACATACAAAGAAAACCCTCTCTATTCCGTTGCGTCGCGTCAGCCTTTAGGGGCGAAGTTCTTTCGGTGTACCAATTAAGGATACAAGCAAAACCCTCGAAAATATTTCACAAGCCATGAAACAGACTCCCTCACTACCACATAGAGCCCCAACGGAGTCCTAACAGTGCAGTGTTCTTATGTAAAACTGACAAAAGTTTGATTTGAATAGCTCCTCCGCCATAAAATACTATTCATATAGAAAAATTGTGTTCTGATAATCTTAAGCTTGCTTTCTTATCTATCGAACCATAATAAAATGTTCATACCTTTTCTATAAAAATTATTTAAAAAAATGTATCTTAACCAAATGACTACGATTCCTCAAATAATAATTATCAGCTGAGTAATAATTGTATATGGCGCTGTGCCGTCATGGCATTCCGTGATCTGATGAAATCGAATGTAGCTGGCTACAGGTTCGGACTCCGGCTGCACATGTACACATGCAATTATTACTCAGTTGAGAGGTAGTGAGCATAAAATGGTAAGGTTACTTTGTATTCAAAAATTTTATTATTTTGTTAAGTATATACATTACTTGGAAGTGTAGCCTTTGGTAAGATAAGGAACCAAGCTTTAAATTACTATAAAACTATTTTCTGTATGGATAGTAGCCAACCCTCATCAGTTTACAAATCTTTAGGGATCGTGCGGGCAGGGTTCTTACGCTTGTTAACACAACTTTTATGTGAAGTACGACAGTGTGAGTGTACAGTATGTCGTCGTACGACCACTAACTTTCTAACTGAGCGCCTCGATGAGTTTCTTCGCTAACTCATCTACCAGCTCATCAATAAATTGATATGGATAATGATCTGTATGTCTAGTGCATCTAATGTACGAGTGAAAGGGAGACAAATGGTGTTGAGCAATCATAGAATTGCGAAGTATATAAATGAGTTTAGTCCCGGCGCTAGAATAAATATCAGCAGTACACTCATCCAACCAATCATCATGAGGTCATCAGTGCGCTCATGATGATTGTGCTACAAGTGCGGACTGGTTATGCCCCTCATGGTATGATTTGTTTCTCTTCAAAAATTCAAGGTAATGTTTTCATCTTACATTTGCTAAAAAATTCTGGAATTAAGCTGAGCCAAATAGATGGATTTGCTTAACTCCGAAAAATCACTGAATATTATGATCTGCGAACGAGATGCGTAGAGATAGAAAGCTGCACTCTGTGACGACCAGAAATTGTTTCGTGTATGTCAGGCGAACATTGCATGGGCATCTCAATAAAATAATGGATCACAACCAATATAAAGTCAATGTTTGGCACCTTTTCTTAAGTATCAATAAATAAAATTTTAGAAAATGGACTCAAAACTGTTTCATGACTTGGAAAATATTCTCGAGGGTTTTAATACAAGTCATTTGAACGGTCTAAAACTAACATAATTAGAAGACGGAATGGTGGCGGTACTAGTCAAGTAGGTTTAGTGAAAGAATGTTTACCTAACGACTGTTGTATGAACATTGAAGCAAGGATAGATGATGTATCTACACAGTGTACATTGGTACAAGTAGTGACTTAACCCTGATTAAAGAAGAAGCAATATATTTGTCTGATAAATCACAAATTAAAAACCCAATTAAATTTCAAGGCGTAGGTTCCAGCACTATAAAGGCATTTGGGTGCTACTCCGTTGTGTTAGAAATCGACGGTAATTTATACAAAGAGATTTTTTATGTTGCTCCAAGATGCACCTAACCCAAAGGCATTGTAATAGGCAAACGCTTACGAAACAGAATTGAATTAAAGATAAATTCGAATAAAATTTCTTTGTCGCTAGTTACTTTCACCTTTAACTTTTGCTTGCATAGTTCTATCGCAAAATATTTAGAGCTAGGGCAGTTGAGGTCAGCATAAACAGAGCGAGTTATAAAACTAATAAAGAGCTACGGTACCAGTGAATGTACAAAAGCAATGCCAGTACCAATGAAAACAATCATGAAGGATATAAACCCATCCTATGACACTTCTAGACGATTATTGGTAAGCGAACAAAGAATAGTTGATACCCAGATAGATGAATAGCTTCGTGATAAGGTAATTAAGCCAAGCAAATCCGACTCTGATAATCCCATTGTAATTGTAGGGAAGGAGGATGGGTCTGCGCGAATTTGTATAGATTATCAAAGACTGAATAGAGTTGTGATAAAAGATCGTTTCTCCTTACCTTTTGTTCAAGATTAAATTGAGATCAACACCTACAGACTTAAGAAATGAATTTTTTCATATACCAGTGGAGGAAAGTAGTCAGAAATACAATGCTTTTATCATCCCATCGGGTCATTTTGACTTTCTTAGAGTTACTTTCTGGTTCTCCAATTCACCTGTCATATTTCAAAGCAACACAAATAAGATATTCTTTCCTTTCATCAGGAAAAGCAAAGTATTAGTGTATATAGATGATCTGGTAAAACCTTCCAAGGATTAAAAGAGGGAACGGAGGCCTTAGAAAAGGTGTTCAGAATAGGTCAGCAATATAGTCATCAGATTAAGTAGACAAAATGTCAAATTTTGCGAAGCCAGATCGAATATCTTGGCTACGGTATTGCTAACGACTCCATGACCTGAACATGCTTAAAGCTAATAATTCATTAAAGGCTACAGTTAGCCCATAGAGTGTACTAGGTCAAATTAAAGAGGAGAGTCTAAAGTTTATAGTTATTATAAAACAACAAGAAAAAAAAGTAGAATTGGTCTAAGACCAATTCTTATGTTCCAAACAGGAATCAACATCTGAAAAGGAACAAAATAGTAAAATCTGATAAATAAAAGAATATCATTAGATGCTTAACGTCACTGTACCTATTCATCGAATCACAATTTTAATTGGAACTCATCTGTGATGAACAAATCCGCATAGATAAATTGAACGCATTCCAATTTACTCCCAACGCACGACATGATGAAATCCTAAAAAAAGAAAAGAAAAAGAAACCACCAAGAACCAAAAATTTAGTTAATACTATAAATGTATCTGACCTAATTAGTTTAACTCCCACGAAGGGGATGTAAACTACTGTCAACTCAAGTCAGCTGGATGTCGACAAGTATATGCACCACGGTACAGAGACACAAGGTATTCTCATTACGAACCACGTTTAGCAATGCACAGTTTCCACTGAAGCATTGCGTGAGGCGTACACGCTACTAACAGGCATTAGAGTATAAAAAACAGTGGAAAGATCAAAACAATTCAAAACTTCCACAGCTCTAACCTGCAACACGAGCAGCATACGAACTGCGGTAATTACACAAGAGATCAGTGCCCAGCGGAATATTGTGATTTTACATCTAAGTACAAGGGCAGCAACTCGTGTGTGCTGCTTCCCAGCCACGTCTAAGTCAGGTCAATGTACTGTTTTTAAGAATGCACAAATTATTCTTGGTAAGTAAAATTTCTAATTCAACAAAAGGCGAAGGATTTCTGACATTTTGATCATATTGGATTAGAAATAAATCGAACTTACTCAAAATATTTTATATATTTATAAGGTGAGAGCAGCTTGTTAACAACAATAACTAAAATGGTAACACTTCCTGAAACAAATAATGAGGTGCAGTTGCTATGTCAGGTTATTGTTGCTATGCCAGTTGTTGATATGCCAATAATGTGGCCATGTGCCCTTGACTAGTGTTCTTTGGTGCCGTGTGCAAACGCTGGCTATATAAACAGCAGTCTGACTTGATTCGTTCTCTTTTGTGATTCAGCAGTGCAGTGATTAACTTGGCGAGTTATTCCTTCGTGTTATTTCCTAGTAATTTTTCCTACTGTTGTATTTTATTACTAAATTAAGTACGTTGTTTAATTGACGGCTAAAATAACATATTCTTATTCTGGGTACCGACTGGATTAAAGAGTTTGTTTTAGATAGCGATTAAACTAAAGGTTTTTTATTGTGGGTAGCGACTGCAATAAAAAATATTACTAACAATCACTTTATTGCGGGTGTCGACTGTAATAAAGAATATTGCTTCGGGTGTTGACTGAAGTTAAGATACTTACTAACATTCACTTTAAGCCGGGTCTCGACTGAGATAATATATTACTAACAAATCACTTTATTGCGGGTCTCGACTGTAATAAGAAATTTACTAACTCAAACCACTTTATTGAGGGTCAGGACTGTAATAAAGAGTCTTCTTGCGGGTCTTGACTATAATAAGTCAATTACTAATAAAACCACTTTATTGCGGGTATCGACTGTAGTAAGACAATTACTAACACAAACACTTTATTGCGGGTCTCGACTGTAATAAAGATTCTTACTGCGGTTCTCGACTGTAGTAAGAAGATCACTAACACAAAGCACTTTATTGCAGGTATCGACTGTAATAAAGAGTCTTGTTGCGGGTCTCGACTGTAATAAGACAATTACTAACAAAGCCACTTTATTGCGGGTATCGATTGCAATAAAGAATATCCTACTCCCAAACCTCAATCAAATAAAAAGTCAAGTAAATCAGCTGCCATATATCGATCAGGTGAGTAC
Organism: Dioctria linearis; assembly: GCA_963930735.1. NCBI lineage: Eukaryota > Metazoa > Arthropoda > Insecta > Diptera > Asilidae > Dioctria > Dioctria linearis. The sequence goes on along the minus strand of OZ005741.1, from coordinate 206,683,017 downwards.
AAGTCGATTGCAACATTTTAATAAATCACATCTTAATCACCAGCAGTACAAAAAATAATCATTTATTGAATATTGGTTTCAGCTTGTTATACTATAAAATTTATATAAGTCGTGTATTTCTGAGCTTGACATATTTAGTGTGAATGTGAAGTGTAGATTCAGTGAATAAATTAATTAAACCACTACTAGCTTTATACCAGTGGCATAATTTTCACAACTATCTTCATTTATTGCATGTACGCTCTAACTACGAGCAGAACACTTATGATACCCTAGATGAATGCCGTATTTTCGTATGGTCACCGATCTATGCAAGTTTAATTTTTGAAGTAATTTTTGGCACATATTTCTAGAACGGTTCGTCGGACAGAAAAATCATTATAACCCATTTTATAGAATATCAAATTCTAAAAAAGTTTTTAGTACAATAGAAATGATCGTTTTCACAGTATATGTAAAAAACCTAAATTTTTATATGGCTCTCTACGTCGAGGCGTTCTCAGGCAGTGTCCAAATATACAGTGGAAAACGAAATTTTTGTATGGCAACCCCACGAAGAAGTTGCCCAATATGGCTCATTTTCGAACTTCGTTTTATTTTATTTTTTAAATCCGTGTACAAAATTTCAGCTCTCTAAGTATACGCACTCGTGAGTTGTCGTGCGTACTGACGGACAGACGGACGGACAGACATGCAAAAATCAAAATAACTTAATATTTTGCGTGGGTGTCCAATCCATTTTGCTTCACCATCATTATTTCGAGGTGTTACAAACGGAATCACAAACTTAGTATACCCTATAGATTTCATCTAGGGTATAAAAAGTTATGTTAATGACCGTTTTGAAAAAAAAGTGAAAGTAAAACAAAAGGTAGCGAAAATGGGTACGGGCTTAACTGTGACCATATGCACTGTAGTTTTTAAGATACAGGGTTTTTTGTGAAAAGTTTGCTTTTCTTCTTAATCACCCTGTAACTCCTAAACCGTTGATATGCCACCCACCCCCTGTCATACAATTTTTTGTTTAGCTAGGTGAGTACTATCACCTCCTGCTGTATTGACCTCCTAGTGGGAAACACCCTGTATATTGGAGATGTTACCTCAGCTAATGGCCTTAAAGAAATTCCGTGTTTACTTAATCGGAATACGATTTAAAATTGTACAGGTAGCTCCGATTTTATGGCTACACTGGCGAAGAAATACATTACTCCTAAAGTCGGCCGATGGGCATTAATGCTCGATGATTTTGACTCCGAAGAGGAACATAGAAGTGGTAGCCGGAAAAAGCATGCTGATGCCCTAAGTAGAAACTCTTCTGTGATAATTATGGAAAAAAGCACACTTCATGGGATATAGGCTGCCCAAGCAAAGGACGATGCTATAAGAGCAGTTAGGGAAGTACTAGGACATACCAATTTCCATGAGAATGTCGAGGAGAGCGGAATACTTTTCGGAGTCAAGGACGCCGCAAAGCTTCTAGTTGTACCGAGGAGACTTCATTCAGATAAAGCACGTGATCAAGGTCATTTTGGAATGAGAAAACTTAAAGAGTTAATCGAAAGTCAAAATTAGAGGAAAAACTCGTAATGTATATGGCGAACTGTTGTATTTAGTGCATTCTGTAATGCATCTGTAATCATGCATCATTAAAGCATGTAATTGCACATAAATCATACGCACATCTCACTAAAAGAAATGAGAAACCAAGATTGCAGCTAAAGTTGGTATATCAATTCAAAAGGTAAAACTTGGAGTTATCGTAACTGCTCAAATAAACAAAAATGAAAACATAATTTACATATATACAGATTTGTAATCATTTCTGTGTGGTTCATTCATACCTCGTTATGAATGAGGTAAAAGACAAGCGCATTAAATTACAGCGCCAGCAGAAAGTAAAATATGTATGTACAGTCACCACTATATATCGATTGTAGGTAGAATTAGGAAATTAATGTAGATTGCTTATTTAGCAATTAGTAATAATTAATTAATGAAGGTAGCATAAATGAAGAATGTAAGAATAAAGAATTGACAGTCGACTGGTAAAGTCTGAGTATTATTCTTCAGAGCGCGGCGGCAATTAGCCAGGTGTTCGCATTCTTAAAGATATAGGGGCCTCTTAGCCAGATATCTATCTCCACATAAATATCGAGGCAATCAGCCAGATATTGGTATCCAAAGATATTGCGGCACCCCAGTCAAATATTAAGTGAGGATTGAGGCGCTCAGCCAGATCCATAAGTAATTTTCATTTCTTTGCCTTCCATGAATATTGCGGCGATACTCCATATATTCAGCATAGAAATTTATTAAATTAATCATTAGCAGAATATTGGACATCGCCGAATACGCCAATCCACTGGCAACCAACTTAACACAAACATATCAATTCTAACCACTAAAGATGGAAAGAAGGAAAGATTTTTTCACCCGATAGCAAAAAAGTCCCTCCCATTAGAAACATTCCACATCGATCATCTAGGTCTCACGAGAGCAAAACGTAAGACCTACAATTATATATTGACGGTAATCGACGTCTTCACGAAGTTCGTTTGGCTCTACCCAATGAAGACAATGAACACTGAACAAGTGTTACAAAAGCACAACATTCAGCAAATAATTTTTGGCAATTCTAAGCGTATCATAAGGGATCCCGGACCAACCTTTACTTCCTCTGGTTTTAAAGGCTATTGCAAAGGCGAAGGAATTGAACACTGCCTTATTACGACAGGTGTCCCTAGAGTGAACGGCCAGGTTGAGAGGATACATCGTGTGGTTATCCCAGCACTTATGAAAATTGTTTTCTATGCATTGTCCAGAAAATTGGTACAAGTCTATACATAAAGTTCAACTTTAAACAATACTCTACAGCGAAGTATAGGGCGGTTACCTTTTGAATTGCTGTTCTGAACGATAATAAAGCTCACCAAAGACGTACGCTTAGCCGCAGTGGTACAGCTATCAACGCATTTGTGGACGAGCGAGACTCATTTCGGGAGTTAGCACAAATTCTGAAGGTTTGTAGTTGAAAATCTGGTTGCTATTAAACGTACACAATTTGGAACTGGTTTAAAAGTCAGTCCAGACTATCTCGGCCCATATCGAGTTACTGCTACGAAGTCTCAAAGATCGGCCAACATGAGGGAACAAACACCATTTCAACAGACACAGGACATGTGAGACCATCTATAGAATACATATAACTGTGATATTGATAATGACTCTGAACTAGACGAGCACCAAGACTACGAAGATACCGCTATCCATTTTGCTAATTTATAAAATAATTATACTTAGACACTTCGATTTTTTGAGTCATAGTTGCAACAACTCGTCGTGTCGATATTGTGCACCCTAAATTACAAAATAATTATAAGATTTTAGTTATAACTCAACTTCAATTTCAAACTTCAATCGTTCGGAAACCAGCGGGGTTAATTTACAGAACACTCTTATCAATCACGTGGCTTAAGCAACGACGGCGCTAACACGAAGACGAGATTCTTAAGACGAAGCCGCGAAATTAGATGAAAAGACGATGAGGGGAGACTACGGGATGCCTTGAAGGACGATAAAATTTCTCAACGGAGACTATGATGACTTCAGCGATAAGCCCTAATCATTTTACCAGACCGTGCGACATCTGTTGTATATGACAACAAATAAAAATAGCTACTACTCATACACGTCATCAAGATGAAGCCCCCTGGTTGTCGAAGACGACAGATGTGCTATTCGATATTTTAAGTATAATCAAGCAATTAATTAATATATTAACTATCCATTTATAATAAATCTACTGTAACTATATAAAAGTGAATAATGCTAGCGATGAATTTAGAACCGAGTCTGGCATTAATTATTCCACCTTGGTTGCATATCATATCAATTCCTACATTTATATACACAACGTCGGTAGTATACAAATGATAAGTTAATTCTGCACAGCATTGAAATAGCAAGGAGCTAAAAGTAATTGTAGATAATTATGCACATTTACGACGCTAGAAGGATATAAATTCCAATTAATTGTTGAATGTTCTTATACATATTTTTCTGTTAATACAAATTGCTTTTCGCCCAGTTGGGATCTTCTCAACAAAAATGTTAAAAGAAATATCTCAGAAATGTCGGAACAGTTTTATCAATTTTAATTAATTTCTTCGAGGTAAATACGACTTTTTTAACAGGTTGCAGAGCAAAATTCATATTTAATTGACTAGAAAATATGTCGTATTCATGGAAATAAAGAAAACACCCGCGGCAATTTTAAGAAAATTGCTAACGTTTTATAAATGCTCGGGGAAGGTAATTAATGCCTTACATTACACGATTGTAAAGTTCTTAGAAAATGTTGAACTTAGAAATGTTCACGATAAAGCGACCTTTTGACGAGACTACTGCCGAAATAAATTGTTGGCTCTCTATAATCCATTGAAAGTCATTAATGCATGAAATTTTGGCTCATTACATTTATCATGCTCCTCCCTGAAAGTCTGTACATTGAATTCGATTAACTAATTTCACCCTGATGTTAGAAAACTGTTTTGAAAGGAATCTGAAGAAAAGGTCCCTAGGTGTTTGTTTAAGAATTCAATCTGTTTGCTTAATTTTATCGATGTATTTAAGGGACGCTGAAATGAAATTACTATCAAGAAATGGCAGTGTTAGTAAATATTTACTGAGGAGCAGAATTCTTACGTCGAGTCGTTTTCGTTTTTATATACTTCGTAGGATCGTCTTAAATTCCCTCTGGTTTTGAATTTCAAAATAGACAAAACTGGGAGTGGAATTGCATATTATGTATCTGTGTATATAACTAAGTTTTCTGACTAGGTTTATACGAGTGTTGTGTGTTCACTATACTATAGAATAGACCTATAGAATGTACAGAGATCGAAAATATAGGGGGGAAATTCTCACATATATTAAATAAGTACATTTAGGCCGTTGTTTCAGTTTAGTTCTGCATTAGTTCGGTTTACCACGTGAATGAAGTTTATACCAAGAATACGCTTGCAGTGCCAAACTTATCCTACACTCGTAGCAAAATTTGACAGCAGTTGTAATTTCTACGGTTATTTCGTAAACATGTAAATAAGTTTACATTTATCAATTAACAGGCTCCGTATTTCCCGAAAATATGTATGATATTTCTTATGCATTTAAAAGCTTATATACTCTCTTAATTACAAAATTTTTTTAAATCCTTTAGAGGAAAAATCTGATCGTTTAACTAATTGAGGTTATAAATTGGCATAGAATTTGAAAGGTGTTTAGACCGCTTTCAAATGCGGTTATACAGAATAGAAATGGTCTTGGATCACTATAAATGTTGTACCAGAGCTTCAAATTCTGCATGAGTATAAATCGAACATCTTATGCTGCATAAGTCACTTATGCACCATAAGTTACTACGATCTAAACGTGGCTATTGTTCCCAAGAGCCGAATTGAACAGTGCCGCATTTTAGATACTACACCCAGGAATTTGTACTACCTTCTGATAATTACCGCCATCTGCCTGCCCATCTCTTTATCTTTTACATATGCACCATTGAATAAATAACTAATAAGGAAGCGGGGTATCGTGCGAATACAGTGTACGTGTTTAAGCAATTCAATGACATTCAGACCAGTTAAGCAGGTTGAGAAATGCCATGTGCATTATTTGACAATTCTGCTTAATTTCTGATATTTCAGATTTCATGTAAAGTTAGTTGGGGTTTGATTTAGCGATTTTGTAGTCAATAACTATTTAAAAGGGATTTTTACTTAATAGTGGTGTGATAAAATAGTGAGATATTGTTTTGTGAACCGGATTTTCGTGTCGTGGGAAAGGATTTTTCAAGCAAGTTTGATAGTTCTACTAATAAATTATAGTGTTTTAAGTAAAATAAAACTGAAATATTTATAAAAATGAACACCATTGGCAAAAAATTCAACATTTTCCAATGCCGGTGTGTTTGGTTACAATTGAATTATGACAAGTGCATTAATGAAAATAAAGGGGCGCAAAAAATTTGTTTATTTTACATAGTAATTTGGATTATAAAAAATGCTCCCCTTCAAAATGTAACGATTTCACTACTGCCAACACGAAACGAATACAAACACAACATTACATTTCGCCGAATGGCTTAGGTTTTCTTCCGATATGCCGTTTCCTTATTATTTATTTGTTCAATGCATGCATATGCTGCACGTCCGTGCGTTCTTTAACGAAGCTTTGAAAGCTCTATAGTAGATAAATACCAAACCCATAAATAGTAGCGAAGAGAGATAATCAAAATTCTTATTCACTCATTTTTTGACAAAATATCAACAAATTTATGAGTAACAATCTTTAAAGGAAAAAAATCATTCAGGCAAAAAGCTCTAGCAGATACAATTTCAAATACAATACAATGATGGGACAGCAATGCAAGTGTCAGCCGTGAAAGAAGAAAAATAACAGGCAGAAGCTAAGCCTCCGTTTGTTTAGTTCAGACTAGATAAAAGAAAATAATGTAAGTGGGTGACGTATGCATATGCCCGAGTGTACAATCCGAACTAGGAATGGGCAAAAATATCGATGTGTCGGTACTGGTTAACCCGATATTATCGGGAAATGTCACGCAAAAGTTGAATGCATTTGAAATAAATTAGTGCGCACACAGGGAACACAATTACCGAATTTGCCGCAAGAAAGTTGGCCAACTTTCAACTTTTAACAAGTACCGGGTTAAACATTTTTGACAGCCAAGAAAATTGTTTGGTTTTAGTGATATTCGCTATCACAAAAATTAATTTCGACGAAAAATTAATAAACGAGGTGCAGAGTTACGAGATTTTGGATGCCAAAAAGAGTTTGGGGTATAAAAATACTTTTGCAAAAATGCAGAAATGGCAGAAAATCGCAGAGGATCTATCGTCTACAGGTAATAATGCATTTCATTTAAATTTCATATTTTTATTAATGTATTTGTATTATTTAAAGCTGATAATAATAAAAGTCACATTATATATTTATTAATACAATTGTGTTATTTTAAGCTGAAGATTGTCAGAGACGTTGGAGGTCACTACGGGACTGATATGCGAAGGAAGTGAAGCTGAGAATTTTGCCTTCTGGAAGCGGTTCTCCAGATATATGCATGATGTTAAGCGTTTGAGCACTTAAACTTCCTTAAAGACCATATAAAACTTAGAAGGTAAAGTTATAGTTTACTTTGCATTACTTTGATTTCTTTATCAATATATCACTAATGTAATTCCAGCACTAAATCGAATTACTACAGCAGGAAGTGGTTTGAAGAAAATGTGACATCAGAGCTTCCCACGACGAACGACACGTTGCATGAGCAGGTTGAAGTCATGGAGGACTCTTTCATGTCTGTATCCAATGGTGTTGCGTAAAGTTCAGTAAGGAGCAGAAGAAACAACAAGGAATAGAGCAAACAATGGATACGTTTAATGCTTTTATGAAAACCCCTCACCAGCAATCTACACCTATCACAAATCCAACTCCAAAAAGCATAATTAATACTTTGCGACCGGCCACGAGCATTAGGGTACGTGCTGAAATTTCAGGTCATTTAGCACAAGTACAGTTGGAGGAATTGGAGAGAGAAAATTGAAGAGTTTTTTTTTAATTTTGAATATTTTTATTTAGCTTTTGTATATTTTGAATTTTTGAATTTCATTTTCATTTAAAAACACATTAACTTATTCCATTTATTATAACAGCGTTTTCATTTATCCCAAATATGTTTAGCTTTTTCATCCTTCATCTTAATTACCGCTGCTTTTACTTGATTTTATTTTGCTTCTCAATTGCACCCTCATTGATGAAATACCTCTTCAGCGTCTCTTGCAATTGAAAAGCGTTCCTTGAGGTATTGTTGGAACCAATTCTAGCTGATGGTAAGTCGTCGACTTCCTTCCTCCAATCACAAGGTTGCATATTACCGACTTCATCTTCCCAATCAACATAGTTAGACGGACAATATGTGGGTATTGACTCGTTCATTTTTATGTAGTTGAGCAACGCTATCCTTGCGAGTATTACTTTTTCCGCGTTTTCTGGGAAACAAGTAATTGGTGAACGTAACACTCTCCAGCGAGCGAAAAGAATGCCAAACGTATTTTTAATAACAACACGTGCTTTTGAAAGCCGATAATTGAAGATACGTTTGTTAAGCGTTAGCGATTTGCCTGGATATGGCCGCATGATTTTCGGTTTTAGTGTAAATGCAGGGTCCCCGATAAAATAGTATGGGAATTCAATCGTTAAATTAGGAAGACAAGATTGCACTGGTAACGGTAATTTATTTCCCAGCAGTTGTTTTCCAAATTCAGAATATGCTAGTATTCCTAGAATTAACATAAAGAATGTTATGAAACTGCAACCAATAGTGAACCGAACCAATAGTTTGCATCGCAAGCTGCTAGCAAGACAATGCTGAAGTGGCTATTATAATTATAAAAACAGGAACCGGTATTTGCAGGACGTTGTATGCTAATCTGCTTCCCGTCTATCGCTCCAATGCAGTTCGGCATATTCTACTTTTTATAAAAATTATTTGCGTTTTGTTGGTAGTCCGTCAGATTCGGTTGCGAATTATAAACAGGAAGTAGGCATTCCCAAACAACATCACACGTTTCAAGTTACAGTTGACTTTCCCACTTTATAGCTCCATGCGAGAAATTCATGAGAAACACCTTGCGATAAATATCTTAAATAATAAATATTTATACAGTTAAGAATTCATGCATATAAGTAATTGCTTACGATAATGTAATTGCTGAACGGCATTCAGCTGGAATCGGTGCTCCAATGGATTTTTTTGTGAGGTCTTCTTCCTTTATTAAAGTTACCAATAGATCGTATATTGGTCTCATCATTCTCGTATGTTTAAAGAATGCTTCTGGATCACATTCTGTAATTATTTCAAAGCATGTACTATAATATCCGTCAACATTTCTGGATAAATTTGCCGTCCTAACCCACCACCGCCTGTTTCGTTTTTTCAGACCCACTATGGTTAAGTAGCTCACAATCACAAACATCATCATTACACAGGCTTCCTATTTGTCCATTTCAAATATAACTTTTATTAATGTTCACATAATTTTATAATATTATAACATTCAACAGCACAACACTGAAATTATTACAATTGCAGTGAATTGACATTTACGCAGTCACCGCAATTCATTCTGGGAAGCACTTTATTTCCTGCGTTTTTTTACAGTTCCGTTCATTCTGTTACAGCCATAAAATAAAATTAAAAGTCACAGTACAACACGGTTAAGTTAGTGATTTGACACAGCAATGTTGAGTTAAAAATTTACACTTCATGCTGTATAATCAAAGATCCACTTTATCATATGAACGTATATATACTATTGATATAGCAGTTACATACGAATTCTTTTCCAAATAATAACAAGATCATTGTCAATTTGTCATTTGTGCTGCAGTGTATTTATAATATGGTTTCCCTGCATTTGCATTTTCCAAGTTTAAATGCTTCATTATTGTTTGAACTTCTTTGCTCGCGCTTGTATTTAGAAAATGTATCTTGTTTTGAACATTTGCATGTGGTATTTGATAAAATGGCTCCCCAAATCTCACCACGATCAAAACTTTGGGAATAATTTAGGAAGGGAAGCAAAGGTCCGCAAAATACAGATTGTGCGGGATTTAAAAACAAGTGGGAGCTCAACGAATCTACATAGTAATTTGAAGCGTAAATATGAGGCTGTTCATAGTCAAGGCCTTAACATTAATAAAAATAAACAGCAGCAAATACATTTCCCGGTTTTTGTTATACCGAAAGCTGCAGCAGGAAATGTTAGTGAGTATAAGTAGTAAAAATTTTTGTGAAAGCGAAAAAGTAAGACATGTTTTCCGTTGTTTGTCGGTTTTAACTTTTTGCAAATTTAGGAAGTTGAACCTGTAGGTAATACTTATGATGAAGGGAAATGTAATCCTAGCACTTTCACTCAGCCATCACCACATCAGTTATCGATTCAAGAATGCATGACACAAGTTAAATCATATTCAGGCTTAGTACCTACTTTTTTTTTAAAAATTGCATTGTCAAGAACCATATTTATTTCAGTGGGTGGGAAAAACAACATGATCTTACAAATGGACTGGCATTTTTCATAGTAGAGAACGTGCAGCCACTTACTGTTGTGGAAAGCAAAGGATTTCTGCATTTAATGCACATTTCTGCTCCACTTTACAAATTTCCCAGGAGAAGAACATTTACACGAATTATTGATGAAAAATATGATAAAATATTTGAGCACTGTAAGGCTTTGTTATCAAACAGGTATTTAAGTTTAAATATGGATATTTGGACGGAGAGTCAAAACGTGACAAGTTACTAAGGTGTAACTTGTCACTATATCTTAGACAGTACACTGACAAGATTTGTGTTAGGAGTTTATGATTTGTCTGAACGTCGTACTTCAGAATACGTTTCACAGAAACTAGCAAAAATTTGTGCTCAGTGGGGAATACACAAAAAAGCAGTGACCACCGTTGATACTGATAATGCAAATAATATTGTCAAAGCTGCTAAAGATACTTTCGGCGAACACAAACATTTATCATGCTTTGCACATACAAATGATAAAAAAATCGTAACATACTTTAAGCAATATTTGGTAGCACCTGATGAACTAAAAAAGACCAATTTAGTAATTCAAATATATTTTTGAAAGTTTTACAAGAAGTTCCCACACGATGGAACTCTACATTTTACATTGTTGAACGATTTGAAAAACTGGCTGCATATATAAGTACGGTACTGATACAACTTCCTCATGCACCCCCTATGCTATCTGTCCAGGAATTAGCAATGATCAGGGAAATCATACCTTTATTGCGACCATTTGAGGAAGCCACTAAAGTGGTTTCAACAGAAAAGTTTCATATTGCTAGTAAAATAATTCCTACAATATATTGCCTCCGCGATGCAATAAATATGGTAGAGACATCATCAATAATCATTTCTGCCACTTTAAAGAGAAATATTTTAACTGAAATGAATAAACGCTTTGATAAAATAGAAGAAAATCAACTTCTCATGCTGTCAACTATCTTGGATCCAACATTTTGAAAACCCGCTTCAAATTAGATAACTATTCACTTTATTCACTTAATTTACCTGTGCCTGAGCAAAATACTGGAAGTGAAGTGCCATAGATAACACAAAATCCTAGTGCCTCGCTATAGTCTAGACATTTAACTTTCAAAACTGTTAATTAGAAATTCAGTTTCACAGGAAAAATTTTTAACCATCAAATGAACTTCAAAGTTGCAAAGATTTGTTTTATTTTTTATTCTGCATGCAATTGAAAATGCATTTTTTTTTATGTTATTATTTGTTTTCTACTTTTAATAAACTGTATTTTTTTCAATTTTAAAAATATTTAATTCTCTTTGCGTTGTGTACGAGTATAACAGTAAAAATATTCCGAATCTTGACAAAACCCCCGGGAGTTATTTTCTAATACATGATAGCCCCAGCTTCGTCCTAACAAGTTGTATATATGTATGTTCTTTTGAAAAAGTGACTAAATCTAAATTCTGATAATGCCGAAATTAAAAATGTTCTTCCAGCAATCTTGAGGTTGGTTTCTTAGCTTTCCAAGAGTGATCTGATTTATATATATATACCTAGTTTATGCTGTTGTGCGCTGCTCTGGTGTTTTTGGTGTTTGTGGGAAAATCGAAATTTTTAACGGTTGAACATAAATTTTGTATTCTGTTAATTAAGGTACCTATATAAGAGTGAAGACCTAAAAATCTAAAAATTACTCTAAGACAATATTTCGTATGAATGAGAGTTTAGGCAATTGGACAATTTAGATTTTAATCGGTCGTTACTTTTTCATGATTAACAAGTGAAAAAGCTATAATTGGTCTAAGACCAATTCTTATGATACCCCAGATGAATGCACGTATGAAATTTCGTATGGTCACCCATTTGAGCAATTATGATTTTTTGCATTGGTTTCTCCCATATATTTCTAGAACGGCTCGTCGGACAGAAAAAATGATTATAACCAATTTTATAGGATTTCTTATTCTGAAGAAGTTTTTAGTACAATAAAAATGTCTAGGACTGATCGTTTTCAAAGTATATGTAAAAAACCAAAAAATTTATATGGCAACACCAAGAAGGGGTTACCCGATTTAGTTCGTTTTTGAAATTTTATTTGCTATTAGTATGAAAACAGAGTGTACCAAATTTTAGCTTTCTATGTCGACGAGTTCTCAGGTAGTGTCCAAATATATCGTGGTCAACGAAATTTTTGTATGGCAACCCCACGAAGGAGTTGCCCGATTTATCTCATTTTCGTACTTAATTTTACTTTTTTTTTTAAAGTCTGTGTATAAAATTTCAGCCTTCTAAGTGAACGCGTTCTCGAGTTATCGTGCGCACGGACGGACGGACGGACGGACAGACGGACATGCAAAAATCAAAATAACTTTTAATTTTATGCGGGGGTGTCCAATCCATTTTGCTCTACCATCATTATTTCTGTGCGTTACAAACGGAATGGCAAACTTAGTATATATATATATACTATAGATTTCATCTAGGGTATAAAAATAAGCGACGTTCTAGAGTGAAGGCCTCGCACAAACAGGTATGAATTCCTATCTCATGGCCTGGGAAGTATTTCCCGGTGAATCTGACTTTAATCTTAAATCAATATTGGAATTAGCCGGGCTACTTTTTATTTGTATTCAGCTATAATGAAAAATATTGATATATCGATATAATGCACACGATATTTTAGATGAATCGATTCTTGACGAAAGAATATCTTTCGATAAGATTTATCGATATTTGGAATAATTTGCCCATTCCTAATCCGAACAAACCCAAAACAATTGGAAACAGATATTCCCCGGCTGGGCGGGATGGCCAATAGTTGGAAAATATCGATACACCGATACTTCCATTTATTTTTTCAAAATATCGATACACGAATATATTGGCTCTTAAAATATCGATATCCTTAGTATCGCCGATACGATAGTTGTTATTACATATATGTATAAATATAGAACTGTGCAATACATACTATGTTTTTGCATATCAATTTAAAGGCCTCGCCGAGTACTATCGAGTGGTATACTCCTTTCCTGATTCATAAAACTTTCACTTCCATGCACTTGGGTAACATACGCACTTACTACATTTCGCATATATTTTTTTCCGTTCGTTTTTTCAGGGACATTAGTGCTCTGTTGTGAACATTTTTCTCATTGGAAGTCATTTTCCACGAAGCACCAATTTCGCTCAATCAAGAGCGAAAAAAAATGCTCTCGCCGAGTACTATCAGTATCACAATTGGGTGACATACACCCCAGTTACTACATTTCGCATAAATTTGTTCCGTTCTTTCTTTCAGGGACATTAGTGCTCTGTTGTGAACATTTCTCTCATAAAAAGTTATTTTCCACGACGCACCAATTTCGCACAATCACGAGTGGGAAAAAGTCAACTTTGTCATCAAAGAAAGTCGCTCTCAAAATACATCCGATCGCCAAAGCTATTCCCTGCTTAATAAAGAAAAATGTTATTAATAAAATATGCTCAGAGTATCATAATGCGTCGCGTAAGACATCTCTCATGTCTGTTCATGTCGGGCCTAAAGTTGTATGAAAAGTGGGCATTCGAACAGAAAGTTTTTTTTTAGTGATACAGCTATTGAAATATCGATACAACGATAAATAAGCATAAAAATATCGATACGAATAGCATGTATCGTAAGGGGATGCATATCGATATCGGACATCCCTACGGCGGCCAGGCGACAGCGGTAATGACTGACGACTGCATGCTTGTTAAGAAAAGGCGGCATGACTGACAGTGTATCTCCCGGAATAGAATACAAGCCATGAATTCGCCGAAAGCACCGAAACATTAAAAGGCCTTAACGTGCGGGGTAAAGGCCAAAACTGTCGCTCTCACATAAAAATGAAGTTAAAGCAAATTGTAGCCAAATATGTTTTCTTTCTATTAGTTTAAAACAAAAATTTATAGAAATTATAGCGTTTGAGCAAAATACAAGCAACTTTTATATGAAAAACTCCTGTAGTAAGGCAAGGCACGAAGACTGTGGATGTCGCCTGCTGACTGGCCCGCTGCTCTCTTTTTCGACTTTGTTCATGGCGTGACAGTCATCGGAGAGTTTCTGGCATTTTGTGCTCTGCATTGACTAAATTGTTGTTGTAAATGGGACAGCATGTAATGGTGTTTTATTTGAAATCGTATCTGGTAGAGCTTTTTGCCTGAATGATTTGTCTCCTTTAATCTTGTTATTTATAAATTTATTGATGTTTTGACAAATAATGAGTGAACAAAAATTTTGATTATTTCCCTATATTTACGGCTCTGGAAATACTTTATACAAAACTTGTATTCTTGTATCGTATGAATGAAAATGTATTTGATTAACATTTCTTTCTAATGAGAATATTTTTGTCATGCTTTTTCTTGTAACGATTGGAGAACTAAACTGCATCGACTTGCTTCCTAGTACTAACTACAACAATACTAATTTTGTTACGAATTTAATTTGAACTTGTGAGCTTGAAGAAAAACACATTTCATATTTATTATTGCTAATTTTATGATTGGGTTTAAGGATTTATTTTTATTATTTCATAAACAGTTTTGTGTGTAGTGTTTTAGTATCTACATTTAATCTTAAAGAAATTCTTAAATCAGGCAATAAGTATCTACCATTTTTTCTAAACGCTTACAAATTTTGAACACTAGGACAATTCACATAAAGACTCCACTATATTTTTTCTACAATGTACATTAAAGCGTATTATATTGTTGCTATAGGCATAATAATAGACACGTACATATCATCCCAATCAAATAACCAATTAAGCCAACAAACGAAATAGCCATCTACAGAACAATATCCTTGTTATAGGTTTTTTCATTAAATTCACCCATTTGCAAATTAAGTTCATTCAAATATTGTCGTACAGTGATGCATACTAGTGAGTGCTCGAACTAATCAATTGCGTTTATACTGAAATTCTTTTTTTTTCTTTTTTTTTATATTTCGACATAATTAAAATTTGTGAACTAGTTACAGTGTATACCGGGAGCGTTTGTTGTATTTCTAAACATAAAAGATTATTATGTCTGGTACCGAAAGGGGGCAAAGAGCGGGAAAAATTCAGAGATTAGAACTCCAGTGGGTACTAAAACCGCAATTAAGAGCACGAGTGAAGGACAGGATAGCTCTTTTAAAAGTTTGGAGGCGAAGTATTTGGTAGAATTAAACACTACTGTACAGATCTTATCGGAGAAGTTGAATGCTTGCAAACAGAAACTGAGAGAATCCGAAAGTGAATGTGTGTCGCTCAAAAATGATATAGAAGAACTTCGACCTGACCGGGCGTCTATCTGATGGTATGATAAGGATAATTCCTGAGGAAGTTGGTGAAAATCTAATGAACATTTGTAAAAACATTGCAAACTGAGTTCAGCACCCCACATGCTGATGTGTTTCGTATTCGCCCTAAAGCTTTAAACAGTATTGGTTCAAGTAATCGCCCTGGTAGCCAACGCTCATCAGTTTACAAAATCTTAGTTCCGGCGCGGGCAGGGGCTTCTATGTTCACTAACATAACTTTTTAGTCAACTAATTTATACTGAGCGCCTCGATGAGTTTCTTGCCAACTCATCTATCAGCTCATCAATAAATTGATATGGATACCGATCTGTATGTCTAGTGCATCTAATGTACGAGTGAAAGGGAGACAAATGGTGTTGAGCAATCATAGAATTGCGAAGTATATAAATGAGTTTAGTCCCGGCGCTAGAACCAAAATCAGCATAACACTCATCCAAACAACCATCATCAGCTCATCAGTACGCTCATGATGATTGGGCTACCAGGGCGGACTGGATATGCCCCTCCTGGTATGATTCGTTTCTC
This sequence comes from Dioctria linearis, assembly GCA_963930735.1. Lineage (NCBI taxonomy): Eukaryota > Metazoa > Arthropoda > Insecta > Diptera > Asilidae > Dioctria > Dioctria linearis. The sequence goes on along the minus strand of OZ005741.1, from coordinate 206,667,034 downwards.
TTCAAAAATTGAAGGTCATGTTTTCATCATATCTTTGCTGAAAAGTTCTGGAATTAAGGTGAGCCAAATAGATTGATTTGCTTCTGATAGTAAAATCACTGAATACTAAGATCTGCGAACCAGATGCGTAGAGATGGAAGGCTACACTCTGTAACGAGTAGAAATTGTTTTGTGTATGTCAGGCGAACAATGCATGGGCTTCTAATGGATCACAACAAGCTGTCTTGTGATGTTGCTTGTAATTGATCGGTTGGAGGTACATACAGAATTAGGCATTTACTTTTAAATAAGGCACTTAATCTCAAATTTCTTTTGTTTACTTTAACATTCTAGAACAATTTCTTGACTCTTCTACTTTAATTTTTTCTTTTCACCTCTATGATTATCAATCAATTATGTAATAGAGTTTGAGCATAGTACAAGTGGTTTCATTTGGATATTATTTGATTTCTTGTGCCCTGGATTGGATGCAATGACGGATGCCCTTCGGTCCAGGAGGAATGTAAATATGGATTATCATACTAGTGACTCGTGCAATGTGGGAGTTCTTCTGAACATCATGTGTAGACGATCTAATGGTCTGAATATTTGTGTATTAAACGCTAGGAGTATCCGACATAAAGTTGATGAATTGCGGCTGATCCTTGGTGGCTCTGATGTACATGTATTATTAAATAGTGGAACTTGGCTACATGATTCAATTCCTTCATATGTCGTGACAATTCCGGGTTACAGATTGTTCAGAAATGGTCATGATGACAGAGTGAGTGGCGGTGTTGCTACAGTCGTCAAAAACTGTTTTGGTTCCAAGTTATTGCACTATTTTATACCACCGGATCTATTGAATTTGTATGTTTGGAGCTAAATACAGGTGTATATAAATGTATTATATGTTCTGTTTACTGTCCTCCTAATATATTAAGGCTTAGTGATGTTGATGAATTTGGAAATATTCTCACCGAAATTTTACATCTGTATTCCAGTGTAATTGTTGGTGGAGGTTTTATATAAACAAATTATCCCGAAGTGCTCGGTCCAGCAGCTTCCTCTCATTCCTGTCCCTGTCCCTACATCTGAATCTAGTCTACTCTGAACCAACATACTTCTTTACATCTAATCTACTTCTACTCGATTGTTTACTAACATCGGACCCAAACCGTGCTCTGTTTCATAGCCAACTGAATCATATAAGTACAATGGATCATGATAACCTGTTTGTGTGCTATGACATAAAATTTACGCAAACTACTAAGCACAATTTCGCGTATCGCGGCGCGGCTTCCGAAACATAGCGTTAGAAGCTTTAGGTAAAGAGGCTGCAGATCTTCCTTGGAGAGATATTTATGGCCGCAACGCCTGATGAACAATTAGATTTATTCTGCCGATCAACAAATTACCTTTTTTACAAATATGTTCCTCTTCGTATAGAAAGGTGAGTAATAGCAAAGATTTTATAATACAAAGATATTGCAAGCACATTGCGTAGTTTGGGCTCAGTGAAAAATAATGTGGAATCTCTGAGATTTTTTAAAACTTCGCATTGTACACGGCTTCCACTAATCACTTATGGACCTGATATAGAAAAACCCTCAATTTTTTCTTAGAAATTTACTGGAAATATTTTCTTTAAAATTTGTATGCAGTATTGCAGACCGACTAAACTAAAATCAACGATGTGTCGATCGGATGTAGAGAAGGCCTCAATTTTTTTCCAGAAATTTATTCGATATTTTTTCTTCAGAATTTGTAAGCATTTGGCTGACAACGGTTGCTTGGTGGGCGGCTAATAATTTTTATGACGCGTGGACGCTAGTTAAAGAATAAGCATTCATTTCTTCTTAAAAATTTTCAGAAAATGTGTCGGCAGAATGTTTATTCATTCAGTAACCGAATGGAATTATTTTCAGATACAACACTTTCATGTGTTCCGTTCTCGGCCGACAAAATTGCATACAAACTCTAATGAAAAAATAGCCAGTCAATTTCTAAGAAGCGTGTGAAACACTTTGGAGTTTCAGATATTCAATTCTATTTCAGAAAATTGAGGTCTTAGACAGGCTACACCGTATGCTTGCAACATTTTTTTATTATAGAATCTGTGGTAATAGTGTCTGTCTGTGGTTCTCGAGGGGGATAAGAACTCTCATAAATGAGCATGATTTCCTTTTATGCCGGCCAGAGTAAAACAGTTGAAAACAATCCAATTCCTTACTATATATAAAAAGGCTCGTAACAACCAGTACTATTCGCAATGCTAAGCGACACTACTTTAGCTCAAAGCCAAATCCTAACCTTTTATCTAAGCTCTTGTGGAAAAACCTAAAGGAAGCCGGAGTCTATGAGAAAAATAATTATGAATACCCCGTTAGTCTAGATCATCTCAAACATATTTTTAGATCAGGTCCACGTATCTTAGTCATTTCATCTGATATCTTCACTCTCTCAGCCCATTACACTGGTGACTTATTTACTCTGGCGTAAAATTTTGACAGATCGGACATTGCATTTCGCTCTGTTAGCACGGACGAAATGATATTGGCTATGGCTAAGATAAAATCAGATGCAGTGGGTCCGGACAAATTGTATCCGAGCTCGTTTTATTAGGCATCTTCTACCAAGTGTAGCATTGCGCCATTCGCTACTCTTGTTTTTCTCCCCGTTAAACATATTTCCATTCATTTGACCTCTATTCATAAGAAAATGTTTTTTTTGTTCTCCCGAGGTACCTGGAAAAAGTTCGTATAGGTTCTAAAGCAGCCCTTCGCAACGTCTTCATTAACACATACCTGCAAGCTAACGAAAATTTCGTTCATTCATTCCGAAAAGTAGCCCTATGCTACTTTTTCATGACCTAACGCAAGAAAAGCTACAATTACATGCGCCAACACTGACCGCGGCAATATTCACCGTAAAATTAATGCCATGTTAATCACATTACTACGCTATTGTATGTTCAACGCACGCCACTGTGATCAAAAGCTAAAATGAGGAATAGTCTGAGAAACTTTGTACAAAACGCATTGCAACTAATCTCATACATATGATCAGGCCATTCCATACTGGAATTTGAACACCGTCCCGTCCGTCGTGAACTATTCGAGCGACAAGTTGAGTAGCATCACTTGATGGAAAACCACCCAATGGCGGCTCACCACGACAGTTTAGTCGAGAACGTTCTAACTGCGGGTCATACCGATAAGATGCGAAGGATGGTTCTCGATTGTTTCGGAACGGGTGAGATGGAGACGGGCCTTTTTTTTTGCCAGGGACTCGAACTATGTCTGTTGAGGGATAAAGGTGGCCAAGTCTTGTGTCGTGATTTTTAAAGAAATGCCGAGAAGATTTCTTTTTTTCTATTTTGATTTTAAGGCTCTTGAGTAATTGCCACTTCAGTTTAGTTTTCAATTAATTCAGCTTGGAGAGAAGTTACCTAGGCCAAGCGAAAAGTTGTTATTACTAGGTGGAATCCACCTGATTGAACTGGATACCGGTACAAGGAAGCCCCAATAAAAGGATTGTTCGTGCGACCGTATGGAATTTTCCTGGACAATAGGAATAGCGTTCATTGGAAATTGTCCGCCTGAAGCTTACCTGCGCATATTGAGGAGGGGAATACGCCTGAAATAATGTAGACGATAAGCCCTCATTTGATAAGATAAGTTTTTTTTATTTACATATTAGTCAATTGGACTTACTTGCGTACAGTATCAGTCTGCAATACCTATCTTAAGGAACCTCAGAGTTCCACCAATAAATTTTCATAAACATTATCTAAGTGTACTTACCTGCGTGCGACGACAGTGCTATTATTACAAGATTACAATCATATTTATAAATTATCAAATAATAATTAGTAGACATAATCTTCGATTGGACTTAGGTACTTGCAAAGAATGTGCATTAATATTAATATAAACAATTTTGAATCGAACGTGCGTGCCGAATAAGTGCGATCATTGTGCGATAACGTTTTTATACTTACGTATTATCAAGTAATAATTAATATAAACAATTTTCAACGGAACGTACATGCGTGCAGAATAAGTGCGATCATTATGCAATACCGTCATTATATTTATATATCATCAAATAATAGCTAATATTAATAACTTTCAATCGAACTTACGTGGGTGCCGAATAAGTGCGATCATTGTGAGATAACGTTCTCATTGTGAAGTCCCAATATAGGCTTTACATAAAAAAGGGGAGGTGCCGGTGTGGTGGATAAGACTGGTTAACAAAATTTTTAAGATTTAAATATATTTTTTTATTTTTCCCAAAATTATGCATTAACCTATTATTCTCTACCTGTAAAAACAAAAAAAAAGGAAAAATGAAAATAAAAATAATGAAACCAAACAAAATAATGCAAATAATGATTCAAAATAAAACTGGCAAAAACAATAAAATTCAAATAAATAAAGCCGCTGTTACTCCACTTCGTTTTATTTTTAATCTGTAAAATATATAAAAATTTAGTAAGAATTTCTAATCAAGGTAAAAAACAGAATGAGCTTCATTTACTGCTCATCAATTTTGCCAGGTTCAATTCTACCCTAGCCTAGGGGTGCTGAAAAATATAATATAATTAATATATTTAATTGGTAAATGATAAGGTTCAATTCTTCCCTTATTGGTTAGTCAAAACTTAAATTCGGTTTATCACTTCCGATCTGTCTTGTTGACCGCTCAATTTGCAAGTGATTTGCTACAAGTCAAGTGCTTTTGCGCTTTCAAATTTCTTCCTTGTCTTCCTTCTTTGGATTTTGTTAGATGATTTTTCACATCCTTCAGATTGTCTTCTTTAGGGCGTTGGGGCTTATCTTTGGCCCTCAGTTCGATTAGATGTTTTGCTTTTTCCTCTTGTTGATCTTTGGTTTGGTTTTTATCACCTCTCGTGTTGTTGTTTGTTCTTTTCCTTAGAGAGTTTATTGTTAAATTTGGGAGGGACTGGGATGGAGTGAGGATTGGATATGTTTTGAGATCTTTGTTTGGAATTACCCCCTGTAGTAATCTCCTTTGGTGTCAAAAAAACTTATTCTACCTTCGTGGAGGTAGATTTTTCTAGCCAAGAGCAAGGGTGACAGGTATTTGAAATTTGCCGGTATTAGAAGATCCGGCAAGTTGTTTATGAGTGGGTTTGAATGGATAGGGATTTTCTCGACTTGTTTTTCGGTTTGACCGGTTTGATAGGAGTTATATTGGCTGCCTCGTACAATACTTCGTTGCGGTAGTATTTTCCGTTGGCTCTTCTATGGAGTCCTGTGCAATCTTTCTTTCAAGCTTGCTAAGGCGGTTCATATAAGTGGGGGAGATTGTGTGCCATATGGGAAAACAATAAGTGATGGCAGGCCTTATTAGTTGCTTGTACATGAGTAGTGTTCAGTCCACACATATAATCCCTCGATGCAGCTTCCTTCCCAAATTATGTTCTTAAAAGAATAAAACAAACGAAAACACAAAGTACCTATTCAAAATTTATTACAAAAAAATACTTTATCTAAAGGGATAACAAACTCCCATCTGCAGACCATTTCACGTCTGGAACAAACCTGAAGACTGCAAACCGTGCTTTTCTATAGCACACTTAGTCTAAAAAACAATTAAAAAATCATTATTAATAAATAGATAAAGTACAATTAACCAAAAAACTTACCATTTCTTGAACAAATCCTACTTCCCTCCGATTATTTACATTGACATATCAAAATGTCAACACATCGCACCATATGTTGTCGCCTTCGCCGCAGTCAGAGTTCAGTGCAGCGTTAATGGTCCCACAATGACGTCAATGTGTGACGCCGCCGGCAAAGTTTAACAAACCTTGAAAACGAGCGTTGCCAAGGCAACCCATCATGAAGCCAAAACGTAGCGGTTCGCTGCGGCTATAAAAAGGCGACGAGCTGCAGCAGAATCACCCATTCCCAATTCAGAATTTGATCTGAAAACATCAGAATTTACTCTGATTTTCCAAATTATCCAAACCAAATCTTGTTTCCATCCCACACCTAAGTAGGAATTTACTCCTACTGCAGACATTTAATTCTGCTAATTCGATCCCACACCTAAGTAGGAATTTACTCCTACTGCAGGAATTTAATTCTGCAAATTCCATCCCACACCTAAGTAGGAATTTACTCCTACTGCAGAAATTTAATTCTGCTAATTCCATCCCACACCTAGGTGGGAATTTACTCCTACTGCAGGAATTTAATTCTGCTAATTCCATCCCACACCTAAGTAGGAATTTACTCCTACTGCAGGAATTTAATTCTGCCAATTCCATCCCACACCTAAGTAGGAATTTACTCCTACTGCAGAAATTTAATTCTGCTTATTTTTCATCTCCCAGCTGAGTAGGAATTTACTCCTACTGCAGAAATTTACTTCTGCATTAATCTCTATCAGACATCTCATTAGGAATTTACTCCTACTTATTACTATCCAGGCAGGAAGCTACTCTTGTTGCAGAAATTTACTTCTGCCGAATTATAATTATTTTTTCATTACTGCTACCGTGCTTATACGTGTAGCACAAAACTTCTATTGTATTAATAGTGGATTTTTCTCTCTCTTTCAGAAATAAGGGGAGCAAAACTCTGTGGCAATATTTTTTCGATTTATGAATTTTATTGGATTTATCATTGAAATTAATTTAGCTTAGGATAGTATAAGTGTTGAATTTTTATTTGAAGTATATATTATAGTAGCACGTTAAGAAAATTGAATTTGTGATAATAGTTTGTAAGCAATATATTGAATAAAAATTTTTATATTTGAATTGTTAAAGGTTGAGTTATCCTTCCACAACCGGCACCCCCCTTTAGCTTGAGCACAGATCTCACTAGTAGTTTTGTCTGGGCTGTGAGTCCGTCTCTGACATTGATTATAGGGCTTATAAGGCTGTAGCCGAAATTGGCTTTGCTAATGGCTGCTTTAGCATGGTTATTGAACCGTAGGAGTTCATGGAAATTTATTCCTAGATATTTTGCTGTTTGTGTGGGCTTTATTGGTCCTCCATTATACACGGCCGTAATTCTTTTGGATTTAGCGACTCGGCGGTTTCGCCCGGTGCTAGATTTCCGAATACAGATAAGTTCGGACTTTTGGACGTTAATTTTGATCCCCCCACTTTTTGTGATAAAAGGCGAGCTTGCTGAGGTGCAGGTTGACTTTATTGACCGCCAGGAGCGGACAGCAAGATTGGGCGTATGTGAGGAAGTCATCGGCAAAGAGTAGCGTTGTGCCGCTTTCATTTTGAGGTTGGTCTGGGGTGTAGAGGTTGAAGAGTATTGGACCCAATATGGAGCCCTGGGGGACTCCTGCTTCGATTATTTTGAGCGGAGTATGGTCATCAAGTTCCACATAGAATTTCCCAGAAGTTAGGACACTGTAGATAAGTCTGTTTAGATGTGGAGCAAAGCCGAATTGATTTAATTTGTATATTAGCCCTGCCGTGCAAGCTGAATCGAAAGATTTTCCAACGTCGAGAAAGCACCCGACCGTGCATTCGTTTCTGTTTAGGGTTCTTTTAGCATCTGTGTGGAATTTTAGTAAAGCGTGGAATGTAGAATGTTTAGGCTTGAAGCCGAATTGAGAGTCTTGGTGGATGTGTTTTTCTTCACAGGTAATTGTTATTTGTAGCTGGATAAGTTTTTCAAAAGGCTTTCCCAAATTTTAGATGAGGGAGATTGTCTAAATTCCTTGATGTCTTTAGACGAAGATTTTTTCGAGATGGGTAAAATTCGTGAGATTTTGCATTTTTCCGGAAAGTAACATTAATTTATGCAATTGTTAAAAATTGTTGCAATTTTGAATTTGAAATTTTTTACAGGGCCGCTCGATTTTTTGCTATTTATTGTCTTAGTTAAGACATAGACTTGGAGGGGTTTTGTGAAGGTGTCTTGATTTTCTGGATAGATTGCTGAGTTATCCTTAGCGAAAAAGGTTTGTGGTATGGATTCGTTAGCACTAAGAAAGGTGCTAACGCACCTATCTACTTCAAAAGAGAAGGTTGGGTCTCTGAGGCTTAAGTTATCTATGAAGGTGTTTTGGAAAAGTGTTGCAAAGGCCTCGCACTTTTTCTGTGGAAGTGATAGCGTTTCTTCGCTGCTGGTTATGATTTTCGGGAGTTTCGACTTCCTAGAACAGACTTTGTTAATATTATCGAAGGTCTGTGGGCCTGGTTTTATTTTCTCGAGTCTTTTTCTGAACTGTTCATCGCAGAACAGTTTAGTTTGCTCATCTATAATTATTGATAAGCACTTGACTTGAGAAAGAACGGACTGATAAGCAGAATTTTGGGTATTCAGGGTTCTATGGTAAATGCGGTTGAGAATTTTCCACAGCTTTTGAATATATTTATATAGATCTGAGGGAAGGTTCTTGAATTGGTAATTCTTTACCGGGGTTGTTCGGGAGAACTGATCAATATTCCTCTGAAGGCAGCTGGTAAAAAGCTCAATTTGGGAGTCTGTCTCCGAATTTGAGAGATTTCTACTGTTAGCTGGGAGGTTGACTTGGTTGAGTGATGTTAGTCGGTCTTAGAATTCATTCCAATCAACGGCAGTCAGAGTGAAGGATGTTGGTAAACTCATGGTGAGTATGTTCAGTGGAGATATTAGTTTTATAGATAATTCAATAGCTAGGTGATCTGAAGAGGCGTGATGAGTGTCGCAGCTGGCGTTTGCGATTTGGGATAGTAAGCTTATCATGCTTGAGGAGACGAGGAAGAAGTCTACGTGTGAACCAAAATGGGGAAATGTTGGTGTAGTTGGTGAAACCACAATAAAATCGTGGCTCTGTTGATTTCTGTCCAGCCAATTTGCAATAGTTTTGCCAGCAGAGTTTTCAATAGGGTCATTCCACATGGGATGCCTGGCGTTAAAGTCTCATCCACTAACCGTGTAGGTAAAGTCCTTTGAAATATTGTTTAGGATCTCAAGATTCCTTCTGATTTGAGCCATCTCTGCACCGCACCTGCTGTACAGGGAGATTAGAAGAAGCTTTTCTTGAGAGGTGAGGCAGACTTTCACTGCCGTGCACTCCATGTTGCTGAGGGGTTTAAGCTTAATTTCTTCGAATTGAAGCCCATCCCGAATTAGTATTGCTGTACCCAAGGCTGAGTCAGTTTTGTCAGAACGGATAGTTGAGAATTTCTCTGATAGGAGCACAAAGTTAGGTTTTTGTTCCGCAAGGAACGAATTAAGGGCTATTCTTTTACAATGTCGCACAAGTGAGTTGCAATTCAATGCAATTATCCTCACTTTGCTTATTTCCCTAGACATAGGCCGAAAGCAAATTGAAGATAAGCACTTTGGCGTTCTGCTAGAGCAGTGAGCTTCCTGTATTAAGGAATAAAGTTATTGATTTTTCCCATGAAAAGGGATTTTGCCTCCTGAATGCAGTAGTTATCTGACTCGTTTTGTGATGGTTTTGGGGCCTGCGTTATTCTTGGGGCTGGTTTTGTCGCTGGGGTTTGTGGGAACTTAGGATTGTTATTGTAGTTGTTCTTGTAAGTAGACTTGTTATTGTTTAATATTTGCGAGAAAGTCATACCTGGCTAGACGTAATTCCTTGCCGATTCCTGCGCGAAGAGATCTCGTTGCTTCTGGTGCTCCCTCCGTTTATTTTTGATAGCAGTTGCCTCCTTATATTTGGGGCATCCTCGATAGTTCGCTGGATGTCCTTCCTTTTGGCAGTTGAAGCAATACGGTTTTGTTGCCTCATCATTTTTAATACGGGAACATTCTCCGGGTCCATGTAATTTTTCGCATTTGACACAGCGATAATGTTGGCCGCAATTGCTGGTGACATGTCCGAAGCGCTGACACCGCTTGCATTGTGCCACTCCTTTGGTGACATGCTTTTTCCAATGCACGATCTGGTCCAGAAGGCGCTCCACCTTCTTAATTTCGTTAATGGCGTATTGCGCATCAAACGCAATAATGAAGGCATCCATTTCCTTTTCCCGATTTCTTGCTACGGGTAGTTTCCAGTTTGACTACGCTTCTTATTTTAACTCATTGAAGTTGTTCTTCAAGAGCAGCCTTGACTTCTTCCACTTCGAAGGTGTGCTGACATCCTTTCAAAACAAGAGTCGTTTTTCGTCCTTCTTTGGGGGATGAAAGTGTAGGACTCTGTCTTCTTCGGTGAATGGTTTTATTGTGCATTTGCTGCCGCCTCCCATTTTGATGAATAATTTCGGCCTGTTCTCCATGCTCTTGAGTGTCCTGTTGAACTCCTTGTAGTTCAGTCCGTGGGCGATGATTGGTGGTGGTCTGCTTGCCTTTTTTTCCGCAACTTCTACTGGCCTTGATTTCGGCTGTATAACATGCTTGTTTTCCATTTGCAGCTCCTGATAATAGTTGCTGCTAATCCTTGGGACCGCTGTCTTTATCTTTTTCGTCGTCCGAGGTTTTTGGTGGATCTTACTGCGCTCGCCTCTTATTCTCTACCTGCTGGTAATCGCTCTGGTCTGAGCTAATCTCTATTTCGTCCTCAAACATATCTTCAGAGGACAGGTTGTCGGTTGAGCTCGATGAACTTGAACGAATTTCATTATAACGTTTTGAGTTCATATCGCTATTTGCACTTATTTCCTCCAGTTCCGCCATATACCTACATTCCTTGTACTTATATATACATCTCGTACATTGTATTGACACCAGCTGGGACGGCCAGGATGTGTGAGTAGTATAATAATGGGTGGTGGCGAGGCCAGGCGATGAGTTTCCCGACCCCACACACGCACTTACAAATGGGGCTAGGTTAGGTTAGGTAAGAGGGGTGCCGCTAGACAACCACCCAGCCTCATTTAGACCTCCAACGGGTCCATTGTGCCCCTAGACCTCATGGCATAACCCCTCAAGCCGCGGATTTATCCTGCTTTCCTTGGAAAACTCAGGTTTAACCGAGATCCATCCTGCCTCACTCAGAAAACTCAGGATGTCTCTAGCGTATGCGGCTAAGAATTTCCTGATGCACTGCGACGTCTTAGCTAGGCTGGATGGGGGCGATGGGCCCAAATCATGTCAAGTCCGAACATCATCATCATCTCCACGTTCTCTCTCACTCTCTCACTTTCTGCGTTGTTCTTCTCCGGGTGATATATCAAATTTCCGGCGTGTCGTATGGATTTCCACTCTGTTTTCCCTTTTGCATTTTGGTGATCAACAACAACAGGAATTTTCATTTTTCCTTCTTTCTTTTCATCTCCAGATCTTTTCATTTCAGCTTTTCGTATTTCAGGTAGCACCAGAAGAGCGAGCCGATATTGATCTTTTTTTTTCCGACTGTCAGTCCATGGTCTAGATGTAGATGAGTAACGTTCCTTTTATATTATTGTAGGCACAGCTTTCAAGCACTGAGGGGACATGTGTGGCAAGGACCACCCCAGCCGGCTGACCGCTAGCAGCAAAACGCTGTGCGGCCGCCCACACATGTCCCCGAGGTGAATTTTGCAGCAGGAGGTGTCTGTTGCCGCACCTTTCCATGTTCATGGATGTAGGTAGGTCTGACAGCGGACGCGCTCTTCGCTACACAAGCGTCTGTTCATATCTTCTGCATATATTTAACACATGTCTTGTGTCCTCCTGCTTTCCTCAGTCATAGAAATTTGCTAATGTATTGCCTTTTGAGAAGATTTCGAGACCAACTGTTACATCCGACTACCGGCCCATAAGTATGTGGTATCTTGTCAAAGTGCTTGACAGATTAATGTATATGCGGATAGTTGAATACCTTGAGAGCAATCATTTTCTTAGTTCATTTCATTATGGTTTTCGTGCAATTAGTAACTGTGAAACTGCAATTTTAAAAATTACTACGGATATTAGGATCGCGTTGGATAGGAATGAATTCTGTATATTAGTGATGCTAGATTTTAGTAAAGCTTTTAATGGCGCCAATCATTGGAAATTACATGACAAACTCTCCTCGCTTTTTCGGATCTCTTCCTCTGCTGTACGAATTGTGGAAAGCCTCCTAACAAATCGGTTCCAAGGTCAGCAATGCTCATTCGGAAGCTTTTTTAATAAATCGTGCGGTGCTCCAGGGCTCCGTTTTTGGGTCTGTTACTGTTTAGCTTATATATATATGCCTGTTTAAGAAGGTTAGAGGTTGCATTTAAATGACTGCATCCGATTTGTCTATAAACTGAAAAGTTTTCATCATGTTTCACACTATAAAGAAACACTGATTGGGTGTTCACTACGGATTCATCTACTTAGAATTACGATAATTTGATTCTACAAGCTCAGATGTTGTAAAAAGCCAGAGTAGGTACTTGAGATCTCACTTGCAGCCATTACATTCTTAGCGGTCCCGCGTTTTGCACACCTAGGGCCTGTCCGGATCCAAGTCTTCGTTTTCCGAATCCATGTCTATGCCACCGAGCTTTGCTACTTTGTATAACACTTTTGGCATCTGGTTAGCTTGATCTCCGAGTCAAGGTTTGAGTTGAGTTATTTAAATAGACAACGTATTGTGAGGTTATGTTTGTTTGCTGTCTGTGAAATCAAGCTGAGCAATCGAAAAAATTCGGACAGGTTAGCTTCATCTGCAGCTTTGAAATATGATGTACATGTACCCCGAAAAACTGAAAAACTGAAGTGTAAGTGTTGCGCATCCTTTTTACTGTTGTTGTAAATATTGTAATATCATTTTGTATTTGAGGGACAAGAGAAATTGTGCTTAAACTAATAAAAGCACGGGGGAAAGATTGCAAGAATTTTTTTAATGAAAATCTTTTAATAACAAGGCGGCATGGAAGTATTAGTGCTAAAAAACATAAGTATTGTTAAATTTAATTATGTCAACTTACATGAGTGTTAAGGAGTACGCACAGACCACGACGTGAAAGCAATTTCAAAAAAGTGGTCAAACTTGACGCAAAAATATAAGGTATGTACGTCACTGACTTTGTTTTTATATCTAAATAATGATAATATTTTCAAATAAAAACACTAACTTTACTAATAAATTCTTGCAGACATTGAAGGATCCCCTAAGTGGAGTGTCCACAGAAAATGGGGAGGAAACCGCTAGTTTAGCTTTTTATGCCGCAATGGACGAAGTGCTACGATGCAGCACACAATTTCTACCCCCACATTAATTTCTTCATCGACGAACATACTCGGCTCTCCTGCCAGTACACCAACATTAACCACCCCCAAAGTCTGGTCCAAGTGGCAGTCGCAGGAAACGCCGTCTGTGTCAGCAGAACATAAAGATAAAAAAATTGCCCTCGAACAAAATAATAAAATGCTGCGACTGTTAAATGACTTTATCATTTCTACAGGTGGAGAGTGTTTGGGGAGCGAAGTCGAGGTCCCTATAAATATAAGCTCAGACGACTCAGGTAAAAATTAATAATATTTGTATAAAAATATTTCTATTTTAGACTGAAGCCACGTTACCTTACATATTTTTTAATCAAGTGTTATTTTTTTAAAGACTGTTAATAAATTTAATGAAGTGGTTTTTTTTAAGACTGTACCTATTTCTAATGAAGTAATGCAGTTTTCTTTTTAAGTTTTTATTAACTGTTATTTATATTTTTTAATTGAACTGATTTTCAAAAGCAGGCATAAAACTAGGCCTTTATTCTCTCAATTCGCTTAATAATGCGGCACACAGCTCGTCTCTGAACAGCACAGTTGATTTTGCGCAGGACTATCATCATTTTCAATAGGATCTGATCCTGATGAATGCACTGAGAGCTCATCTAAGACACCTCCGTTTGTTACACAAATATTGTGTGATGCACAGCAAACTGCAACGACTTTAACTGCCTTTTCTATTTTCAATTCAATTGGTTTGTCCCCAAATAAATATCGCCACCTTTTTTTTATAGCACCAACAGATTTTTCCGCAACACTCCTAGCTAGGCTGTGATGTGTATTAAATATTTTTTGATCTCTGTGGAGATTTTGCCCTTTGTAGGGGACAACAATCGGCACAGGTGTCGTTGCAGCTTTGTAACCCAAATCTCCTAGTATGAAATATCCAGCAGGAGGATATTCCGCGTTTAAATATAAAGGGCTATTTCTAAACACGCGTTGATCGTGAACAGAGCCAGGATAGCCAGTGAAAATATTTAATAACTTTTCACTAGAATATTAATGTATTCATCATGCAGATGGGGTGGACATAGCACACTTGCGTATCTAGCATCTATAGCGGCTGCTGCTCGATGAAATATAACTGCTTTTCCTCTACGCACAAATCCTGTTGATATTGCATTCTGTTCATCAGCGTGGAATATTTTATAACTTTCGGTATTATTTCCGGCGATTTTAGCAATACTTTAGAAATAATGTCAAATGTTGTACTTCTGGCTACATTTATTGCTAAGGAAACTACCCTGTAGGACCAGCCAGGTACTAACCAAAACAGAAATAGAATTGCCTCTATGTCACGAGTCCAACCGTGAATTTTGATTTCCAGAAAGTCAACAATGCAGCGGAAGGACTTTAAATTTATTCGCAGGTGCTTTATGCTTTAGTTGCGATGATGTTGGGGATGGACAATTCGTCCTCTGAGTCTGCAGAAATAAATAACTTTTAAATTGAACTATTATTACAATTAATTTATTTTACACATTATTACACATCCTACAATCCTAACGTCTCGTGCTCATCTCATATTCATAGTTTTCCTTCATTAATTCTCTGCAATATAAGCAGTAAGATATGTACTAGAGATAATTGTAACAAATTTTTATAAGAACTTTAATAAAAGCATTACAAATAATTATATTTATTAATTATTACAAACCACAAACCATAGATACCTACTAGCTCTAAACGTCAAACGTCAAGCACACGACTTATCTTCGTCTTCGTCTAACTATTATAATAGCTGAGCTTGTGGTGTTACGTCACTAGCTGTAATAAAAAGACGAAGACGAAGACTTGGATCGGGACAGGCCCTTAGAGAAAACTTACCTTGCTCGAATTATTCGTGCTTGGAACTCACTTCCTAGGTCAGTGCAGGATGCGCACTCCGACAATGCGTTCAAAAAGGCATTAAATATAAATTTATACAATATAATTTTGTCATGTATATACTCCACTTGTATGCTCATCCATCTTTGCTCCGCCATCTTTTAAATTTTTAGCTTTTTATTTTACTGCTTTCCCTTACTATCACAACTTTTAATCTCTTTGTTTTATATCTTTTATATTTTCATACAATTTTTGCTGTTTTTTACCAAATTTATAATTTAGGGGAAGTGGTGGAGGAATGAGACACTTTTCTCTCTCATTTGTTGAATATATTTACTTAGTACTG
Source organism: Dioctria linearis (assembly GCA_963930735.1). Classification (NCBI taxonomy): domain Eukaryota; kingdom Metazoa; phylum Arthropoda; class Insecta; order Diptera; family Asilidae; genus Dioctria; species Dioctria linearis. The sequence goes on along the minus strand of OZ005741.1, from coordinate 206,651,740 downwards.
CATATAAAGAAATGACTCATTAGGCATATACTTTCACTCCTTGTATCTTCAAAGAATTATTAATTTTCCATCTATAGAGCAAAATGCATCAAAGGTTCCTATGTCCCATTGGTACCCAGTACTGGGTAGGAATGAAATAAGACCTGGGTAGAAATGAGACAAGCAAAATACAAGGGAACATAAAACAGAGAATATTGCAAATTCAGTCATTTATTAAGTAGTTTACAAAAAAAAAAAAAAAAAAAAAAAATAAATAAAGCAAGTTCTTCTTAATCTAGTAAAGCTAAGATAAAATATATAGGCTATATATATGGTTGCATTTTATTAGTAGAGTGAGGTGGGAAAGTTAAAATGGTAACGCCGTTTTTTGAAGCGACATTTAAAACTGCAACTGACAAAAGCGACTCGTGGTTGTCATAAATCAACAGGGTAGGATTCTTCTTGCTGCTGCAGGTAAATTTTATGAAGTACTTTATAACAGCTACAAAGAGATGTGTATTCATACACCCTGTTTGTGTAGCTAACCGAAGAGTACCAGGGGGAGCTCCTTTAAGCATATGTTCTTTGAAATGCACTCTGGGGAATATTATGGCTGGTGGAATGTATTGGCCTGATGCACTTATAATAGCGCATGTAGTAACTAGTGTACCCTTCTCGCCACTAGTAATCTGGCAGACTGAATTTATACCGTTCTTAGAAAGAAACTAATAATAAAAAAAAAATTTGGAATTCAATCATATTTGCTACGAAACAATGCCAAATACCTTCTGTGGTCTTTGGACGGTGGTTGTAGCTGTTTCATCCAGTGTGAGATCTGTGCTCAAGCTAGAGGGGGGTGCCGATTGTGAAAGATAACTCAACCTTATAAATTCAAATATAAAATTCTTTATTTCAATATATTGCTTAACAAATCATAAATTCAATTTAACACCTAACCTAGCTTACTAATATCTTTCAAAAATTCAATACTTATATCTACTAAAACAATTCAACATATAAATTCAATAATTCAAAAGTAAAATGCTGCCACAGAGGTTGGCTCCCTTTACTTCTGAAGGAAAGAGAAAAAAATCCACTGTTAATTCAATGACGTAAAATAAAAATAAAAATTGAAGTTTTAGTTCTGCACGTCTAAGCACTATAGTAGTAATGGAAATAATTATTTTGGCAGAAGTAAATTTCTGCAGCAAGAGTAGACTTCTGCTCCCGGAAGAATATCGATTTCTCCTGGAATTGAGAAGGTAGGATCTGCTAGCGGGAGGTTGTGAATGTGTCTCCAGTTTGACACTTCAATTGCATTGGTTGGCAAAACATCTGTGGTTTTACTGATTACGAGCATGCTGCTTGCTACTTTAAAATTCGTGTGTAAAGAATTAATTGTGACAGTAGCTTGCTGTACAACTGTATTGGTGGGAGTTGTACCAAGTCCAATTAATTCTTGGGTGGTTGGAGATCCTTTAAGTCGTAATAGCTTAAAGGCCTTTTCTGTCATGATTGACACTTGTGACCCTGAATCTATTAACGCTCGGAATGTCATCGTGTGTCCGGATGGTGCAGTGACGTTAATCAGAGCTGTAGAGAGAAGAGCTCTTTTCATGTTTGCGGTTAGAAAACTTTGAACTTGTTGTTCAGCATTTCCATAAGTGGGTGTGCTGATTTCAGCTTCCATATTGGAATTTTGGCAGGATTGATTAGGTGATTCTGTCATCGAATCGTTTTGCTCATAGTGGAGCAATATGTTATGATTTTTCTGACAATGATAACACTTTTTATTGTTAGTGCAATTTGAGGTTATGTGGTGCGGAGATAAGCAATTTTTGCATAAATGCTTATTTGTGACAATTTCATGTCGTTGGCGGGTGCTCATATTTCTAAATGTTGGACAGTGAAATATAATATGGTCGCCCTTGCAATGGCTGCAAGAGGACTTTTTGGTAGGTGGGTGATTTGGTGCTGAACTTTTATTTCTGTTCAAGAGACCATATGTAGGTTTGGGTGAGAACGGTTTTCTCTGTGCCATATTGGATGACGTAATCTTGCTTCTTATCATTTCTACAGTTCGAAAGCGAGACTCCAGAAATTTGGTTAAAGTTTTTAGTTCAGCTAGGTCTGTGCTACGCTGTAAACTTTGCTCCCATAATTGGTGTGTGTCTGGATGTAGTTTTTGCACTGTGGATCCCAATTCTTTGTTTCTACTTCTAAGTTTTGTAATGCTAATAATGCTTCGGTTTTGTTGTCTAGCAGTCTTTTAATATTTTCAGCGGTATCGTGGTTTATAGAAGGGAGAGACAATAATTTTTTTAATTTTACGTTAACCAATATTCGCTTATTTGAATAGCGGTCTTTTAGGAGCTGCCAAGCTGGTCGGTAGTTTGCATCGCATACTTCGTAATGCCTGAGCAATTTTCAGCCTCTCCTATTAGATTTGTTTTTACAAAATACAATTTGTCCACATCTCTTGAGTTATTGTTGTTATGTATAACGGAATTAAATAAATCGTGGAATGAAATCCAGGTAGAGTATTCTCCATTGAATGTGGGAAGCTTAATTCTGGGGTCTTTCATTATTACATGAATTTGTGCTAGCATGTGATGTCAGAGTCTGAGGAGGATTGTTGACAGGCGTTGGTGTTAGTTTGTCTATATCCTCTTCCATGCTTGCTGCTTTTTCAATATAATACTCCTGTACATCACATGTCTCCTTCGTGAAATATTCTAATTTGCGATCTTCCTTTGTCGCTCTCTTTTGAATTACCCTATGCCGCGTTTGGAATTCTTTCCAATATTCGGTGAACGTTTGTAAACGTTTCCCTGTCGATTTGACAGTCTTTTTATTGCCTTCTCTTTGATGCCTTTTAAAGAGGTCTTCCATTAAATCTTTGACCTCTTTCTGAGACTAAACCAACTGTAATACTGAGCTAATGGTTTCGTCCCCGGCGTCAGATATACTGCTTTTGGCATTTTGAATGGAGAGGCTTAGTTTTTCTCACTGTGATATGATAAGCAATATTTTTCTTAATTCTATATTTGGATAGCTGAGTTATCCAGCTTTGAAGGACCAATGTGAGATCTGTGCTCAAGCTAGAGGGGGGTGCGGGTTGTGAAAGATAACTCAACCTTATAAATTCAAATATAAAATTCCTTATTTCAATATATTGCTTAACAAATCATAAATTCAATTTAACACCTAACCTAGCTTACTAATATCTTTCAAAAATTCAATACTTATATCTACTAAAACAATTCAACATATAAATTCAATAATTCAAAAGTAAAATGCTGCCACAGAGGTTGGCTTCCTTTACTTCTGAAAGAAAGAGAAGAAAATCCACTGTTAATTCAATGACGTAAAATAAAATTAAAATTGAAGTTTTAGTGCTGCACGTCTAAGCACTATAGTAGTAATGGAAATAATTATTTTGGCAGAAGTAAATTTCTGCAGCAAGAGTAGATTCCTGCTTAGATGAAATAAGTAGGAGTAAATTCCTACTGAGATGTCTGATAGAGATTAATGCAGAAGTAAATTTCTGCAGTAGGAGTAAATTCCTACTCAGCTGGGAGATGAAAAATAAGCAGAATTAAATTTCTACAGTAGGAGTAAATTTCTACTTAGGTGTGGGATAGAATTAGCAGAATTAAATTTCTGCAGTAGGAGTAAATTCCTACTTAGGTGTGGGGTGGAATTAGCAGAATTAAATTTCTGCAGTAGGAGTAAATTCCTACCTAGGTGTGGGATGGAAACAAGATTTGGTTTGGATAATTTAGGAAAATCAGAGTAAATTCTGATGTTTTCAGATCAAATTCTGAATTGGGAATGGTGATTCTGCTGCAGCTCATCGTTTTTTTATTGCCGCCGCGAACCGCTACGTTTCGGCTTCATGATGGGTTGCCTTGGCAACGCTCGTTTTCAAGGTTTGTTAAGCTTTGACGGCAGCGTCCCACGTGACGTCATAACGGACCATTGAGCTGCACTGATCTCTGGCTGCGGCGGAGGCGAGAACATATGGTGTGATGTGTTGACATTTTTGATATAGCAATGTAATTATACAGCAGTAAGTATTTTTGGTAAGTTTGTTATATTTATTTTAATATGATATTAATATGTTTTTTTCTTTCATTTTTTTCAGGTGGAAATATAATGGAAAGAGTTGAGGACGACGTTGGACCAAAGGGAGAAATTTCCCTAATATTAGATAAGTTCTTGTGTTTTAATTATTTTAAGGAAAAATTCTTTGTGTTCCTTTTCGTATCTTTTTATAGCCATTTCGTAGGAGCAGGTGACTATGTACTTTTCAAGTGCAGGTTTCTGTTCGTCAGTAAAAACTCGTTTCCAATCATAATTTGGATGATAGCATACTAGCACATCCGCCTGTTCTTTCTTCGCATACCTATGAAGTTTTGCTGCATCGCTAATACTTTTTCCTTGTTTTATCAGCAACAGAGCAGTCTTTAGATCATCTTCAGAAAAACTTCCCTTCGAAGTTGTCCTCGCATGTATCCTTGGCATGTTAGCTTCCCATTCATAAAACTATAAAAGGGTTAACGACAAAAGAGTACGGGTATCAAAAATGCATAGGATAGCAATAAGACTGTAGGAATATAGCAATGGAGAACTGGAAAGATCCACTGGGTAGCAACGAGACTACAAGAGTAGCAATGAAACTACAAGAGTAGCAATGAGACACTCTCTAATTGCTACCCATGCGTCACTGTCTCATTGCTATCCCGTTGACTTTCTCAGGTTTAAATATTTTGTCATAATAAAGTATTGTGAATATTCTATTTTTTAGATTTTTATAAGACGCCTGAGATATTTTGGCCACTTCAAAATCGAAAAACCCACTATTTTATGCTTACTCGATTGCACAAAAGAAAAACTCAAGAAGAAGAATAAAAAACTTTCAAACCGCAAATACAACCATTTCCAAATTGCACGTCAGAACACATCAGCAGCTTCCCGACAACTGAAATAAAACCTGAGGAAAATAAAGTGCTGCCGTTCTCTATATATTGAGTTTAGCTGAGAGTTTATTGAGGAGAAATATTTCGATTGTCTCATTCCTCCACCACTTCCCCTACTTATTATTTAGTTATTAGAATTGTTTTCCTCCTGTTAATTAAGAGTACTTAAAAGATTTGTAATCTTGTTTACGGATACTGGCAATAAACCGTCGTACTATATTGTATTGTATTATATTTGAAAAACAAAAATCAAATAATGTTAATTAGATAGCAAGATATCTCTTTCTTTAGCTCGTGTGCTTAGGATTCGGCGTAGCGAAATGGACCTCTGGTTAGGCTCAAGAGCTGTAAATAAACGTTAATATTCACTCAAGCTTACCACTGGTGGGGGCTTAAGTGCTGGATACTAGTAAAGCAAAAGGCAGGCTTCTTTACTTTGGAAGTTCTTTACTAAAACTTTAAAATTCTTACATTACTACTGCTTTTATAATGCTTAAAAATTACTAACTAAGCAACTTAGTGTAATAAACTTAAGGTGCTATGTAGTAAGCAATATTTGTCTTGAATTCAATAATTATTGGGGGCAATTGCTTACTTTGCGCAATTTGCCTAGTAAGCAAGAGTTCAATAATTATTGCAAACAATTATTGCTTATTTGTTTTTATGCTATGCGGTTTTTGACCTTTTGTATATCTACAGTCAGATTTATTGTCTCATACTATATATCTCCAAATCTGAACAATTTTGCTATTATGTAGATCTACAGTTATTTATGTTCAAGTTTGAACATTCTGCCGGGGGGACGCGATTGGAGGAAGATTGAACTCTGACATTCTCTCCACGTCCTCTATGGGTGTTGCCTCAGTACTTGACAACGTGAGTTTTCGCTTCCACTTGCATCTTATGACTGTGATAATCCCTGCTATGATCAGTATTGTGGTGGTTGAGATGCTTGCACCGGTGATGTGGTGATGAATGATCTCCCAGCTTCCCTCAACATGAAGATTGTCACCTTCAGCTTCCAATGCCTCGTAGATTTGGTCGGACGTCTTTATAACTGGTTCCATGTCTGTCGATATTGTTAAGCTGCTAATTGTTGGTAGGGAGACATTGATTGGCACAGGTTTTATAAAGGACGCGATGACTGGTGTTTTCAACGAGTATTCGGATTTGAGTGTATTTCGCTTCGTTTTTATTGTACATTCTTGCGAAATTCTGATGATTCCAGTGCCATTTAAAAGGACGTCCTCATGATTTCCATTACACTGTATTGCTGCTGTGGTGGGTTTGTTGGCAACAAATAACCAGGTGTTGATCATGTGAAGATGCTTCCATAGAACGCTTGTTAGTTTGAATTGTCTGATTGGACATTCATTGCCTTCGTGTCGGTGATATAGTTCATCTATGATGCAACTCGGATTATTCTCGATGCTTCGTATGACTGTTGGCGTGCATAGTAACATATGTTTTTTTGTATTCACGCAGCTATCCAATTCCATCTCAGTTAAACTAAAGTAAGACTGTGTGTTGTAGTTTATGGCTAGAATAGGAGTCGCAAGATCTAGAACCACGTATTGATTGTCTGATTTTTTTGAGGTATTGCTGTACATTTTAGTAGATTGTACTGGGATAGTTCGGCTATGTTGAGGTATGCTAATACCTTAATCTCTTCTGCTGAGAATTCTAGCTCAATTTTGGCGTTGTGGAATGGCAGAATGTCTAAACTCGATGGCAGATATCCTTTGGCTTTGGTTCGTATTTCTGATATTTGGGCAGGTTTCAGGAAGTCTATTAGACTTCCATAATGGAAGTAAACCCTAGTGATCTTGTGATATTTTTCTAATAATTCCTCTAGGTAATTAGCTGCAGCATGGTATGCTGCGAGGAAGTGTATGTTTAATTTGTTTGTGTCGGGCCCTGCGAACCATTGTGCTTGCATCTTTTTAATTGCTGTCAATCCCTGGTTCAATCTATCGGTGAAAGTGTTTAGCTTTTTCACTGTTCTTGCTTCTGTCTCGTTGGCTGTTGCGATAGTTGTAAGCATGATATTCGTTTGATGGTTGATCGTTTGAAGTAGGAGCTTTTGGTTATGATCTAGTTCGTCAATATTTTTATACACCTCATCGTTGACTCCGAATACCGTCTCTAACAGCCTCCCCAGAATTCCTCTTTTTACCCTTTTATTTGTTTCGGATAGCAACATTTCTATGTGGTTTTGGGTTTCCGTGTGGATTTCCTCGAGATGATGTATTAACCCTTGGCAATGTGTTTCGTCGGATATTTTGTATGTCTCGTCGCAGAGTGTTTTTATTTGATTCATTGTCTGTTTTAACATGCTGCTATCATTACTTATTTCTGCTGAGGACAAGCTCAATTCAATTCTGAAGGTGCCTCGCTTCACTTGGACATCGCCCATTTGCTCAAAGTACAAGCCTGCTTTTGGTTGAGTTAGGTTGTAGGAACAGTGCCCTACTTTCACAAATAGGAGTAGCAGGAGGCAGAGTATGGTTGGGTGTATTGTTGTCCACCGTCCTCCATGATTAGTCGGCCTTCTATACTCTTCAGAATAGTATCTTTTCGCGAAGTTAGGCAACTGTGTTTTATAGCGCATTTCGTAAGCCTTGACTGCCTGTAATTGTTTTTCTATAGGTACTAAATTTTTGTACCCAGTTGTTACAGGGTAAATTCGAACACCATTACGCTTACGTTGCATATGATTGCGTCGAAATTTATGTACTTGTGCCTTATAATTTGATGCCGTGTCTGTGCAGGTGTCTCTTTTTTCCTGCTTGTCTGCTGTTGAACGCCCTTTGGTTTCATTTCCATTTGCTGCTAGATCCCGATGTGAGGGTAAAGCGGGGACATTGACGCATGCGTTGTTTACTGCGTAGAACTTTTGAGTTGGTTTTGATGAAGCTATGTTTCCTAGTGTCTCGTTTTCACCGGCTGACTGGTCTGCGAAGGACATGCTCACTTTGCTTACTTTCATTCTCTTAACTAACCTCTGGTCTGTATGCACATCTTGAGCTGGCTGTTTCTTTCTTAGCGTGCTCATTGAATGAGCAGCTATTTTTCTCATTACGCAGCTCTGGGTTAGACTATTGTCGTCGTGTTCTTCCACAGGCAACGGACAAATTTTTGCTATTGGACGTTTTATGGTATGATCACCTTTGTATCTTAGTGTTACTACTCTCACTAAGTTGTCCGATCCTGGGTGTACTTCTGTGATTCTTGCAAGTGGCCAATTTGTGGGAGATGTACCCTCGTCTTTTATAAGTACAACTTGTCCGATTTTAACATTGCTAGTCTTGCTTTTCCATTTTGACCGTTGCTATAACTGCTTAAGGTAGTCCTTCGTCCATGCTTGCCAGAAATCTTTACTCATCTTTTGGATATGTTGCCATCGAGAGAGACTGTGCTGTTCCTTCTCCCATCCCGTTGAATCTGGAGGCACAATTAGTGCTTCTCCCACAAGGAAATGTCCTGGAGTGAGTGTGTTTATGTCTGTTGGATCGTCCGTCATTGGGCACAGGGGTCTTGAATTGAGGCAAGCCTCAATTTGACAGAGTAAAGTTGACATTTCTTCATATGTAAGTGTGGTTTCTCCTATAATTCTCTTCAGATGATACTTAACTGCTTTAACACCGGCTTCCCAAATTCCTCCGAAGTGAGGAGCTGCGGGGGGAATAAAGTGCCATGTCGTTCCTTTATTTCCTAGATATGAAGCTGCGCTTTTCACGTTTTCTTTATTAAGTACTTTATTAGCACTAACGAAGGTTGTGGCATTATCACTATAGATATCAGTGCACGTGCCCCTTCTTGCAATGAATCGCTTGTAGGTTGCGAGGAAATCCTCTGTTGTCAAGCCGCTTACGATCTCTAAGTGTATGGCTTTAGTGGTCAGACATAAAAACACTGCAATGTAACCTTTATAACTTGTGATTCCTCTGCCTTTAGATGCTCTGATTTTTATTGGCCCAGCGTAGTCTATTCCTGTGTGGCTGAATGGCTTTGATGGTGTGACCCTTGGTGTTGGTAGTACGCCCATTTGCTGAGATGGGTTTTGCGTCTTAAAACGGGCACAACGAATACATTTGTTCAATACGTTCTTAACAGTATTCTTGCCTCTGATAATCCAAAACTTTCTGCGAATGAATGCTAAGGTTGTCTGGTTTGATCCGTGGAGTGTCAGTGCGTGGGATTCTTGAATAATTAATTTGGTTATGTGATGACTCGAGGGTAGGATTATTGGGTACTTTTCGTTGTAAGGTACGTTGGAATTACCGATGCGCCCTCCTAATCTGATGAGTCCCTCTGTGTCTAAAAACGGGTTGAGTGATAAGAGTGGACTTTTCCTTTCTAAATTTCGATTTTTGCGTAAGTTGTGGATGTCAGAAGTGAATTCATTTTGCTGAATGATACGGACTATGCTATTGAGATCATTCAATATCTCTGGTGCTGTAATATGCATTTTGCTTATTGGTTTCCTTCTGCAAGCGTTGATAAATCTTTGACAATAAGCCCACACTCGTAAGAGTTTAGGTAACTTGCTGTATTTTAAGAAGATTTTTTCTTGGTACGCGTCCTTTTCTGATATGTTTCCGCATGTGACTTGGCGTTTCATTTCTTCCATTGTCGATAGTTCAGGTGATGCAAGGGATGGCCATTTGCTCTTTTGTTCCATCAACCATGTAGGCCCATGCCACCATAAATTTAAGCCAAGAAGTCTTGATGGGTTGATTCCTCTAGATGCCACATCTGCAGGGTTATGCTCTGACCGAACGTGATACCAGATGGTAGGTGTTGTTAATTCTACGATTTCAGCTACCTTATTTGCGACAAAGGTTTTCCATTTTTCTGGGCCTCCTTTGATCCAAGCTAATGTGATTGTTGAGTCTGTCCAGGCGTATGTGATAACGTGTTGAAAATGCATGATGACTTTTACATGGTGTAGCAATTTTGCCAAGAGTGCTGCACCGCATAATTCCAGCCTTGGAAGTGTTTTCTTAAGTTTTATGGGTGCTACTTTGGTTTTAGCCGTTAGTAGTGTTGTTTGAATTGTTCCATCTTGCTTTATAACTCTGCTGTAGACTGCCGCAGCATACGCTTTTTCGGATGCATCACAGAACCCGTGTAGTTCTATTTCTGGATTTGAAAGGGTATGCTGCATCCATCTTGGAATGGAGATTGACTCAATTTGTGGGAGCTCCTTCTTGAATTTTTCCCATTTTTGAGATACATCTGTTTGTACTTTCTCATCCCATGAGTTTCCTTCCATCCAGAGTTCCTGCATCATGATTTTAGCTGTTATCATTATCGGTGCAAGCCATCCAAGGGGATCGAACAGTTTGGCGATATCTGACAGCATGGTTCGTTTTGTTTGTTGTTTTCGATCACAAAGATTGACTTTAAAATGGAACGTGTCTGTTGCAGGCGTCCAATATACTCCCAATGTTTTAATTGTTTCTCCGTTGCTGATCTCAATTGGGTCTTTCTCCCGTAATTCTTCTGGAATTGTTTTGAGGAGGTTTAAATCATTACTTGACCATTTTCTTAGGTTGAAACCCCCTGCTTTTAGCAGCCCAATTAATTCGAGCATAGTGGTCATACTTTCTTGCATTGAATCTGCTCCAGACATTAAATCGTCAACGTAAAAGTCTTTTAGAGTGGCGTTTACAGCTTGAGGGAATCTGTTATGCTCATCGACTGCTAATTGTTGTAATGTCCTAACTGCCAAGTACGGTGCTGAGGCTGTGCCATATGTAACCGTCGTTAGAGCATATTCCTTAATAGGTTCGTCTTCTGAAAACCTCCACAGTATTCTTTGCAGGTTTTGTTGTTCATCATCGATTTGTATCATCCGATACATCTTCTCGATGTCGGCTTTGAACACATATTTGTGTGTCCGCCAACGTAGCAGGATGTCGAATAGGTTTTCTTGCAAGCGTGGTCCGACGTACATTATATCATTTAGACTCAGTCCGGTATTGGTTTTAGCGGAGGCATCAAACACGACTCGTAATTTTGTCGTGATGCTTTCCTCTTTTATTACTGGTTGATGAGGTAGATAATAGGTGATACCATCCGCTTTTGGTGAAACTTGCTTCATGTGTTCCAACATAAATTTGCTGTACTCCTTTTTTAAAGTCACACTCTTCCGAAATCTCTTTTCAAGTTGAAGTAATCTGGCCATAGCTATCTTACGGGAGTCGCCAAGATTGTGTGCGTTTTCTTTTAGTGGCATTGACACTGTATATGTCCCATTGAAATTTCGAACGTGTGATTCTTTGAAATGCTTTTGGACAACTTTATCCTCTTCCGATAGGCTGGAATTTGTTGGTAATTCCTCTATCTCCCAGAATTTTGTTAGTTGTTCGTTCAGCTTGACCATTGATACCATGCTAATTACATTTTTTTGCGTTGTTTTCTTTTGAGTTTCGATTTTCCCAGTCACAATCCACCCAAACGTTGTATTTTGAATTAGCAACTCATCTCTTGGTTTCCGTATACCTTCGAGTAGGATAGATCCGTATACGTCTGCACCCAGTAGCACATCAATTGGCCCGGGTGTGTTTAAGGTTGGGTCGGCCAATATAAAATTGTGGTTTTCCCATAACTCGCCAGGTGATATTGGTGTGCAGGGTAACATTTGTGTTAAGTTGGGTAGTACTAATGTTTCTACTGCCAACTTGTAGCTAGAGGGAAATCGAGGTGAAAGGTTTAGCAAAACTTGGCTTCTTGATGTGCTTGCCGTTGTGTTTCCTACACCTGAGATTTCGATTTCAACTTTATTTCTTGGTAGCCCAAGTGTTTGAACTGTTTTCTCTGTCACAAATGAAGCTTGTGATCCTGGGTCTATTAGTACTCGAAGTGGCTCATAAGTACCCATGGCTGTATGTGCTTTTACCAATGCAGTAGCTAACATTACTTGTTTCTGTAGTTTGACATTGTAGCTTGCCTTCTTGGTTTCTTCTATGCTTTCTTGTGTGGTTTTGGTTGATGCCGCATGTGAAGATACTGGTTGTCTTAACTCACCGCTTTGTCCTGACGTTGCTTGGTGCATGTGTAATAAAGTATGATGATACTTTTTACATTTATTGCATCGTTGTTTGCTTAAGCACTTGATGTCTTCTTTGTGATTTAAGCAATTCGGACATAACTTATTGTGCTTTATAAATCTGCATCTCTCATTCACGTCTATTGCTACAAATTTCTTGCATTTGTAGATTGAGTGAGCTTCATTGCAGTATTTACATCTGACTTCGATTGCATGAAATGTCTTAGTCATTGATCTTGACGTCACGCTTAGTTTGCAAGAGTCATAAGCTTTCTTTTGGTCTTTAAAATTCTCTAAAGACTGAAAGCGGGTCTCGATGAATCTTAAAAATTCATTCAGATCTGGGATTTCTCGTGGTTCTTTGACGCACTGCTCGTACCAGCGTCGTGTTTCTCTATCTAACTTTTTTAAAAGATAGAAAACGATGATCGGTCCCCAGGTATCAGTGCTAATTCCTGAATTATGTATAGCATACATGCATTCACGTGTAGTGTCGTGAATATGCTTAAGTCCGCCTGGAGTTTCTATGTTCTGGTGCTGTTGATTGAAAAGTACTTCAAGTTGACTGAATAATAAAGCTCTTTTGTTGTTGTACCTTTCATTCATTAGCTCCCATGCAGCTTGGTAATTTGAGTCGGAAATTTCCAAGTGCTTTATAATTTTTGCCGCTTCGCCCCTGATATTCGTTTTAAGGTATTGGAGCTTTTCTGCATTGCACAGCCGTTTGTTGCAATGAATAGTTTTTGAGAAAATATCTCTAAAAGCTGGCCAGTTGTTATAATTACCTTTGAATGAAGGTATTGTTTGCCGTGGTAGCCGTAACCCCGCATCTTCAATTGTGTGCGTTTCACTGGGTTCATCTGTTTTTTGTCGTTTATGTAGTAATATCATTACTTCTTGTACTGCTGTTTCCAAGTTCTCGTAATCACCTGACTGGAAGTACGGGTCATTGAATTCATTCTCGAATTCGTTAATTTCTTCGTGCAGTTCTGTTATATTGTTGAACTGCTCATATAGATTCCATATTTTATATTCATAGTACATTTTTGTGTGAGCGCTGTTTTTGTTTCGATGTATGTCTCCTATTATTCTCCTAATGGAATTTATTTTTAACTTTTGTCTTTTGAGTCTGCCTATCTGCTCAATATTGTTTTTCGGGGTGACTAACTTAAAGTCGTCTTCTTCTTCGGTCGTGTCACGGTTTATATTACCATCTATTGGCGAAGTTCCAACTGCAGGTTCTTCATCTTGATCTTTCTTACTTTGATCATCGTCTTCTTCCCCTTCTTCGTTCACATACTGTTTATATGTGCTGATACGCCTCATAGCTTCCTCATAAAAACACTTTACTTGACCGTAAAAGTCGTTTTTTATATAGCTGCGATCGGTTGAAATATTCTCTACCAAAATCTCGTATCGAGATTTAAATTCCGTCCAGTATTGTAGAAAAAGCTTCTCTTTCTCTGCAATGTACGCTAGTGTTTTTCGAATAGGGCCATCTTTCTTCATGTTGATCAGCGTATCCTCGATAATCCCAGCAATTTGCTTTTGATCTTTCAAAAGCTGCTGTATTTTTGAAGTGTCCATGGCTGGTTCTGGTTGTTCTTCTCGAAGGACCAATCTTTCTTTAGCTCGTGTGCTTAGGATTCGGCGTAGCGAAATGGACCTCTGGTTAGGCTCAAGAGCTGTAAATAAACGTTAATATTCACTCAAGCTTACCACTGGTGGGGGCTTAAGTGCTGGATACTAGTAAAGCAAAAGGCAGGCTTCTTTACTTTGGAAGTTCTTTACTAAAACTTAAAAATTCTTACATTACTACTGCTTTTATAATGCTTAAAAATTACTAACTAAGCAACTTAGTGTAATGAACTTAAGGTGCTATGTAGTAAGCAATATTTGTCTTGAATTCAATAATTATTGGGGGCAATTGCTTACTTTGCGCAATTTGCCTAGTAAGCAAGAGTTCAATAATTATTGCAAACAATTATTGCTTATTTGTTTTTATGCTATGCGGTTTTTGACCTTTTGTATATCTACAGTCAGATTTATTGTCTCATACTATATATCTCCAAATCTGAACAATTTTGCTATTATGTAGATCTACAGTTATTTATGTTCAAGTTTGAACAATATCGAAAATTTTATTATATTTCATACAATGAAGGTATGTATGGAAGCGTTGTGTAGATAATGCAATAATATTAATTCAATATATATATGTACATATAACCTACTCTATAACGGTTCTCCTGCAGCAGCAATTGGTAATTTAATATACCTAAATATTCATATAAAAAATTATAACAATTTGTATACGTAGGGTCCAGCAGTGTTATTAATTACATTTAAAATTTTCAAGATTTTTAAAGGATCAGTTTCGATGAGGATCAGCATTGGTGAATATGGTGGTAGAAATAGTTGAGTGTGCCTTGTCTGACCAACAAGATAACGGATTTCATGGGTCTGTTGGATACTGCGTTGTCCAAAATCAACCATACTTCGTCCAGATTATCGTATTCCAATTTCTGATGTAACCCATTAAGAAAGTCACAGAAATTTCTGAGTTGACTGTATACTGCTGATTTACTTAATGCCACACTATTCCTCGCATATTAATTGCCATACTTACGTTTCGCCCTCTAGCCGTTCGCACTGTCACGTGAGCCGATGTATTAACTCTGGATAGTGCTTTTGTATATTAATTAGGATACCTGTTTTAGATTTAATTTAACTAATTTTATATCTGTTCAACAGATTTCAGAAATGCTTCAACAATATACAACAACAAATCAACTACTTACATAAATCGATCAACAAATTTTCATTGTAATTCTGTGAAAAATGAGAAATGGAGCAAACTCAAGCAAAAAGCGGAATTGTCGTGATGAACTCTCTATTTTCGTCTCATTCGTAAGAGAATCAGAGAAACGAAGCAATCTCGGGAGAAGCTTGAAATTCTCATTTCTTGCTCAAATTCAAGATTACTTCGAGAGAGCGAGCTCTTCACTAAAATGTTTGCAGGGATAATTTCGGTTTACTGCAAAATATTTTTCCATATCTTACCTTTTCAAACCGAAGTATTGATGTGCAAGTATTCACGTGCAACTATTGAGCTAAAAACTATTAAAACTTAAGATTAAATTTTTTCACAACTATAAGTTTATTTTTATTGATTATATTTCATATGTTAAATCAAATTTAAATTATTAATATAAAGAATAAAAAAATTATTTGCGTTAGTGAAGGTATTACGTGTATTTTTTTGTGCATCCTGCACTGTATGTCAAGTATAAAGTGCAATATTGCACTGTACTGCTCTGGTGATTTTTGTTCTATTCCTCAAAAAGGTGTTGCTTTGCTGACTAATAAATATATCTTTTTCGGATTATATGACTGCGTTTTAATTTTTTTCTTTTCTTTAAGTTAAACAAATTAATTTTTTGTTTGTTTTTTAAACATTTAACAAAACCTCGATTTTTCTTATATTTTTCCTTTACAATTATTCAATATTTATATCTGATAATGATATAGGTATTTGATAAATATAACTTTAAATATTTTTACGTTAAGCGAAAACCTTTAAAACTAAATTTATTTCGTTGTGTGACGAGTTTCTTTGGTAGTGGTGCAGTGAACTTCATAGGTGCATAAAATAATACATTCATTATTATTATTATTTTTTTTCATTTTTAAACGAACAAAAATATTTTTATGATACTTCCAGTAATTTTATTAAATTAAATCTTTGCATCAAATATTTTTGATTTCAATTTTTTTGTGTGTTTATTTATAATGTATAAAATTATAATAAGAAGTGAAATATATTAAACAGGTAAAACATTTTTTTACATATATATAAAGAAACACTTTTTTAGAAATTTCGTATATTTATTTAATTTTTTTTATAATTATATATTATTTTAAAATTTGTCTTTTTTAAATTTAATTAATTAAATATATATCTTTTTTTTTTTAATAATTAAAAATTATTTCGTGCATTGCCTATGCTTTTTCGATTTTTAACAGTATAACCAATTAATCAAATTTTATTGATTTTATTAAACATAAATATTTTTTTATGTTAATTTATAATATATGAAATATATATCAAATAAATATACATTAAAAAAAAACAATTATATCAATATACATACACACATATATATACAGTTCTTTTTGCTTTTTTTTTATTATATATTGAATTTTATTTTTTTTATATATAGTAGGTACCTATATATTTTTAGTTTGAAATTTCTATATATATTTTATTAATTGCATTATCATTCATATTTCCTACAGTTTATATTAAACTCTAGATATTTTTCCGTGAAATCAAACAAATTTAAAAAACTATTTATTTTTTGTCAGGCGGTTATTTTTAACAGAATCTAAAATTTTATGTTATTAAATTTAAATTTTGGTTTCAATATTTATTAATTACAATTTTCCTTAGATTTATATTGATTTCAATACTTTTTTTCCGTTCATTTAATATTTAAAAGAGAATAATATAATATTAAATAAAATAAAACGGACTTTTTTTTATCTTTCATATATATTTATTTATTTTACTTTATCGTTTTATTTTTAAATTT
This sequence comes from Dioctria linearis, assembly GCA_963930735.1. Lineage (NCBI taxonomy): Eukaryota > Metazoa > Arthropoda > Insecta > Diptera > Asilidae > Dioctria > Dioctria linearis. Next base: position 206,635,127 of record OZ005741.1, on the reverse strand, counting down.
CCCCTTTTTAATTAAAATCGTACGAGGAGACTTGATTGGACAAAAAAACCAAAAAAAAAAAAAAATCATACAGATAACCTATTAAATGAGGGTGTCGATCGTGATCGCCCTCTGCACCCGCTTCCAAATATTTGTTCAACTTCAAGTGATGATGAGTAAATTCCAAATATTCACATACCAAGTGTCAGGGGCGATACTAGAGTTGGTAGTGAACATTCCGTCGCCAATCCATATATTAATGTTGGTGCTGTTTCTCCCTCACGTCATTCGAATATTATAGGCCCAATTCTACCCCTGAACGTGTCGATCAAGATCAATGTCTGAAATTTCTTAGAAAACTATGTTCAACTTCTTCAAGTGAGGACGATGAAATTGTTAATGTTCACATGCCAAGAGTTGGTAGTGAACTTTGCCGACGGGATCCAGGGTACTTTTGGTGCTTTCTCCTATTGAAAATATTGATAATACATCTGAGATTGATGAACAACCACTTGTTATTATCAATAAGAATTTAATGTCAGTAGTAAATATTATTCCACCACGTGATTTAGTTCAAAATTATTTCGGTACATTTAGTAATAAATGTATCCTTTTTTTCAATAAGGAAGGGAATTTAAGACGGCAATATGTTGATTGATGGTCCTTATGTACTATTAATGTACCCCCACTAAATGAAATATCCGAAATGTTGGCAAGATTAATAATGGATGGCCGGATCCATTACCAAAACATTTCCTTGAGAATATTAGAATAAATAATTCTGCTCAATCTTGTATGTCCATACAAGCTTCATTGGTAGACCAAAATCCACATGCAGGTCCATTTGTTTACAAAATTCTTGGTACAATGTATCACTGCATATCACATGGTATCAAAAATCAAAATCATGGAGACCCAGATATGCACAGCTATATTTTTATGATGCAGGTGAAGCTCTACAAGAACGTATGGGTTTCAGTCTTCATCTAAATAGAATTATATTAGAAAATTTAGATTTACTTGAAAATGCGTGAGGTCGAACAACAATTATTGGCCAGAAGAGGACATGATGCTGCTAATAATGTCCATATGCGGTTCGATGATGATCCGCGTGATAACAGAGAGTATATAGAGGCAGAATAAATGCGCTTGTATGTACAGAAGTTGCTGTTATTTTTAAAACACCATTTGCTCCCGAAAGTATTCCATTACTTTGTGTATTTCCTAATGGTTCGGGTTTGAAGACTCTAAACCGCCCCACCCATTTTGTGAGCCATTAACATATGTGATTTTTTTATTCATGGTGAGCCTGGATGGAAATTAAATTCTGCATTTACTATATTAGCGTATTGTGCATATAAATTATCTTTCAGAGGGAAATATATTATCTTACGCGGTGGGAGATTATTTCAACAATATATTGTTTACGCATTCTATTGCATTGAATAACATATATGGATCAGAATAACATATAATGAGCAAAATCAACCACATTTTCGTGTAGAGCCTTTCAGAGGAGTCTGGGATCATCTACAAAACGTTGCAAGTGATTTAAATGACAGTCGGTTTGCTGAAATTATTGCCATCAAGTTTTATGGGTAGTCCAACAAACATGCAGCAAAATTACCTGGACGCGATTGCAATAAACCGGATTAATTCATAACATTTACCCGCAGCCCTAATTGGCCGGAAATAAAAGAAAATTTATATCCGGGACAAAATGCATCTCATCGTCCGGATCTAACTGGATGCGTTTTCGATATGAAACGTTCACATCTATTGAAATATATTACAAAAAATGGTATATTGGGAAGAGTTGAATCTAGACAAAGTTGTTTGCGCAGAAATTCCTGATCAGCAGTTAGATCCTCAGTTATATAATAGTATAACTACTAATATGATTCATGGCCCATGCGGATCTCAAAATCCAAATTCAATTTGCATGGTTAATGACAAATGCTGGAAGGATTATCCAAAAAATGTTATTAATAATAATGGTTATCCAACATATCGTCGTCGAGATGACGGTCGATATATATTAATAAAAGTAACTTAATTGATAATAGATGGGTTGTGCCACACAACTCATATTTATGAAAAAAATACAAAGCTTTAATTAATGCCGAAATACGCAGCTCGATTAAATCCGTGAAATATTTATTCAAATATGTTTATAAAGGGCATGATTGTGCATCAGTGGTGTTCGTTAATGACAATAATGTCCTTCAACGAGATGAGATCAATGCATTTTTGCATGCACGATATGTTTCATCTCAGGAAGCATGTTGAAGGATTTCTGCGAAAACCCTTCGCTTCAAATCTTATGTTGTATGCTTAGCTATCAATTTACTCTTTCAGCAAAACGTAACTATTAGAGACAATAGCGTAAGGGAGGCATTCGATCAGGATGACTCTTTTGCCCGACAACTTTTAAATGCTGAAATTCCAAAATATTACGTTTGGAAGAAAAATATGTGGCAAATTAGAAAACGTGGACGGTAATATCTCGAAAATATTCGATTAGTGTTCGCTATATTGAAAGATATCACCTTCGCATTCTATTAAATTATGTTCGAGGTCCAAAAAATTTTGAAGATAATCGAACTTTTAATAATGTTGTATAGCAAGGAATCTTTTGGAAGATGATAGAGAGTGGCGAAGAGCTCTGCAAGAGGCATCTTCATGGCAAATGCCCAGAGTTTTTCGTCAATTGTTTGCAACCCTTTGCATATTTTGTCATCCAGATAATCCTTTACAGCTATGGGAGGAATTTAAGACTAATCTCTCTGAAGACCTTCTACGGATTTGTAATAATGAAGTAGAAAGTTTTCAATGCGCAATGATAGAGATTGGAAGAATTTTTGCCCAATTCACTTATAACCTAACGGATTTTGGTTTAACGTCTGTTTGCGAGTCCCTTTTAAGGCAATACAATTACTAAGACTTCGATCCGATTATTCAAAATGATGAATGCTTACGGACATATTCCCTTCTGAATAGAGAACAAAAAATATTTTTTGAAGAAATCTTAAATGCGGTTGAATCTAATTCTTTCGGTTCGAAATTTTTTCATTTAAATGCAGGAAAAAGTTTCTTACTAAATTCTATTTTATATAGAATACGAGCACAAGGCTTAACTGCAATTGCTGTTGCGTGGTCCGGCATTATAGCAACAATATTAGATGGAGGTACAACTGCACTTTCGAGGTTTGAATGAATGAATGATTTTCATCGCTGCTAATACCAGTTTCTTGTTGTGTGTTATTTACGACGCAAGGGGCCCTGTTCTTGAATAACGAATGGTTCTTACGAATTCAGTAAATAGCGAATGGTTGAGAACGAATCGAATGCCCCGTACGTATTCTTGCAGCTCTCCGTTATAAAGTCAAAGTGGTGAAAGAGTTTTTCAACATAAAGAGTGTGGTAAGATTATATTTGTCAATTTACGAAACAGATACAGTCAACAGTTAATCAAAAAAAGCTTTTCTTGTCTTATTAAATTTGTATAAAATTGCATTAAAATATAATTTGTATATTATTTTGCTAACAATGTCTTCTGTTAGCTGCAGTGGGTCAGTTGTTATAATTACTTTTTCCTTCTTCAGCAAAGTTTTTGTTTCTTTTATTATCGAAATGATTAAAGAAATTATACAAGTTGGTATATTTTACACTAGCTGATTCACTCTTCGATTAGATAACGAATAGTTGAACCCACTCGTTAAATAACGATGGGTTTGCGTTTTCGGTATATACCGAATTCGGATTTCAAGAATACCACATCTGTTGATTCGGAATGGTTTTGACAGCATAAAGCCCGAAACACAATACGATGCAGTGCAGTGCACTGTGCTCCATTTAAATTTAGACCTCATATATTGACATGTGGCAATTCAGATACACTGCACTGCATCGTTTAGGCTAATTTCTAAAAAACTGGGCACTGCATCAGTTGACATTTGTCAAATACGACAGAATTGTAGGGGAGTTGAGGAAGTGTTGTTAAAAATGGAAGAAAAAACTGGTGGAATTGGTGCGTGGGAGAGCTTTTCTCTACGATAAAAGTAATAAATTTTATTTAAAAAATAGTAAAAGAGATAATGGTTGGAAAGAAATCGGGAAAGAACTAAAAATTACAAGTAACTTAAATAAGACAACATATTTGTATTTTAATTAAAGTATCAATTTAGGTGACGCAGCAAAAAAAAATGGCGAACTATTAAATACAGGCTTATTCGTCTAAAAGGGAAGCAAATCTTACCGCCTGGAAGTGGTGGTGACATCAGTAGATTAAAAAATTAACAAATTTTTTGAAATGCTGTAATTTTTAAACACATGTAGTAATGTAAATGAAGAGTAAGTTGACAATATGTACTTCAAAGTACAGAAATACAGTTTTAATATATCCTAGAACACACTGTAGTTATGACGACGCCGCTACCTCTGAGCTTACATTTAATGAAATGATTGAATGTGATGGTGAAATGTTTGACGAGAGTGGTTTATTAAGTAGTACTGCTGAGGTAGATGCATCATGTGACGAAAATCCAACTGCTAACTCCCAAGAAAGGTCTTCGTCAAGAGCAAGTACTAGGCGAGGAAGTGGACAGCGTGGATTGGTTTATGAGGTGCTCATAAAAAATACAAATCATGAGTTGCTTAATTTGATGATGACATTAAAAGATACGAAAAGCCCCCACAAAAAAGCTGCCTTTTGTGACAGCTTGTGTATTCAACTGGAAGAAGCGCAATTATCTGCAGAGCGATTTCTGTCATTCCAGGTAAAAACTCTGCAATTGCTGAATTAAGAAAGACGTGGCACTCCTTCAACAAGTAGCCCCTTTTAGAAATAAGCACTTTTAACCTTAGACTAAATAGTAAGCGTTAGTAATATTTAGTAGCACTGTGTGTGTGTGTATGTAAAAAAATAAATCCTCATAAAAACTGCCGCATTTTTATTCAAAGTTCTCTCTACTTTCAATATTTTTGTATTCTATCTTCTAGTATTTACAATATATTCCTTTAAGGTGTAACGGATAGTAAATGCATCTTTTGGGGTATTAAACCTTGTAAAAAGCTTACATGTTTTCAAGGTTCTAACCTCCCTCCGCCATAATCCCTCAACTCTAGTGTCTTTATTAAAACTGTCGACGTATTCTGCATTTTAACAAAATTTTGTAGGACCGCCTGAAGGCTATCACTATATTTCAGCGTTCTGTGGGAATAAATTTATATAGCATTAAGTAGCACCCTCCATCGTATCACTATTATTCCAAATGCATTTTCAATTTTTACACTTGCTTTTGATAACGTCTTGTTGAAAATATCCTCATTTTCTGATAAAGATGTTCCGGAATAAGGTCTCATAATATTTGTTTTTAATGGAAAAGCTGCATCACCCACAAAGAAAAAAGCCAACTTAACATTTGAGTTAGGTAAGTTTTCTCTTCAGGCAAGTCAATTTTTCTATCTAATACTGCTTAAACAAATGAGCCAAACAAAAAACGCCACCATCAGTTTGCCCCCCAAAGGCACCAATGTCTACAACTGTGAAGCAGTAATTGCTGTCACAGGCAGCTAACAAAATAATGCTGTGACATTTTTTATAGTTGTTGTATAGTGATTCTGCATTTGGAGGCCCCTAACTCTTATGTGTGTCCCATCTATTGCACCCACACATTTCGGTAGTCCACTTATAGTATAAAAATCCGGAACTCACTCAGCTTTTTCAGGAGGTGCAAGATAACTACCACGCAATTCAACCCAAATAGTCTCGCATGTTTCAAGGATGACTTAACGAGCTGTCGATGCTCCAATCCTAAAGGCTACGCTGTTGTAAGGAAATTCGCACCTTAAGAAAGAATTCTGAAAATTAAGGATCCAAAATGAGGGCTGCCTTTTTAAACACACTTTCATAAGCACTTACATCAATGTAATAACCAGGCGTCATTTCGGTGATATAGGCTTACTAGGTATAGAATTTCTCTTCAACCCGCTCTGCAACAAGTTAAACAAGAGGCCCGCATTGCTTGTTGGTATTATAGCTTCTTGTCCAAATCTTTTTTTTTTTTTTTAATAAAATCAAATAATTGCCAATATCACAAGCCGCTAATACAAATAGTCTTCTTTTTATTTTAGCTTTTCTCGACATGATTAATTAATCAACCACCATACACAAAAATGTAAATATTGAACCTTCAAACATTGTTTGTCAAAACACTGCACTGCATCGCATTGTGCTTCAGGCTTGGCACACTGCTACAGCACGGCACTGCATCGTATTGTGTTCCTGGCTTAACGAATACGGAATCTGCCTTCGTTGGTCAAGAAGGAATGCTTTCGGCATACCAACTGCTGTTCGTATTAACTAATATTATTGTTATTGTATTAAATTATGGACAACACAACAACACTGCACAATATTTTTTACTTTACCTCATTCAATTTTATGGTTTTTGAAGTATTTGAAATCTATTTGTTAGAATACCGAATGCTCTCTCAATTGTCGTCCTACGGCGATTATATGTTTTCTTTAGATCATCTGTTGTCGTGAATGGATATGGAGTCATCACGTTTTCTAGTAATGGAAATGCATTATCTGCAACAAACACATGTGGCAATTACCTTCCATTTCCGATGCATTTTCTAGCGGGAAGAAATTTGTCGGCTTGCCTAAAGATGTGCATTAGTTTGGAACGTAGGACACCACCATCACTTACTCTCCCATTACATCTTATATCGACGAAAATAAAGCTCCATTAGGCCTCTGCAAGTGTTAATAACGCGACGCTGTGAAATCCCTTATAATTGTAGGGCTCTGGGAAATAACGCCCGAAAGTGATAAGTGAAATAAGAGCCGAAAATTCCATATAAATTTTAACGTGTCAAATGTGAAATAATTTCCGAATTTTTCGGGTGTTATTTCACATTTCGGGTTTTATTTCACTTGGGGCGCTATTTCATAATGATATAAAATCCAAAATTCGTAAATAAAATAAAGCCCAGGAAACAAAAGTGATCCTGATGATATAATGCCCAAAAATCAGTTCAGAAAATGAAGGAAATATTTCCCAACGATGTGTATAAAGTAAGAACGTGTTGCAGGGGCCGGGCGGGAAGGGGCGGTGGTAATGTATGCAGGGCGTAAGAACACGTCGAGCGGGGTGAGCAGCGGCGTAGGCTGATGCCCCCACACATTTGCTGATCTCAAAATAGAGATTCTGCAACTTTTGAGAAAAACAATAAAAGATGAGAAGAAATTCTTGCAGCAGCAAAGTAACGGAGATGGCAACAATACACTAAAAAACGTTCCATGAATTGATTAAAGTCCTGGACGTACAAATATTAAAAAATGGTGTATTACAATGTCCAATTGCCCTCACCGGATAAAGATGTCTTAGAACAAGCATCGGTAGGGTCTCTGATGGTTTCGAAAATGAATATATAAAAAAGTATAAAAATAAATATATAAATTAGAGCCTTACATACATTCTTAATTGCAGAAAAAATTAGAAATTGCACAACCCATTTGATTTTGGGTGACAAGTTTCACGTCTTGGTTTTGATTCATCAACAGGTCCCAAATAGCGAAATTGAGCGACTTGAAAAACAATTGAAAAAATAGAACAAAGAAAAGAAATGAAAAAATGAAAAAAACCAAAAAATTGAAAAAAATAGAAACATTATTTTTCAGCCCCTGCGGGCGTGCACAGGTGCGATTTGTTTCGAATGAATCTGGTTTTTCAATTTTTTAAATACATTTTTTTTCTATTTTTCTCAATTTTTTGTTTTTTTTTCATTTTTTCATTTGTTTTTCAAGTCACTCAATTTCGCTATTTGGGACCTGTTAATGAGGCAAAACCAAGACTTGAAACTTGTCACCCAAAATCAAATGGGTTGTGTGATGAAATAACAAATTAAAAAATTTTTAGCTTTTACAATATACCGGATAATCCAAAAAAATGCATTCTTGAACAAATATTCTTAATTGCGTCTACTTAAAATGATTTCGATAACTTGGAATTATAGTCCAACTCCATAAAATGTTCGCTTGTTGCTAAAAATCGCAATGATATTGTTAATTTTTTTTTCAGGCGGAATAGCATCTCTCTCATAATTGTGTCCTGATTTTGTATATCAGCTCGAACTGATGACAATATTTTGTTGAAACACAATTCATCCATTTTCAGGAAATTTTTGTAATCTGTTGTGCCTGGTTATAGTTGTCGCATGAAATTTAGTGTATTTCCACATCGTTGTCTATTTTTCCGCCATTCTTTTATCCAACAAGTTCGTTTTTTGTAGTAATTCTTCCTATTCCCTTTCCTCCTCTATAGCAGCTGTCAGAAACAAGCTACCTGCAGCTGCTGTAACTAGGGAATCAATCTCGACGTTTTTGTTGTCCTTAATTAACATATATATTTTATTTATTTTTTGTTTATTATTTAAATATATTAAATTTAAAAAATCATATCAAATGATTTATTTCCATACCTGCCGGCTTTTGTTAATAATTTCCTTGTTAATCAAAATATTATGTTTTACTTCTCACAACTGTGTAGATCTTCACGTCCTAGTTCTCAACTCGAAATGAAATAATGCGCGCATACATTCAGTCCCCTATACCTATACGAATGAAAGCCTGTAGCATGAATACCCATGTGAAGGCGCCTCTCTGTTATTAACCCCAGAATACTAAACGTGTGCAAAAAAAGACAGTAATACTAAACATATGTCTATTTGATTTCCTTCAATTCGAAACATGTTTATAGTAATATAAACAACAATACAGTCCCTGTCCAAATTATTAAACGCACGTTTGGCATGCGTTAAGCCTTCTGTCTGATTTCGTATTTCTCTTACCTATTTGGTATCACAGACAATGTTGGTATACTCGCTTGTATATGACATAAAACAAGGCCGAGTATCTGCCTCAGTCTGCGCCCCGGTTTTGAATCAGAAAGACATATTTTGGTGGTTTTTATTTTGGAGAACAGAAGAATTTTTTAAGAATTTTTATTATTAATGATTCTAAATCAAATCGTAAATACAAGTTTTTGTTTTATTATTGTAGTATTTTTGCGTGCATATGGACTGTGTTATAATTTCGTAGCGCTTTTCAATAAAAAGGGTAAAAGCAGTGATCTGACGAGAGAAAAAATCCACGAAGTGAATGCCTTGACCAATGTGAAAATGTTTTCGAATCGAATTTCCAGGAAATTGAATATTTCTGAAGCTTCTGTTAGAAGGATTAAAGGAAAAGTTAAAAATAATAATCAGGTTTTGGGTCCTCAAAGGAAGAGTAAATGTGGCCGCAAATCAATATTTTCACCCCGGGCTGAACGAATTCTCAAGAAAATATATATTTGCTTCCACAAATGAGATTAGAACTGAATTAAATCAGAAGAATATACCAGCCAGTCCGAGAACTGTACGCCGTAAGCTTCTTCAGCTGAATATGAAAACCTGTAGACCCGCTCACAAATCTAAACTTAACCCTGTGATGAAAGCGAAACGTCATCAATACAAAGAATTAGATTTCTGGACATCGGTAAATATACATTATGTTGTACTTTGTTAATTGCGTTTGTTCGTAACTTATTTAAAATTACCTAAATTTCAGTGTTGAAAGTACTTTCGAAATTCTTGCTAATAAAGCGCAATACGTCAGAAGGCGTCCTGGTGAGAGATTTTATACACAATGCGTGATACCGACAGTGAAGCAACCTACAAAAGTGACTATTTGGTCAGTAATCTCTGCAAAAGGAACTGGACGTCTGTACATTGTAAAGGGTACAATGAAACAATACCAATACAAGGATGTCCTCCAGTCAAAATTGCTTCTTCAATTGAGGGAGTGGTTTTCGAGTGGAGAAGACTTTATTTTCAATTTCCAATTGAGAATGTGTGGGCACTCATCAAAAGAGAAGTAGCAAAGGAGGTGATTACCACAAAAGTCCGGCTGATAGAAAGAACAATAGATGGAATCATAGTTGGGATCTTTAGGAAACTATGCAATCATGCATAAACAGTACTCCGACGAGAATATAGGCGTTAATTGCTGCCATAGGTGAAAACACAAAATATTAAGCTTTTAAAAAATCTGCGAGTTTTTCCCATTTTTCTTCCTATATTTTTTTAAAAATGCATGTCCTAAAACATTTTATCGCAGTTATGAGTTTTAATTACCTAATAGCCTGTAAAATGGAACAATATAAATTTTAGTAGAGCAGTTCTATAGAAAGTTTTGATTTGACCCAGTAAAGATAAAATTTAAAATTTTTTTTGGCTGTGTCTGAAAATTTGGCCAGGGACTGTATTCTTTCTTTTTAAAAATGCATAGAAAACACTAAATAATATTAAAAAAATTGTATTTCGGGAACAAGTTGAAATAGTACGTTCCCCACATATTTTCTTAGAGCACTTTGAACAGACCGTTGCTGTATTTTGCTGGAGTTTCGAAGGGCAGTATAACCAATATGTCCTCTGATGCAGTTTTTGTGATGGTCTCGGATCCTGTGGAGATAATATAATAGCTTTTTCAATCATTTATAGCTCTAAATACACTACATGAGAACATTTAATATCCCCACAAAAGTAACAGCATTGCTAAGCATACGTCATTTTGACACCTATACCTACCCGTTATGTAACATACAACTAACTAAGAGCTTCAATATTCCATCCAGAGTCCCAGCCAGCAGACTCAGTAATGAATGTACTCAAAAGTTGTGACTACTTTTATATGTAGACAATAAAATAACGGCAATATTATTTGGTGAGGAGTCAATTTGACTCACGTTTAGCATTCTATGGATACTGCATCAAGAATACCCATGTCGGATCAGGCGCGTATCCAGACCATCAGCCGGGGGGGGGGGGGGGGTCACTAAAATGTTCGAGGGAAGAAAAAATTCGGAAGTAGTCGCTTTTAACTTTTTTAAGTTAGATATCACAAAACCTAATTTTCGAATTGATTTGGAAAACCTGTCGATAATATTATCCACATCAATGTCGACTCAGAGTGGCCAGACATTAAGGACTCATATCCAGATTCTTTTTCTCGTGCAAAGATTGTAGAAATAGATGTGACGCAACCGATTCTGTCACGGATGAAGTAAATGACTAAGAGTGAGAGCTTGCAATTTCAGTCACATTCAAAGGAATAGGAGTAGAAGTGCATGATATGTCACTGACTATACCTTTTGATGGGAGCTTAACTGGTCTTGCTTTCTTCTGAAAAAAGTTGTCAATGGTCTTGTCTTCGGCTTTCCATTTTCGCTACTATTTCTACCTACATCGCTAACTAGTGTAGCAAGTTTATCCTTCTCCTACAAATTAAAAGTAAACAATAAGTTAAATTAAACAACACTACTTTAATTAATACGAAAGTACAAGCAAAGCAACGGCAACTACCGCAAAGGAAAGCGAATGGTTTTTATTTTTATAGTCTTGCTGTAAAAATTGTTAAGAAAATTTGTAGAAAAAATATCAGCGGCATCAATCCAACTGATCGTTTTCAGCAACCAATAGTGTATATAAATTAAATAAATTTCTAAGAACAAAATGTATGATTGCCAACACTCATAAATATCTTTAGCGACCCAGATCAGCCAAGGCACCTGAATCAACATAACTCTTTGGAATCATTGTGCATGAAAAATCTAAAGAAAAATTTTCAGATCTTTCTAAGAAAGCTGAATGCTTGTGCCCCTGTCCGAAAGAGTGAGCCACCAGAATCAATACATCAATTCGTTTAGATTAGACCGTTGTCAGATTCTTAAGAAAGATTTTATGCTTCCCTACGAACGTAAAACTTTTGAACAACTCTTGAATCAGTGTCGCTATGAAAAATCAACGGGTGGCTAGACATTGATTGCGTAGAGCTAGGGTTCTACTGGAAGCTGAAAGAACCGTAAAACACAATTTGTTAAGTCTAGGCAGTGCAATGTAAAAATTAAAATGGAATATAAATGGTACTGCGAATTAATAAAAAGCCCAAATCTTCAATTAAATCAACTTCAATTTGTTAATTTTTTCACTTTTACCACTTTTTAAAATAACTCTTACGAAATGTGTTATATATTTCAATTTCTAATTTTGCCGTTGCCGCCAACAAAATCAAACGAATGAAATGCCAAAAAAACAAACGATTGACATTGTTGTGTCATTTATTTTTGTCAATGTTTCGAAACAATGCATTTTGATGAAAAATTGATTGAGGAAGTGCGAAATCTTAAAATAATTTATGATATACCTACAAGAGTTGACAAAAAAGACATGGTTTGGATGGATATTTCGAGGCGCTTAAATACAAATGGTAAAATTGTGATATTTTTGGCATTTAGTTTGATTTTAATTTAGTTCATTTCTGTATTTTAAATTTTTCCTTTCCACTCTTTGGTCCATTGCAATTCTTTCAAAATAATATAAAATATTCTCGATAAAAATCTGTTTCAAAACGCCCAAAACTAATAACAAATGAAACCTCAGTATCATCTTCTTTCACAATCGCCGCTCACTGCCTGTCGTTGCAATTGTACTCCCAATTTTTCGACTACCTGTTTTGACAGCAAATTTCCCGCTGCCATCTACCGTCGCAAAATCAGATAGGTAAAATAAAATGTATGATCGCTTCCCAATTTCTTAGAAACAATAACACTTTTTAAACTCGAAATCGGGTTCTTTTTCATATATGTGAGTAATGGGCGCAACAAAAATATAAAAGCATCTCCAATATTCGGCTGCTAAGCATTACTTGCCATTTTCTAAACAATCAAATACTAAAATAAATTTGCATTCCAAAATTACTTACTATCCTGTGATAGGTAGGTATGATAGATGACTTTTCGACACTAAGTAACAACGCAAGAAAATTCTAAAAAATGTGTACACGTTTAAATGACGAAGAGGTACGAGCGAATGTTTATTATACCCAATCCACTATTACTATTCATATCACCGCGAAGGTTAAGGGGAGGGGGGGGGGCGGGCATGACCCCTGTGACCCCCCTGTATATGCGCCTGTGTCGGATGGCCCATTGACAACCTGGACCGGTTACTAATTGTAGTATGTCGGTGTGGTCTTAAGGACACTGCAGGAAGAGTGAAAATACTGAATGGATTACACCTTAGATCCGGTTCGATCTGGTCGACCGACCTTATGTCGCTACTGGGCGGTCTTAGCAGCAACAGCTAAGTTGTGGTTCTTAGAAGTACGTTCGCTGTCTTCTTAAAACGGCGCTCACCAGTGCGGTTAGACCTAGATTAAATTTAAAACAAGGTTTCATATTTATAATTCAGTTCGCTGATGTTTTATTGATCTGACTTTTATTCAGATTATTTTTTTTTTAATGATAGCGTACTGGTTACACATAAAATTAAGAACACGGTGTGCTTTGACGGGCATCTGGGGCCTATTCTTGAATTACGAATGGTTTTTACGTATTCGTTATATACCGAATGGTTGATAACGAATCGTATACACCGTTCGTGTTCTTGAACCTCATCGTTGTAAAGTCGAAGTGGTGAAAAAGTTATTCAACACAACGAGTGTGGTAAGATTATTTCTGTCGCATTACAAAATAAATACAGTCAGCTGTGTCACTTAATTAAAATAATATTTTTGTTGTGCTTATTATTTTTGTATAAAATATAGTATATTATTACGTTTAAAAAATGGCTAGCTTTAGTGAATTATCATTATTGTTTGCCTCTGAAATTGTGGATATGGAAGATGATTTATTTACGTCGAATTCGTCAGCCAATTGACTGTTTTGAACTCTCCGACCATAAATTTATGAAACTTTTTCGACTAAGGAAGAATATGGTTGATGACTTTATCAATAAGTTGAATCCATATATGGTTGGTGCATCACGTTCATCAGCTATAGATATTCAAGAAAAGGTATTAACTCTTGGAGTTTTGAATGATATACAACGTTTGCTTTGACTCTTGTTAGGTTCTATGTGCCCTTCGGTTTTTTGCTACTGGGAGCTATCAACAACTCGTTGGATATAGTCAAGACATTTTAATGAGTCAAGCCTCAGTCATTAGATCAATAAACGAAGTGATTAATGCTGTTCATGGGAGCAATCTGTTCAAAGAACAGAATAAGTTCCCAACAACAATAGAAGCCTTAAACTCCACCAAGAAGAGGTAAGATTTTCTAACTTTGTAAATAGTAATACATATTCAAAGAAATGCTTCCAGATTTTATGATGTTCATGGATTTCCGGGGGTAATAGGATGTGTGAATTGTACTCATGTCGCTATTGTTCCACCGCCAAAAGAAGACCCATTATTTCCAGACCATATTTATGTCAACAGAAAGGGATATCATTCCATAAACGTTCAACTGGTAATTTTAATTATGGTATATTTATAAAAAAGTGCTTAATATTTTTGCCTTAATAAGGTATGCGATTCTAATATGGAAATTATCAGCGTCAATGCAGAATACCCTGGATGTACACATGACAGCTTTATTTGGAATAACAGCAACGTTCTTCTGGCGGCACAAACTTTTTACAGTACTTTTCCTGAGCAGTACTTTCTATTGGGTAGTAAATTACAAATTTGTGTTCCCAAATGAGTTAAGGAAATACATTTTATATTCAGGGGATTCAGGATACGCTTTGAGGCCATGGTTACTGCCATCTAACTTAAATGCAATACCAGGTAGCGCCGAGAGTTATTATAACGCTCGACAAATGGTAGTACGAAGTACAATTGAACGAGTGAACGGAGTTTTAAAGATGCGATTCCGATGCCTTTTAAAACATCGTGTTCTTCATTACCGCCCAAATATAGCATAGAAAATAATTAACACGTGCTGTGTACTTCACAATATATGCGTGACAAATAATTTAGAAGAGGTGTACCCTGAAGTTGATGATGACCCCTTGGAAGGAATGCTCCCGAATCAAACGCCAGAAGAAGATGAAATAAACAGAGGAGCTTCTTCTACTAATGCTCTACTTGCAGTGGGGAAACGACTTCGTTCGAAAATAATTAGGCATTATTTTCAATAATTACATTCTTTAAATAAAGATATATTTATTATTATAGAGTTTTCTTATTTTATATATATGGCATTAGCCATTAAGAACATTTTAGCTGGTGGCTGATATGTTTGCATTATATGCTCTAAACAAATGACATTGATATTTTTGTCAGTACCTGTGCAATTTCCTCCCGAGCTAGCGTGTTTCTTTCCATTATCGCCAGTTTTTTCTCCCGTAATTCTAGTTTCTTTTCCTGCAATTCCATTTTTTATTGTAGTACTTCTTTTTGACTTTAGTCTTTTCAGCAGCAAGACTACAAATCTCCCGCGCTATGTCAACAGAACGCCTTTTAGGAAATCGTTGGGCTCATAAAATAAATACCGCTTTTACCCCTCCTTCCATTTAAAGGAAGTCTATTTTCGTTTAATACTTTTTTATATGGAATATTCTCGGGGGGATCACTAGCCTCAATGCCTATTGTGGAGGACTCGGGATAAGACGTTGTTGGCCGCGGATCCTCATTACTAAACACTGGGGTAGTGCTCTCACCTACGTCCTGTTTGATTATATATATTTGAATAAGAACTCTTAAATTTATATACATATAACTTTCTCACCATTACAATCTCTGTCTTGAGCACATCCTCATGGCCTGAAATTTGGTTCGGGTTTATCAACGCCTGCACCCTTAATTCCTCGCTTGTTAGAAACAGTTTTGCCGGAGGAATTCCACCAGTGCCATACAAATGTTTTTTAGCCGCTGCTGATTTGCTTTTTACAACACATTTTAAGTCGTGCCAACTCTAGGAATTTAATATAATATCAACAACAAAAAGTTAATGAATTTATATTCATACCTTTCTCCAACTTTTCCAATCTTTGTTTGCTCCAGGCATTGAATTCAATATTTCTGCCAGCTTTTGCCACAACTCCGTGGCATTTTTTGAACTGAAGGAGTTGTCAAATTTCCCCCCTTTCAGCTTGGGGTTTTCCTCCAAAAATTCTATTATTTTATTTTTTTGCCACCCCGACATTTTTCCACATCTTCTGTCCATCATTAATAACCGTAATATATCAGCTGGCTCACTCTTCGTTTGGAATAACAAATGGTTGAACCCCATTCGATAAATAACGAAGGGTTTGCGTTCGGTATATAACGAATGCGGATTTCAAGAATACGATTCCGAATGGTTTTGACAGTATAACGAATGCGGAATCTGTCTTCGTTATTCAAGAATAGGGCCCCTGAACCATAATAATTTTCACACTGTTTTTTAATACAATATTCAATGGCTTTCTACGTTCAACAAAGTAATACTAGCGGTAAATTTTGATAAGTGCGTTACCCGGTTTACATGTTGGTTGTACAAGAGTTTGGAAATGATGGAGCCGACACAGACGTGTCCTCGTTTATTGAGATATGGAATGGTATCAGTGTACACCTTGACAAGATGTTATTAATATTATTAATTTGTTTCCTATTAGACCAACTTCGGGTTTTGCAGTTAGCAGTTAAACTACAATTTCTCCTTGCTTCGCTGTGAATCTACAGTAAACAGCTGTATTATAAAAGCCTTTTCTGAGGCTGCACAGAATCCAGGTAATTCAAAGTTTTGGTTAATCTTCTTCATATTTTACCCATCTAAATTGTTTCCTTATTTTACTCCATTTTTTGTCGTTTTCTGATGAAAGTCGTTGATCCTGATTTAATTCTACGGCTAGTATTTTTATATTAAGTATTTTGGCTCAGATAATTACCAGTGACAGCCTTCTTAAGAGATGCATTTCTGATAAAACAGTTCCCGTTGTTGGAAGTTTATCGGACTGTGATAAATTAATTTGGAATACTAAATTATCTTTTACTGGGTGCCAGTGTAGTTCTAAGGTTTTTATTGCTTCATTTTCGCATAAATTAAGTACAAGTTTATGTCAAAAGGCTTCTGGAGCCGTTTATTGAATGTTTTGTAGACGCCCCGAGCACTATTCTTTTATGATGGCTTGGTGGGTTAGGAAATACCTATTGGTATCCATTCTGTGGACTAGATTTATGTATCCTTGTGCGATATACTCCTTCATAAATTTCTTGTATTCGTCTCTCAGTTTCGTATTTACTTCAAATTTTTATTTATTTTTTATTCTGTAATGATTTTGCTACAGCTTTTCTTCGCCAGTCCCCTAATTTTCTGGGATCACTTTTGAATGGTATCCTCGTCGTATATCTGTCGCCTTTTCTCGCATATGAGTACTCAAATAATGTTGATCACAGATATTAAACCGAGAAGAATCCAAAACGCATATAATAACTGCTATTATATCGCTGGAAATGGCATAACTATAGCAATAGATAGAATTCCATGCGAGTTGCTGAAAACTGATCCAACTGATGGATGTCCTCAAACCAATACTTGAATGAGTATGAATTGTCTTTACCTTCCCCCAGGAATAAATGGAAGATATTCTAATAAATATTTCTAAAAATAAACTCTGCTAACTGGGGTGGGGAAGCAGCAGTTGAGTAAGCAATAAGGGCTTAGGAAATGCATTTTTTCGTTGAGCACATCAACACCAATCATCAAAGATAATTCAATTAAAACGTTATTTTTACAGAAATTCAAAATATTCAAAATGATTTGCATATAACCAAAATGTTCCCGATATGCTACTCTAGTAAAATAGAGCAGAGCATTGGCTACTTAATTCCAAAATGCAATCAGCAATCAATATTACCAAATTCATAAGACGCATTTTTCAAACCTTTGTGAATGGGTGTGTATTCCTCGTATTCTAAAAATAAATTCTCTGGGAATACCAAATTTAACCGAAGCATTGACGAGCTTGTGGGTTCTAAAGCAAACTCGTAATTGAAACCCGCAAGAGCACGAGTTTGAGTCAATAAAAGGTGCATATAAACACGTGTTAAAGGTGAAATCCTGGTAGAAAATTAAGAAAGTGCTCACTCAACTAATTAATAAGGAAATTGAGATTAGATTTGGAAAAGCATGCATTTTCATAAAGACTTTTCAAATATATTTACATTGTAGCGAATACCCTCTTACGCTACTTTTTGTTTGGCTTCTCTACGTCTGTAGGGAAGTCCCCATGATTTCCCAGAGGTACCTAGAAAGGGGATAAAACTCATTTATTCGCGAGAAGTAGCCTTATGCTACTTCTCCATAGTACAAAATTCATGAAAAGATGAAATTTACGTGTTTTCGAGAAGTAGCCCTATGCTACTTCTCCATATTACAAAATTCCTGAAACCCTGCAAAATACAAAGAAAAGAAAATGGACTATCCCAATTTGCGCAGAACTCGCACAAATTTAGAATCTTTTATTAAACCCTGAAAAGAAACCGAAAAAAAGAAAAATATATATCTAAAATCCCAGAAGAGAGGAAAAAATTCTAATTTGGGCCGAATGCGCACAAATTATAATTTGTTTAATTAAACGTCCCCGTTAGTCAATGGATATTCCAGTGACACAACGGTAATTCGCCTATCTGTGAAGCATCACGTGCTACTATCACGCTATGCATTACAGCAGGTCCGCCGGAAATTCCTAGAAAATTTCAGCTCGAATGTACACCAGCTGTGTCAAGCATTGTGGATTTTCGAGACGAAACGAAAGCGCCCTCCTGTCGGTCGGGCGGAAGGCAGAAACGCCTGGAATGTAGGCAGACTGCGAGAATTGAGGCAGTCGATTTTGAGAACAAGCGACGTGTTTAGGCAGCTGCTTGCGCGAGGTAGTTAGTGTCGGCGCTCTTGAGAGGTTTGTTTTTTGATTTTGGACTTGGCTCAACGCGGTCGGGAAATTATTGTATTATTAGGTGGTGTTGAAAAAATCCAGAGAAATTAGTGTGTAAAAATTACCTGCGATGTCAGTTGGATTCTTAAGTGACTTTGATCACCTGTAAATAATGATATTTAATTAGTGCGGCAATATTAGAGAAATTAGTTTATTTGAAAATTACCTGCGACGTCAGTAGGATTTCTAAGTGACTTAGATCAGCCGAAATTATTATATTATTAGTTGGTGCTGAAAATCAAGGAAATTAATGTGTAAAAATTACCTGCGACGTCAGTAGGATTCATTAGTGACTTTGATCACCTGTAAATAATGATATTTGATTAGTGCGGAAATATAAGAGAAATTAGTCTTTGAAAATTACCTGCGACGTCAGTAGGATTCTTAAGCGAATTAGAGTAAAAACAGTAAAACAAGGCTAGTACTTTCTAATTAAAATTATTATTCAGAGCAAGTTTACAAATTTCCTAATAAATTTAACAACATTTTCATATTCTATAAATATTTTTATAAATATTTTTAAAACAACATTTTCACATTCTATAAATATTTTTATAAATATTTTTATAACATTCAATTAGTAATCCTATACTAAATCTAGTTCTTATTCTAAATCTACTACTAAACCTAGACTTTTCACACATATGTTGTTGAATTATAATTCTTTGATTGCCTAGTAAGAAGACCAAATTAATGAGTTAGTTTACTAAAACAAAATTTTAAAGGAGTACAAATAATTCAACATAATTTCTTAACATTTCATGAATTTAACATATTTTCTAAACAATCCAATAAAATACCTAACACTAGTCAGACATACCTACCTACAATATCGGATTTTAACTTTATTATAAAATTCCAATTTCACAAATTTTCCTCCTTAAAATTCTAATCACATTATCACATACCAATGAATTAATTGATAACAACTCAACACTAATTTTCCATTTGCAATTTATTACTAAGGTAAGTCAAAATTTAAATTCAAAATCCAAATTTGTTTAATACACATTACACAAATTGGACATTTAACTCACTAAGAGGGAAGTAGATTTTATCCTTTGAAATACCTAAATAAAAACATTACTAATTTCCTCCTCATAAATTTCTTCGCTTCATTACAAACAAGTAATATTTTGGTAATGATTAAAATAGTAAGTTCAGTAGCTGTCTAGCTCTAATAAATCTTCGAAGTTAAAGATAGCTTATACAAACAATTTTTAGTCCACAAAGAAGGAAATATAGATAATTAATTAAAACACATAAATAATTCAACAAATTTCTCAGACCATATCACAATATTTCTTGAATTAGTTAACCATACCCACTCTATTTGTACACATATTTGTACATCTGATAAATTACCACATTTTATAGCAAATCCGTTGAAAAGACTCCGTGGCTGGAGCGAAACGTCCGGAAAAGCCCAGTAGGAGCCTTAACGGCATCCCAAATATATATCCTAAATCTGTAATAAAGTTAATAAAATCATAGCATAACATTCCCTAACCACGAACCTATTCATACCGTTGAATACGATTCCACTCAAACATCCATTACCAGTTACCGGGAAGGTAATGGAACATAATATACACAAATCTTGATAATCAAATAAACTAAGTTTAATTAAATGCAACTACTTTCACATAGTAAACAGGCCATAATAAATAAACAAACATATATTTATAATGGATACATATCCTTATTCCAATCATTTTGCTCTTAATATTTGAAGACGGTGATGAACATACATGTAACTTTCATAAATAATCATTTACTGTGGTTCATTAGATCAACTCTGATCTCAGGCACTTAGCCAAACAACTAATGAGTAATAGGATTCGTGCACCTATAGGCTCACACCAACATCATATGTATTTCATGAAGTATAGCATATGCTTATAGGCTCACACCATAACATCATGTGTATTTCGATGGAGTATAGTATGTGCTTTAGCCTCCTGCACTTATAGCATTTATGCAAAAAATAATCAACTATGAGTCCATGAACAATAAATAATTTGTTAAGTTAAGTGAAATAAATTAAATAAAGTATTACTAAATAGAATATTACACACAACCCTAAGTTTGGTTCAGGTTGGCCCATGCTAAACCCATACACAACATAATGGAGGAATGGAAAGTTGTGCACCATTCCACCACATCATTATCATATATATTATTTAAACAATAATACAGCATTATTACCTAAACAATAATATAGCATGTCATTAAAACCCTTGCACCTACTTACTCTACAGAGTGTAGTAATACACAATGTAAAGAAAGTTTATCCTAAGTCTGGTTCAGGTTGGCCCATGCTAAACCCATACACAACATAATGGAGGAATGGAAAGTTGTGCACCATTCCACCACATAACTATCATATATATTATTAAAACAATAATATAGCATTATTATCTAACAATAATATAGCATGTCATTAAAACCCCTGCACCTACTCTACAGAGTGTAGTAATACACAATGTAAAGAAAGTTTTAGCATATGCTTATAGGCTCACACCATAACATCATGTGTATTTCGATGGAGTATAGTATGTGCTTTAGCCTCCTGCACTTATAGCATTTATGCGAAAAATAATCTTGATAATTAAATGAACTAAGTTTAATTAAATGCAACTACATTCACATAGTAAACAGGCCATAATAAATAAACTAACATATATTTATAATGGGTACATATCCTTATTCCAATCATTTTGCTCTTAATATTTGAAGACGGTGATGAACATACATGTAACTTTCATAAATAATCATTTACTCTGGTTCATGTGATCAACTCTGATCTCAGGCACTTAGCCAAACAACTAATGAGTAATAGGATTCGTGCACCTATAGGCTCACACAAACATCATATATATTTCATGAAGTATAGCATATGCTTATAGGCTCACACCATAACATCATGTGTATTTCGATGAAGTATAGTATGTGCTTTAGCCTCCTGCACTTATAGCATTTATGCGAAAAATAATCTAACTAAATAACTTACACAAGTCAAACAATAAACTTGTTAAGATTATAAAGTAATAATCTATTAACACTACAGGTACCATATCCATTCAGCATGAGAAATCATTGCTAAATAATATTCATTTAAATATGGCCCTACCAAAATAATTCACCATACATGGCAGCTCAACTCCAAACTGTCATATGGTATTGGAAACTTTCCCATACACACCAAGTCTTCCGCGAATAGTTATCTGGAAAGCATAACATCAAAACAATAGAAGAACGAGTGCAGAACAAAACAAGTCAAGATAACTTGACCCACTTACCTACTTGTAGGCATTTAACTCGGTAATAGTAATATTCTAATTGGAACAAATTTAAAAGTTCAAAAGTGTTCCCGGGTTAGTGTTTATAAACTCAAAATTAATTGCAATATTTTCATACCAACTTAAAATTACAGTAATAAGTGAAAATACAAACACCAGATAATCCTGATTGTCTCAGATAAATGTTTACCAGCTTGGATCATCCGAATAATATTTTACCGGAAAATCCTGATTATCCCAGAGGAAATATTCACCAGCGTGGATTATCCTAATAACATTTTACGGGAGCATATAAATCACAACCTCTACAAACAACAATATCAGTAAAACAACTACCCAAGCATAGGAATTAGAGTAAAAACAGTAAAACAAGGTTAGTACTTTCTAATTAAAATTATTATTCAGAGCAAGTGCACAAATTTCCTAATAAATTTAACAACATTTTCACATTCTATAAATATTTTTATAATATTTTTATAACAACATTTTCACATTCTATAAATATTTTTATAATATTTTTATAACATTCAATTAGTAATCCTATACAAAATCTATTTCTTATTCTAAATCTACTACTAAACCTAGACTTTCCACACATATGTTGTAAATTATAAATTATAATTCTTTGATTGACTAGTAAGGAGATCTAATTAATCAGTTAATTTACTGAAACAAATTTAAAGGAGTACAAATAATTCAACATAATTTCTTAACATTTCATAAATTTAACATATTTTCTAAACAATCCAATAAAATACCTAACACTAGTCAGACATACCTACCTACAATATCAAATTGTAATTTTATTATAAAACTCCAATTTCACAAATCTTCCTCCTTAAAATTCTAATCAGATTATCACATACCAATGAATTAATTGATTACAACTCAACACCAATCTTCCATTTGCAATTTATTACTAAGGTATGTTAAAACTTAAATTCAAAATCCAAATTTGTTTAGTACACCTTACACAAATTGGACATTTAACTCACTAAGAGGGAAGTAGATTTTATCCTAAATAAAAACATTACTAATTTCCCCCTCATAAATTTCTTCGCTTCATTACAAACAAGTAATATTTTGGTAATGATAAAAATACTAAGTCCAGTAGCTGTCTAGCTCTAATAATCTTCGAAGTTAAATATAGCTTATACAAACAATTTTTAAGTCCACAAAGAAGGAAATATAGATAATTAATTAAAACACATAAATAATTCAACAAATTTCTCAGACCATATCACAATATTTCTTGAATTAGTTAACCATACCCACTCACTATTCGTACACATGTTTGTACATCTGATAAAATACCACATTTTATAGAAAATCCGTTGAAAAGACTCCGTGGCTGGAGCGAAACGTCCGGAAAAGCCCAGTAGGAGCCTTAACGGCATCCCAAATATATATCCTAAATCTGTAATAAAGTTAATAAAATCATAGCATAACATTCCCTAACCACACGAACCTATTCATACCGTTGAATACGATTCCACTCAAACATCCATTACCAGTTACCGGGAAGGTAATGGAACATAATATACACAAATCTTGATAATTAAATGAACTAAGTTTAATTAAATGCAACTACATTCACATAGTAAACAGGCCATAATAAATAAACTAACATATATTTATAATGGGTATATATCCTTATTCCAATCATTTTGCTCTTAATATTTGAAGACGGTGATGAACATACATATAACTTTCATAAATAATCATTTACTCTGGTTCATGTGATCAACTCTGATCTCAGGCACTTAGCCAAACAACTAATAAGTAATAGGATTCGTGCACCTATAGGCTCACACCAACATCATATATATTTCGTGAAGTATAGCATATGCTTATAGGCTCACACCATAACATCATGTGTATTGCGATGGAGTATAGTATGTGCTTTAGCCTCCTGCACTTATAGCATTTATGCGAAAAATAATCAAAAGAGAAGTAGCAAAGGAGGTGATTACCACCAAAGGCCCGACTGGTAGAAAGAACAATAGATGGAATCATAGTTGGGATCTTTAGGAAACTGTGCAATCATGCATAAACAGTACTCCGACGAGAATATAGGCGTTAATTGCTGCCAAATATTAAGCTTTTAAAAAATCTGCGAGTTTTTCCCATTTTTCTTCCTATATTTTTTTAAAAATGCATGTCCTAAAACATTTTATCGCAGTTATGAGTTTTAATTACCTAATATCCTGTAAAATGGAACAATATAAATTTTAGTAGAGCAGTTCTATAGAAAGTTTTGATTTGACCCAGTAAAGATAAAATTTAAAATTTTTTTTGGCTGTGTCTGAAAATTTGGCCAGGGACTGTATTCTTTCTTTTTAAAAATGCATAGAAAACACTAAATAATATAAAAAAAATTGTATTTCGGGAACAAGTTGAAATAGTACGTTCCCCACATATTTTCTTAGAGCACTTTGAACAGACCGTTGCTGTATTTTGCTGGAGTTTCGAAGGGCAGTATAACCAATATGTCCTCTGATGCAGTTTTTGTGATGGTCTCGGATCCTGTGGAGATAATATAATAGCTTTTTCAATCATTTATAGCTATAAATACACTACATGAGAACATTTAATATCCCCACAAAAGTAACAGCATTGCTAAGCATACGTCATTTTGACACCTATACCTACCCGTTATGTAACATACAACTAACTAAGAGCTTCAATATTCCATCCAGAGTCCCAGCCAGCAGACTCAGTAATGAATGTACTCAAAAGTTGTGACTACTTTTATATGTAGACAATAAAATAACGGCAATATTATTTGGTGAGGAGTCAATTTGACTCACGTTTAGCATTCTATGGATACTGCATCAAGAATACCCATGTCG
Organism: Dioctria linearis; assembly: GCA_963930735.1. Lineage (NCBI taxonomy): Eukaryota > Metazoa > Arthropoda > Insecta > Diptera > Asilidae > Dioctria > Dioctria linearis. The sequence goes on along the minus strand of OZ005741.1, from coordinate 206,610,187 downwards.
GATCAGGCGCGTATCCAGACCATCAGCCGGGGGGGGGGGGGTCACTAAAATGTTCGAGGGAAGAAAAAATTCGGAAGTAGTCGCTTTTAACTTTTTTAAGTTAGATATCACAAAACCTAATTTTCGATTTGATTTGGAAAACCTGTCGATAATATTATCCACATCAATGTCGACTCAGAGTGGCCAGACATTAAGGACTCATATCCAGATTCTTTTTCTCGTGCAAAGATTGTAGAAATAGATGTGACGCAACCGATTCTGTCACGGATGAAGTAAATGACTAAGAGTGAGAGCTTGCAATTTCAGTCACATTCAAAGGAATAGGAGTAGAAGTGCATGATATGTCACTGACTATACCTTTTGATGGGAGCTTAACTGGTCTTGCTTTCTTCTGAAAAAAGTTGTCAATGGTCTTAGTCTTCGGCTTTCCATTTTCGCTACTATTTCTACCTACATCGCTAACTAGTGTAGCAAGTTTATCCTTCTCCTACAAATTAAAAGTAAACAATAAGTTAAATTAAACAACACTACTTTAATTAATACGAAAGTACAAGCAAAGCAACGGCAACTACCGCAAAGGAAAGCGAATGGTTTTTATTTTTATAGTCTTGCTGTAAAAATTGTTAAGAAAGTTTGTAGAAAAAATATCAGCGGCATCAATCCAACTGATCGTTTTCAGCAACCAATAGTGTATATAAATTAAATAAATTTCTAAGAACAAAATGTATGATTGCCAACACTCATAAATATCTTTAGCGACCCAGATCAGCCAAGGCACCTGAATCAACATAACTCTTTGGAATCATTGTGCATGAAAAATCTAAAGAAAAATTTTCAGATCTTTCTAAGAAAGCTGAATGCTTGTGCCCCTGTCCGAAAGAGTGAGCCACCAGAATCAATACATCAATTCGTTTAGATTAGACCGTTGTCAGATTCTTAAGAAAGATTTTATGCTTCCCTACGAACGTAAAAATTTTGAACAACTCTTGAATCAGTGTCGCTATGAAAAATCAACGGGTGGCTAGACATTGATTGCATAGAGCTAGGGTTCTACTGGAAGCTGAAAGAACCGTAAAACACAATTTGTTAAGTCTAGGCAGTGCAATGTAAAAATTAAAATGGAATATAAATGGTACTGCGAATTAATAAAAAGCCCAAATCTTCAATTAAATCAACTTCAATTTGTTAATTTTTTCACTTTTACCACTTTTTAAAATAACTCTTACGAAATGTGTTATATATTTCAATTTCTAATTTTGCCGTTGCCGCCAACAAAATCAAACGAATGAAATGCCAAAAAAACAAACGATTGACATTGTTGTGTCATTTATTTTTGTCAATGTTTCGAAACAATGCATTTTGATGAAAAATTGATTGAGGAAGTGCGAAATCATAAAATAATTTATGATATACCTACAAGATTTGACAAAAAAGACATGGTTTGGATGGATATTTCGAGGCGCTTAAATACAAATGGTAAAATTTTGATATTTTTGGCATTTAGTTTGATTTTAATTTAGTTCATTTCTGTATTTTAAATTTTTCCTTTCCACTCTTTGGTCCATTGCAATTCTTTCAAAATAATATAAAATATTCTCGATAAAAATCTGTTTCAAAACGCCCAAAACTAATAACAAATGAAACCTCAGTATCATCTTCTTTCACAATCGCCGCTCACTGCCTGTCGTTGCAATTGTACTCCCAATTTTTCGACTACCTGTTTTGACAGCAAATTTCCCGCTGCCATCTACCGTCGCAAAATCAGATAGGTAAAATAAAATGTATGATCGCTTCCCAATTTCTTAGAAACAATAACACTTTTTAAACTCGAAATCGGGTTCTTTTTCATATATGTGAGTAATGGGCGCAACAAAAATATAAAAGCATCTCCATAATTCGGCTGCTAAGCATTACTTGCCATTTTCTAAACAATCAAATACTAAAATAAATTTGCATTCCAAAATTACTTACTATCCTGTGATAGGTAGGTATGATAGATGACTTTTCGACACTAAGTAACAACGCAAGAAAATTCTAAAAAATGTGTACACGTTTAAATGACGAAGAGGTACGAGCGAATGTTTATTATACCCAATCCACTATTACTATTCACATCACCGCGAAGGTTAGGCGGAGCGCGGGGGGGGGGGGGGGGGCATGACCCCTGTGACCCCCCCCCCCCTGTATATGCGCCTGTGTCGGATGGCCCATTGACAACCTGGACCGGTTACTAATTGTAGTATGTCGGTGTGGTCTTAAGGACACTGCAGGAAGAGTGAAAATACTGAATGGATTACACCTTAGATCCGGTTCGATCTGGTCGACCGACCTTATGTCGCTACTGGGCGGTCTTAGCAGCAACAGCTAAGTTGTGGTTCTTAGAAGTACGTTCGCTGTCTTCTTAAAACGGCGCTCACCAGTGCGGTTAGACCTAGATTAAATTTAAAACAAGGTTTCATATTTATAATTCAGTTCGCTGATGTTTTATTGATCTGACTTTTATTCAGATTATTTTTTTTTTAATGATAGCGTACTGGTTACACATAAAATTAAGAACACGGTGTGCTTTGACGGGCATCTGGGGCCTATTCTTGAATTACGAATGGTTTTTACGTATTCGTTATATACCGAATGGTTGATAACGAATCGTATACACCGTTCGTGTTCTTGAACCTCATCGTTGTAAAGTCGAAGTGGTGAAAAAGTTATTCAACACAACGAGTGTGGTAAGATTATTTCATTCGCATTACAAAATAAATACAGTCAGCTGTGTCACTTAATTAAAATAATATTTTTGTTGTGCTTATTATTTTTGTATAAAATATAGTATATTATTACGTTTAAAAAATGGCTAGCTTTAGTGAATTATCATTATTGTTTGCCTCTGAAATTGTGGATATGGAAGATGATTTATTTACGTCGAATTCGTCAGCCAATTGACTGTTTTGAACTCTCCGACCATAAATTTATGAAACTTTTTCGACTAAGGAAGAATATGGTTGATGACTTTATCAATAAGTTGAATCCATATATGGTTGGTGCATCACGTTCATCAGCTATAGATATTCAAGAAAAGGTATTAACTCTTGGAGTTTTGAATGATATACAACGTTTGCTTTGACTCTTGTTAGGTTCTATGTGCCCTTCGGTTTTTTGCTACTGGGAGCTATCAACAACTCGTTGGATATAGTCAAGACATTTTAATGAGTCAAGCCTCAGTCATTAGATCAATAAACGAAGTGATTAATGCTGTTCATGGGAGCAATCTGTTCAAAGAACAGAATAAGTTCCCAACAACAATAGAAGCCTTAAACTCCACCAAGAAGAGGTAAGATTTTCTAACTTTGTAAATAGTAATACATATTCAAAGAAATGCTTCCAGATTTTATGATGTTCATGGATTTCCGGGGGTAATAGGATGTGTGAATTGTACTCATGTCGCTATTGTTCCACCGCCAAAAGAAGACCCATTATTTCCAGACCATATTTATGTCAACAGAAAGGGATATCATTCCATAAACGTTCAACTGGTAATTTTAATTATGGTATATTTATAAAAAAGTGCTTAATATTTTTGCCTTAATAAGGTATGCGATTCTAATATGGAAATTATCAGCGTCAATGCAGAATACCCTGGATGTACACATGACAGCTTTATTTGGAATAACAGCAACGTTCTTCTGGCGGCACAAACTTTTTACAGTACTTTTCCTGAGCAGTACTTTCTATTGGGTAGTAAATTACAAATTTGTGTTCCCAAATGAGTTAAGGAAATACATTTTATATTCAGGGGATTCAGGATACGCTTTGAGGCCATGGTTACTGCCATCTAACTTAAATGCAATACCAGGTAGCGCCGAGAGTTATTATAACGCTCGACAAATGGTAGTACGAAGTACAATTGAACGAGTGAACGGAGTTTTAAAGATGCGATTCCGATGCCTTTTAAAACATCGTGTTCTTCATTACCGCCCAAATATAGCATAGAAAATAATTAACACGTGCTGTGTACTTCACAATATATGCGTGACAAATAATTTAGAAGAGGTGTACCCTGAAGTTGATGATAACCCCTTGGAAGGAATGCTCCCGAATCAAACGCCAGAAGAAGATGAAATAAACAGAGGAGCTTCTTCTACTAATGCTCTACTTGCAGTGGGGAAACGACTTCGTTCGAAAATAATTAGGCATTATTTTCAATAATTACATTCTTTAAATAAAGATATATTTATTATTATAGAGTTTTCTTATTTTATATATATGGCAATAGCCATTAAGAACATTTTAGCTGGTGGCTGATATGTTTGCATTATATGCTCTAAACAAATGACATTGATATTTTTGTCAGTACCTGTGCAATTTCCTCCCGAGCTAGCGTGTTTCTTTCCATTATCGCCAGTTTTTTCTCCCGTAATTCTAGTTTCTTTTCCTGCAATTCCATTTTTTATTGTAGTACTTCTTTTTGACTTTAGTCTTTTCAGCAGCAAGACTACAAATCTCCCGCGCTATGTCAACAGAACGCCTTTTAGGAAATCGTTGGGCTCATAAAATAAATACCGCTTTTACCCCTCCTTCCATTTAAAGGAAGTCTATTTTCGTTTAATACTTTTTTATATGGAATATTCTCGGGGGGATCACTAGCCTCAATGCCTATTGTGGAGGACTCGGGATAAGACGTTGTTGGCCGCGGATCCTCATTACTAAACACTGGGGTAGTGCTCTCACCTACGTCCTGTTTGATTATATATATTTGAATAAGAACTCTTAAATTTATATACATATAACTTTCTCACCATTACAATCTCTGTCTTGAGCACATCCTCATGGCCTGAAATTTGGTTCGGGTTTATCAACGCCTGCACCCTTAATTCCTCGCTTGTTAGAAACAGTTTTGCCGGAGGAATTCCACCAGTGCCACACAAATGTTTTTTAGCCGCTGCTGATTTGCTTTTTACAACACATTTTAAGTCGTGCCAACTCTAGGAATTTAATATAATATCAACAACAAAAAGTTAATGAATTTATATTCATACCTTTCTCCAACTTTTCCAATCTTTGTTTGCTCCAGGCATTGAATTCAATATTTCTGCCAGCTTTTGCCACAACTCCGTGGCATTTTTTGAACTGAAGGAGTTGTCAAATTTCCCCCCTTTCAGCTTGGGGTTTTCCTCCAAAAATTCTATTATTTTATTTTTTTGCCACCCCGACATTTTTCCACATCTTCTGTCCATCATTAATAACCGTAATATATCAGCTGGCTCACTCTTCGTTTGGAATAACAAATGGTTGAACCCCATTCGATAAATAACGAAGGGTTTGCGTTCGGTATATAACGAATGCGGATTTCAAGAATACGATTCCGAATGGTTTTGACAGTATAACGAATGCGGAATCTGTCTTCGTTATTCAAGAATAGGGCCCCTGAACCATAATAATTTTCACACTGTTTTTTAATACAATATTCAATGGCTTTCTACGTTCAACAAAGTAATACTAGCGGTAAATTTTGATAAGTGCGTTACCCGGTTTACATGTTGGTTGTACAAGAGTTTGGAAATGATGGAGCCGACACAGACGTGTCCTCGTTTATTGAGATATGGAATGGTATCAGTGTACACCTTGACAAGATGTTATTAATATTATTAATTTGTTTCCTATTAGACCAACTTCGGGTTTTGCAGTTAGCAGTTAAACTACAATTTCTCCTTGCTTCGCTGTGAATCTACAGTAAACAGCTGTATTATAAAAGCCTTTTCTGAGGCTGCACAGAATCCAGGTAATTCAAAGTTTTGGTTAATCTTCTTCATATTTTACCCATCTAAATTGTTTCCTTATTTTACTCCATTTTTTGTCGTTTTCTGATGAAAGTCGTTGATCCTGATTTAATTCTACGGCTAGTATTTTTATATTAAGTATTTTGGCTCAGATAATTACCAGTGACAGCCTTCTTAAGAAATGCATTTCTGATAAAACAGTTCCCGTTGTTGGAAGTTTATCGGACTGTGATAAATTAATTTGGAATTTTAATTATCTTTTACTGGGTGCCAGTGTAGTTCTAAGGTTTTTATTGCTTCATTTTCGCATAAATTAAGTACAAGTTTATGTCAAAAGTCTTCTGGAGCCGTTTATTGAATGTTTTGTAGACGCCCCGAGCACTATTCTTTTATGATGGCTTGGTGGGTTAGGAAATACCTATTGGTATCCATTCTGTGGACTAGATTTATGTATCCTTGTGCGATATACTCCTTCATAAATTTCTTGTATTCGTCTCTCAGTTTCGTATTTACTTCAAATTTTTATTTATTTTTTATTCTGTAATAATTTTGCTACAGCTTTTCTTCGCCAGTCCCCTAATTTTCTGGGATCACTTTTGAATGGTATCCTCGTCGTATATCTGTCGTCCTTTTCTCGCATATGAGTACTCAAATAATGTTGATCACAGATATTCAACCGAGAAGAATCCAAAACGCATATAATAACTGCTATTATATCGCTGGAAATGGCATAACTATAGCAATAGATAGAATTCCATGCGAGTTGCTGAAAACTGATCCAACTGATGGATGTCCTCAAACCAATACTTGAATGAGTATGAATTGTCTTTACCTTCCCCCAGGAATAAATGGAAGATATTCTAATAAATATTTCTAAAAATAAACTCTGCTAACTGGGGTGGGGAAGCAGCAGTTGAGTAAGCAATAAGGGCTTAGGAAATGCATTTTTTCGTTGAGCACATCAACACCAATCATCAAAGATAATTCAATTAAAACGTTATTTTTACAGAAATTCAAAATATTCAAAATGATTTGCATATAACCAAAATGTTCCCGATATGCTACTCTAGTAAAATAGAGCAGAGCATTGGCTACTTAATTCCAAAATGCAATCAGCAATCAATATTACCAAATTCATAAGACGCATTTTTCAAACCTTTGTGAATGGGTGTGTATTCCTCGTATTCTAAAAATAAATTCTCTGGGAATACCAAATTTAACCGAAGCATTGACGAGCTTGTGGGTTCTAAAGCAAACTCGTAATTGAAACCCGCAAGAGCACGAGTTTGAGTCAATAAAAGGTGCATATAAACACGTGTTAAAGGTGAAATCCTGGTAGAAAATCAAGAAAGTGCTCACTCAACTAATTAATAAGGAAATTTAGATTAGATTTGGAAAAGCATGCATTTTCATAAAGACTTTTCAAATATATTTACATTGTAGCGTATACCCTCTTACGCTACTTTTTGTTTGGCTTCTCTACGTCTGTAAGGAAGTCCCCATGATTTCCCAGAGGTACCTAGAAAGGGGATAAAACTCATTTATTCGCGAGAAGTAGCCTTATGCTACTTCTCCATAGTACAAAATTCATGAAAAAGATGAAATTCACGTGTTTTCGAGAAGTAGCCCTATGCTACTTCTCCATATTACAAAATTCCTGAAACCCTGCAAAATACAAAGAAAAGAAAATGGACTATCCCAATTTGCGCAGAACTCGCACAAATTTAGAATCTTTCATTAAACCCTGAAAAGAAACCGAAAAAAAAGAAAAATATATATCTAAAATTCCAGAAGAGAGGAAAAAATTCTAATTTAGGCCGAATGCGCACAAATTATAATTTTTTTAATTAAACGTCCCCGTTAGTCAATGGATATTCCAGTGACACAACGGTAATTCGCCTATCTGTGAAGCATCACGTGCTACCATCACGCTATGCATTACAGCAGGTCCGCCGGAAATTCCTAGAAAATTTCAGCTCGAATGTACACCAGCTGTGTCAAGCATTGTGGATTTTCGAGACGAAACGAAAGCGCCCGCCTGTCGGTCGGGCGGAAGACAGAACGGCTGGAATGTAGGCAGACTGCGAGAATTGAGGCAGTCGATTTTGAGAACAAGCGACGTGTTTAGGCAGCTGCTTGCGCGAGGTAGTTAGTGTCGGCGCTCTTGAGAGGTTTGTTTTTTGATTTTGGACTTGGCTCAACGCGGTCGGGAAATTATTGTATTATTAGGTGGTGTTGAAAAAATCCAGAGAAATTAGTGTGTAAAAATTACCTGCGATGTCAGTTGGATTCTTAAGTGACTTTGATCACCTGTAAATAATGATATTTAATTAGTGCGGCAATATTAGAGAAATTAGTTTATTTGAAAATTACCTGCGACGTCAGTAGGATTTTTAAGTGACTTAGATCAGCCGAAATTATTATATTATTAGTTGGTGCTGAAAATCAAGGAAATTAATGTGTAAAAATTACCTGCGACGTCAGTAGGATTCATTAGTGACTTTGATCACCTGTAAATAATGATATTTAATCAATGCGGAAATATAAGAGAAATTAGTTTTTGAAAATTACCTGCGACGCCAGTAGGATTCTTAAGTGACTTTGATCACCTGAAATTATTATATTATTACTTGGTGTTGAAAAATCAAGGAAATTAATGTGTAAAAATTACCTTCGACGTCAGTAGGATTCATTAGTGACTTTGATCACCTGTAAATAATGATATTTAATTAGTGCGGAAATATAAGAGACATTAGTCTTTGAAAATTACCTGCGACGTCAGTAGGATTCTTAAGTGACTTTGATCACCTGAAATTATTATATTATTAGTTGGTGCTGCAAAATCAAGGAAATTAATGTGTAAAAATTACCTGCGACGTAAGTAGGATTCATTAATGACTTTGATCACCTGTAAATATGGATATTTAATTAGTGCGGAAATATAAGAGAAATTGGTCTTTGAAAATTACCTGCGACGTCAGTAGGATCTTTAAGTGACTTTGTTCACCTGAAATTATTATATTATTAGTTGGTGCTGAAAAATCAAGGAAATTAATGTGTAAAAATTACCTGCGACGTAAGTAGGATTCATTAATGACTTTGATCACCTGTAAATATGGATATTTAATTAGTGCGGAAATATAAGAGAAATTGGTCTTTGAAAATTACCTGCGACGTCAGTAGGATCTTTAAGTGACTTTGTTCACCTGAAATTATTATATTATTAGTTGGTGCTGAAAAATCAAGGAAATTAATGTGTAAAAATTACCTGCGACGTCGGTAGGATTCATTAGTGACTTTGATCACCTGTAAATAATTATATTTAATCAGTGCGGAAATATAATGGTGAATTCTTTTCACCAAAACCGAACAGGTACTGAACTGAACCAGAACCTGTCAGATCTACACAGAAATTAGCCCTGTGCTTAGCGGGGACAAGGTGAAAAGAATGCAAGAAAGTAAAATACCTGAACCAGCCCGGTTTTGTGGTGAAAAGAACAGGTAGAGACTTGGAACCTGTTTTATTTGTGATTCGCGTCGCGGTACAAGATGAGTTATTTAAGCAATTTGGATCATTTATTAAGTAAGTAGGAATAAATTAAATTTGATTTGTTTTCCTTCAATTTTTGTTTCTGTTAAGCATGATTAACAAGGTTTTAATTTTTTTTAGGTGCCGCAGAGTGCCTTGCCGTGAGTAATAATACTACTGCTCCTGGCATAATAAATGAGCCTGCGGGTGGACCATCTCATAGTCCAGCCGAAGAAGCAGCTAAAGTAATTGGTAAGTGAGACTATAATTATATGTGTGCGTTTAATTAAAAGTTTATATAACATTTAATTTTAAGATTTGTGGACAGAAGAGCAAACGAAGTGGCTTCTTCAGAAATATGAAAAGAATATGGACGAAATTGGGCCTTGCCGCAAGTTAAGATCAAAGAAAAGTTTTTGGATATTTTTATGTAGCTAAATGGAGCTCGAATTAGTTGCCAAGAAGAGCTATGAACAGCTCCAAAATAAGTATAAAGCCATTTTGCGTATAAAAAAAGAGAAACGGACCATAATAATAAAAGTGGCAATACAAGGGTACCTGTGCAATTTGAGAAGGAATTGAATAAAATAGCTGCTAGGGATGATTCCATTGAACCGGAGGTACTCGGCGGCATTGGATATGTGCGACGCAAAGAGAATGTTGCACCAGATGAACCACAGAAAAATAGACCAAAGAAAAAAAGCCAGCACGAGTCAATTCGTGATACCCTGCTCTTGATAGAAGATAGGAGAGCGAAGAGGGAAGTAGAAAGGGAAAAGGAAAGAGAAAAAAGAAGGGAGCAGAGGCATGTAGAAACGATGAACTTGCTACGGCTTCTGCTTATCGAAAAGTAATAATACATGTGTTATAAGTTAAGTTACATTTAAGTAAAGAGTGAATTGATTAGATTATTTTTTTTGTTTCATGATGAAAGTGTTTATTTTTGGCTTTTATATTGCAATAGTTACTCTTATTAAGATAAAGACTGATATTATGAACTTACTACGAATTCTTATAGAAATTTGACGTTGTTATAGATTAAGTTATATTTAAGTAAAAAATTAATTCATTGGATTAATTTTTTGTTTCTTAATGAGTGTTTATTTTTCGTTTTTAAGTTTTTTAATGAGTGTTTATTTTTCGTTTTTAAGTTTCTTAATGAGTGTTTATTTTTCGTTTTTAAGTTTTTTAATGAGTGTCTATTTTCCGTTCTTTAATGTTACTGTTTATTATTTTCTCTTAATGAAAGTATTTATCTCTGGTTTTTAATAGCAGTAGTTGCATTTTTTTTTAAATAGAGGCGTATAGAAACTCTATTTTTTTATTTATAGTAGAAAGCTTCAGAAACTTGCTCTGTCATGATATGATGATACAAAAACAAAAATTGCAAAGATCATAAAATTTACTTTGTTTTTACAAATGAAAAAAATATAGACATTGAAAGTTTTTAAGCATTAATATTTATTAAAGATTTTTACAAATGTCATCTCTTTTCAATACAACTAACCTTCTGAAATGTTTCTCTCTTTGTGAATTGTTTTCATGCGCTTGGGCTGCTGGCTGCTGGTTTCCATCACCACCTTCATCTTCAGCTTCATCTTCATCTTCCCCAAAGCGATCGTCAGCGTCAATACATAGATTGTGTCAGACGCAGCAAGAAATTATAAATTTGTTTATCTTGTCTATATCCAACATATCGATTCTAATTAGTTGGATGAATCTTTTCTTAAGAATACCGAAAGCGTTCTCTATTAATACTCTTGTCGCCGAGAACTTTTCATTATATTTTTTTTTTCTCCTTACTTAAATTTTCAAAATGTCTATAGGGAGTCAAAAGCCATTCTCTTATTGAATACGCTGCGTCACCAAGAACATGGAATCTTCTTTCGCAAATTGTTTGTATGCTACTTCTCCATATTACAAAATTCCTGAAACCCTGCAAAATACAAAGAAAAGAAAATGGACTATTTTCAAAAGAAGAAAAATCCTAATTTGCGCAGAACTCGCACAAATTTAGAATCTTTCATTAAACCCTGAAAAGAAACCGAAAAAAAAGAAAAATATATATCTAAAATTCCAGAAGAGAGGAAAAAATTCTAATTTGGGCCGAATGCGCACAAATTATAATTTTTTTAATTAAACGTCCCCGTTAGTCAATGGATATTCCAGTGACACAACGGTAATTCGCCTATCTGTGACGCATCACGTGCTACCATCACGCTATGCATTACAGCAGGTCCGCCGGAAATTCCTAGAAAATTTCAGCTCGAATATACACCAGCTGTGTCAAGCATTGTGGATTTTCGAGACGAAACGAAAGCGCCCGCCTGTCGGTCGACTGCGAGAATTGAGGCAGTCGATTTTGAGAACAAGCGACGTGTTTAGGCAGCTGCTTGCGCGAGGTAGTTAGTGTCGGCGCTCTTGAGAGGTTTGTTTTTTGATTTTGGACTTGGCTCAACGCGGTCGGGAAATTATTGTATTATTAGGTGGTGTTGAAAAAATCCAGAGAAATTAGTGTGTAAAAATTACCTGCGATGTCAGTTGGATTCTTAAGTGACTTTGATCACCTGTAAATAATGATATTTAATTAGTGCGGCAATAATAGAGAAATTAGTTTATTTGAAAATTACCTGCGACGTCAGTAGGATTTTTAAGTGACTTAGATCAGCCGAAATTATTATATTATTAGTTGGTGCTGAAAATCAAGGAAATTAATGTGTAAAAATTACCTGCGACGTCAGTAGGATTCATTAGTGACTTTGATCACCTGTAAATAATGATATTTAATCAGTGCGGAAATATAAGAGAAATTAGTTTTTGAAAATTACCTGCGACGTCAGTAGGATTCTTAAGTGACTTTGATCACCTGAAATTATTATATTATTACTTGGTGTTGAAAAATCAAGGAAATTAATGTGTAAAAATTACCTTCGACGTCAGTAGGATTCATTAGTGACTTTGATCACCTGTAAATAATGATATTTAATTAGTGCGGAAATATAAGAGAAATTAGTCTTTGAAAATTACCTGCGACGTCAGTAGGATTCTTAAGTGACTTTGATCACCTGAAATTATTATATTATTAGTTGGTGCTGCAAAATCAAGGAAATTAATGTGTAAAAATTACCTGCGACGTAAGTAGGATTCATTAATGACTTTGATCACTTGTAAATATGGATATGTAATTAGTGGGGAAATATAAGAGAAATTAGTCTTTGAAAATTACCTGCGACGTCAGTAGGATTCTTAAGCGACTTTGATCACCTGAAATTATTATATTATTAGTTGGTGCTGAAAAATCAAGGAAATTAATGTGTAAAAATTATCTGCGACGTCAGTAGGATTCATTAGTGACTTTGATCACCTGTAAATAATGATATTTAATTAGTGCGGCAATATAAGAGAAATTAGTTTATTTGAAAATTACCTGCAACGTCAGTAGGATTCCTAAGTGACTTTGATCATCTGTAAATAATGATATTTAATCAGTGCGGAAATATAAGAGAAATTAGTCTTTGAAAATTACCTGCGACGTCAGTAGGATTCTTAAGCGATTTTGATCACCTGAAATTATTAAATTATTAGTTGGTGCTGAAAAATCAAGGAAATTAATGTGTAAAAATTACCTGCGACGTAAGTAGGATTCATTAGTGACTTTGATCACCTGTAAATAATGATATTTAATCAGTGCGGAAATATAAGAGAAATTAGTTTTTGAAAATTACCTGCAACGTCAGTAGGATTCTTAAGTGACTTTGATCACCTGTAAATTATGATATTATTTAGTTAGTGCTGGAATATAAAAGAAATTAGGGGTTTTTTTTGTAAGTTACCAGCGACGTGAGCTGGATTCGTGAGTGACCTTGATAACTCACCTGCGTGATAATGCAGATGTGCATAGTTTTTTCCTATTCCAATTTGGAAAAGTTGACAGAAAGAAAGAATAGTGAATGTGATAACTCAATAATTGTAGCTTACCTGCGTTATAGTGCAGATGTGCATAGATTTTTTTTATTATTCTCATTTGGAAAAGCTGAAAGAAAGAAAGAATCGTATACCTCATGATTTGATGAATGTGTAAGAAGCGTAACAAGGATCCATGGGACCCGCCAATCTCCCCATCTCACTGTTGGCTTTTGGCAGAAGCTTGAAGAAGCGAAGACAGGTATAGTCCTGTGAATATGTAAGTGCTCGCTTAAATATCTATCTTTTGTGCATCTTTCTAGTACCAGATAGGGTTAAGCCTCTGTATAGGTACTTATTTATATACATATGTTACTTTTTTTAATATTATTTGTTTTTATTATAATTTATTGTTTTTGTCTCTGCGCTAGGATAGTAGGGCCTAATGACTAGATTAGTATAACAGTTGTAGAACAAGAAAAAAAGGAAAGAAAGGGTACTATGTTGTAATGACTGAGAGGATAAAACTGAATAAACTTCAAGTTATATGATCACACTTGAATGGTGACCGGATTGTCATTACTTTCCTTTTAAATTTCCTTTAAAATTTTCCTAAACAATCTTTTTCTTTTCTTATTATTATTTGTCCTTGTTTTTTTTTTTGTTATTTCTTTTGTTTCAGATTAAGCAATCGATGTAATGCCAAAGGCAGAGTGACTTGGGTGTGCGCAATTTAACTCTAGATAGCTGGCAAATTCGCTAACGATCTCTACCATGGGGTCAATGTCGACCTAAATCCAAATCCTGTTGACATGATGGCGACGGGGTAGAGCGCGCACACACACACAAATCCACGTGCAATGGGGCTAAGATTCTTCTGTACTGCGACGTCATAGCCAGGGTGGATGGGGGCGATTGGCCCGTCTACGTCCAGTCAGGACTCTCTTATCATCGGGAGTCCACGCTCTCTCTTTCTCTCTCTCTCTCAATCTCTGCGTTTACGTGTCTCCGGGTGTTAATCACTTGTTCGTCGTTGCTGAGGTCTTCTGTTCTTCTTTACTTTGCAGCATTTAATAAAATAAATTTTCTTCTTTCTAGACTTTCAGATCCCACAAGGGGAAGGAACCCTGTATAGGATCTCTTTTTTTGTCTATCTGTCCGTCTGCAGTCACACACGCAAGTTCTCTTTTTTTTCTGTCCGTCCGTCTGTCTGGTCAGTTATTCTGTCGATTATGCACAGCTTAACAAGCATTGAAGGGATGTGGGTGGCAAGGACTCCCCCAAGCCGGCTGATCGCTAGCTAATTTCATAAAAAAGTAAGGTGAACTCCGGAGAAAAGTAACAGCTCCGTCAGGGGCGGATCTAGCGTTGAAATCAGGGAGGAGGGTAATCTTACAGCAATTAAAAAAAACATCAAAGGGGCACCACTTGTCCAGCACCGTAAATCGCTTAGTTTAGACACGGCAGTACTGTATTGAGGTACTAGGAAGGTTTCCTCATTAAGCAGTGTGGATGAAATGTTATTTTTTCACATAATTTTTTAACAAAAAGTCGTTTTTTAATAGAATAGTAGTTTAGGGTGCAAGCTGCAGGATTCCTTCAAGCCAAACTTTTCTCAGTTTTACACACTGGCATATATAATATGGACTGTTCGATATCCTATTTCATGCGGGTACAAATTTTTGGAGCAAAAATAGTCCTTTCGTCGGTGCCAACATAGAAAAAATCATTGGCGGAGAGTTAAAAAGTGATTTTAATAAAACCTTTCGAATTTCTGTTGAGTATCTATGAATATATTGTCTTTGGTAAAATACTTCTGCTAGTTGGTATATTATTCCTGTCACTGGTTTTACATAAGAAAGCTGCAAATATTTTAGAATATTAGGAGTTAGGACTAAGTTAAGGCTCTGATGTGGTAGTGAGGGAGTTTGTTTCATTGCTTGGGATCTATCACCCAAAGTTGGGGTCCCAATCTCAAATTCTGAGAAACACCTATACACATACATCACATGCATAAAATAATATTCATTGAAATAAATTTTTATTTTTTTAAGTTTTGTATATATTTTTGAAGTTGAATTATATAAATAAAAAAAATATTAAATAAAAAATATATTTTTTCAAATAACTCAATTAATTAAATATTTTTTACTTTAACTTTTAAGGGGAGGGGGGTCGTAATCCCTTGAATTCGCGACTGAGCTTCGTCAGGGTGTTGTCATACAGAAGTGTTTATTTAAAATATAGATTTGTAAGACGTTTTAATGAAAGATAGATAGATAATATTTGTTTAGTATATAACTATTACAGTAACGCATACAATAGATGTGTATCAATTCCACATATTTCGACACCACAATTAATAATTCAATTTTACAAAGTTATTAATATTTCTTTTAAGCTCATTAATATTTTATTTTAACTTAAAATTTATTCGCAGACTATTGAACATTTGTAATCCTTTATACATAAGTTATTACATGCACTAAACATTTTGACAAATAATTTTGTAATGTTCCATATTTCATTTTTAAAAACAAATAAAAGAGTGTTAAATATAATTCTGTGGGTAATGTTCATCCATTTAGGAGTGTTTAACATCTATTGAATGTGTGTGTATCTGTTACCATATGGCATATACAATCATTCGAATTGCCTTGTTCTGTAGCCTTTGAATCATAATTTGATTTCTCATAAATAATATAGATGAGCAGTATGCGAAATGCCGTTTTATTATTACATTGTATATGTTAATTACTGAAAAAACCGATTTTCTTTGACAATTTTTTTACAAGTTCTGTGTATGCGGCGACACTCTTGTCCCGTTTATTGGGCGACACTCTTGTTCCAGACCGTACATTCGATAGATTGCAAATACAGCTGTAATTGCTGTAATTAAAGTTAAGTCAAAACCCTTTGAGATATCTTGCTAATGCCACCCGGGGCATTAGCTAGGTAGGCTTTTAAATTTTGTAAGCAGAGAAAAAATAATTGTATAGAGTTTTATTTTGTTATTCATTCTCAAAAGGTAATTTTTTTAAAAATTAAAAATGTTGAAGCTTTTTGTTTTTGATAACCGGAATAAAATCCAAGTGAGCTTCAACAAAAATTTGATTCGTCTGCGACATCACCGATGCCCCTTTTATGAAATGTAAAAAAAATTTATTTGCAGAATCTTATCTGATTAACATGTTCTTATGGGTTCGCTTCAAGTACTAGAAAGTGTATCCAGACGACTAAAATACAAGAATTACAGCTAATAGACTGGAGCACTTAAGTCAACATTGGGTCTTCTTGAGCTGGTGCCTTGAAGTCTACATAGGGTCAGTTTGATCGTTTCATAAATCTAGCTGCATCAGTTTTGTGCAGATTTATGAATTTGATGTACAGCAGACACATCATCTACTATGAGCGCTTTATTAATTAGAAGCCAAGCATATACATTACTCAACTATCAGTGGAAACAAGGACAAACATCAACGCTCTTGAAAGTCATTAGACAACCAGACGGTCGATTGTCTATCGAGTTCTTTCGGTTTTACCTGGATTCATGGAAGTTCTTTTTAGATTACATCGCCTCCACCACAAATACCATAGGTTCACGCTATTCCTGGAATACATTCACTAAACTCACAAGAAGACGTAGAAAGGGTTGGTAACCTTGTCATTACAATCCAGCTATGACACAATCTCAAACCGTACTACTCAAACTAGTACCAAGCAAGCAGTTAGCAGCTATTAGGTCAGAGCTAATCATCTGCACCAACCTCTAGGTACTATTCGAACTAGTACCATGCAGCTATTGGCTCAAAGCTATACTTCTACATCAATCTCAAGTTGTACTAGTTACCAGTCCTAAATCTATATGCTGACCAAATTTTAGTTCATTATCAATTACTACACCTATATACTAAATTGATTTTTACTCCTAATCTTAACTCACTATTAAAAACCAGCTTCAATAACATCTATTTCTATTTACTTTCGTCTGTATTCAATTTATGTTGTTCATTTTTAACCATTTACACAGTTTTTCTAACTCAGCGACCACCGTATTTATGCCAAATCTTGCGGCATACATATTTGGCACTTAGGTAAATTAAGGCATCGTACGCAAATAACTTCACTTTACAAGAATCGGTGAGAAAATGCAATGTTTTTGGATAATGTAATACACTGATAATAGTGTGTGTGTCACTTTAATACTGAATGTTTACAACTAAGCAAAAACAAACAAGTTAGAACCTGAACGATGTAATTTGTGTTCGATATTAGAGAATTCATGGGTTCATTCTGTTGCGGGCGCTGAGGAGTGAGTGTTATAATGACACCGCAGTTATCACAATGTCACCATAATTCACGTGGCACTTCACCAAAAATTCCTAATTCCATGCACTCATTTATATGAGCCCTTTTTTTAGCTGATAACGCGAGCTTCTGAGAGGCCACCTTTTAAAAATTAAATCGAATAAAGTTGAGTTGGAAATTTCCGTTTGTATGTGTCAGTTCGCGTGAACATTTTATCCTGTCGGGTAAATTTAATAATTAGTTAAAGTAGCCGTAATAAAAGAAAACGCCTGTAACTAGAGTAAAATAATAAAACGATTAAAATACGAATAATAAAAGACGTTAAAAGTAAAAGTGATCTCTTTTTATTTCAATACTCTTGGCATTTAAATTTCTTTCTAGCTCACGCTTCCTCTTCTTCTCCAGAGGAAAGCACGAGTTGCGGCGATACAACACGAGCATATTGTAAATTTATTGAAATTATTTTCAATAAATTTCAGTCTGTGAAGACGAGAAATCTGTTTCGTATAATTTCTACTTGGTTTATCCATATGCCGCCAGGCAAAAAAAGGGGAGCAATCACCTAATTTTAAAGAGCAATGGGAAATCTTGCCACCATATAATTCACATTTACTTTTTATAAAAAGTATTTATATGGGCAATTGGTGTGACCTCCATCATTGATCTTCTATGGTGGGCGAACAGAGATAACCATACTGATGAGACCTCTGTTATATTTTTGTACCAACTTGCTAAGTACATGCTCGTGGGGGCAAGCGGGAGCCGTATCCAGTGCTCCTTTACTACCTTGTGTTGCGGGAATCAAAACAACCTTGCTTTTCTGTGTGCAAAATTAAACACAACACTTTTTATTTCTTTTTTTTTTTTTGTCACAATCTTTTCACTATTTTTACAATCACAAAACAATTTTCCTTCTCATCTCGGTTTTTACAACTTTTCTCAAGTGAAATTATATCTTTTTCTTTATTATTTATTTCTATAACTTTTCTCAATTGAAAATATATCTTTTTCTTTATTATTTATTTCTTTTTTTTTTAATATTTTACCTTACCACGACCGCGCCGAACCAATTTTTAAAATCCAAACTCTTTTTCAAATTTGAATGCTTAACCGCCGCGTAGAAAATTTAAATCAGAACTCGGCTCTTGATCACTTTCGTCGCGATCAAGAGCCCTCGTTCAGGGTAGAAAATGCATAGTTGCATTTTCACCCTGACAAAATTTTACATTTATTCTGGACTTTATTCAACAAGTCCAGAATATTTTTCGTTGGACGGAGGCTTGAAATTTGATGCTTTTATAAACATCAGCCACCGTCACGATGATTAGAATTGCCGCGCGCGTATACATACAATGCATTTTCGCGGCGCGCTCTTCTTATCGCGAAAGCTTTTTTGTGATATGTATGTACGTTCGTACATACATATTGCAATTTCCACGACAAATCGTACTGAACGTACGATTTGTCTTTTATTTTATTTTTCAAATTAAATATTTCTACTGGCAAATTTTGCCTTCAGCAAATAATATTTATAATTTTTATAATTTTGTTTCAACTCTATTGTATTGATAAGCTAACCATGTTTTAGGCATGTTAGCTTATGTGAAAATTTATGGATGAATTCTTTTAATATTGTAGAAATTTTTAGATATCCCTTTTTTTTAATATTTTTTGGTATGCAGGATTTGGTACGTAACACTTCTCTGATCGCTGGGTCGAAAAGTTCATTCATTTTTTTTGCAATTAAAATTTGTGTTAAGAAAATTTCAATTATTCAAAAACGCGTGAAGTTTTAGTTGTTAATTCTTTCTTTGCGTGGAATTGTGTTGTGCTAATATGGAAATTACGGAAATACCCCAGTAAAATAAGCATCCAACCTCGGAATGGTAGCGAGCAAGCTGCAAATTGGTGTAAACCTTTGTTTGGGCATTCCAAAGACTAGGAAAAAAGTTTCATATAATCTCGTGCCCTCGTCACCCGATATTCAAGGTCACAGGTCGCGAAAATCGTTTTTTCCCAATTATCTATTATTATCAGGCGGGGCCAGGAATTTTATTTTTTATTTATTTGTTATTAAGACCAAATACAAAATAGATTATTATATATTATTAATTATCTAGAACATATTGTAATGTGATTGTCAGAATTCAGAAGAATATAGTTGAGTGGTTGAAATGGAGTATAGAATGATGTATTTCCAAGTTCTTTGAGAAATATTTTGTAGTTACGAATTTATATTCCTTTATTTTGTATTCAGTGGTCAGAGTGATAAGAAGTGATGTGAAGTTAGACCGGTGAAATTTGAGTGATGATTGGTAGTTATCATAACAAAAAAAAGATACAGTTAGTATTTCCTTTGAATATAATACAAAAACAGTACAGTGACGCTATTCAAAATTATTGGATAATTTAAAATGTTTTTGGAAGGTTTAATGATTACATTTGGGTATCCTGACAGATTACGAAAAATAGTTAAAATTAAGAACTATAATGGAGAAAGGAGTTCATACTTAATATATTCCGATCTCATATATATAAGAATATATACATATATGCTAAATCTGTTGAACACTATGTTATTATTTTAATGTCTGTATGTACCTTTAGAAAATAGCTGTACTCCTATTACCTTGGACAGTTTTGTTTGCTTTTTAAATAGCAATGGTGCAGAATTATCAGAAGACATCTTCTTTGGTTTTTTTTGTACACCATCCGAGCTTTTTCCTTATAGTAAAGATGACATACTCAGAGCAATTTAACGAAAAACTATAAAACTTTTTTACAAATGTCAGCACTCAAACAGAAACCCAAAATCATCCTTGCAAGAAGTTTGCAATTAAAAAAGAATGAACTGTGTTATTGGACCAAATTTAATTGTTAATTCAAATATAAGGACTAGTAAATAACCAACTTATCCATCTTAAACTTTTTATTACAGGAAATGAACTGCAATATTATGAGAAAACACAAACTTTAACAGATCGATACAGAAAGCAAGTGATAAGATACTTGGCAATTTATATCTGAAGCATCTTTGGATCAAAACCTTTTAAGGAAGAGAAAATTACAGTTTCACAGGCATGCGTTGAATTATTTCCTTGCCTTAAGAGCACCGGCAAAGAAAAAGAAAGTGATTCAGGACAAAAAAGTGTTGTACATAGAAGAAATCAAGGAATGTGTAATCTCAGATCTTCTTTTAAAACAGAAATTTCATAATTCTCCTCTTTCGATTGGGATACAACAATAATGTCTGTCTTAAACTTGTTGAGATTATTACTTCCACAGCCAAATCGCAAAAGAAAACAAAGAAGTCTAACTGATGATCAGGCCATTAAGAGGTTAATAGTATTAATAGTATGTAAAACAATAAGTTCTAAAGGATATCCCATTTTTTATTTTATTTTTAATTCACTGCATAACTATAAAGCTAAATCCAAAATATTGTTGACACAAATTTACTATTATTATTGTAGTTACAATCATTCTCCACAATGAAGAATTCTGTTTTATTCATAATCTTAGCCCCTTAAAACAACTTCAGAATATACTCATAATTCATGCGAAAAAGCACCATTTATAATTGCTGTAGTATTAAAGCAAATATAAGCCAAGAAATGTATGATGGTTATTGGTTTTTGATAGTCATATTATTCCGCTGAGTAACAGATTTACATTTTTAGAATTTCTAGATTTAGTGTTTAAATTACATTTCATCTTAATTATAAAATATGATTTAAATTATATATATATATATACTTCTACAATAAAAGACGTATATATGAATAGTTCGTTTCGGCCGTACTCAAGGTGCAGGATGCAAACAATACAGGGTGCTCGGCACCATTAACGTAGTGCGACATGACTGCCCCCAACCCATAGGGTGACGCATCCGTTGAAATTATAATTGTTTTATTTGGATCATATAATTCTAAAACGGAATTTTGAAGAATTAGTTGCTTACCTTCTTGAAACGCTTTTTCGCTCGTGGATACCACACAAACTTCAAATCCTTTCGTCAGAGTTCATACAAGTCTTTTAGTTGTCAAATTTGGTATAAATTTCCCATAATAATTTTACAACCCCAGATGGGATTGCAGTTGAACTAAGTTTACACCGGCTGGTGCCTTTGTAATAGCTTCTACTTTTCGCTGACTGGGAGGTATCTGGTTATACGAAACATGGTGTAAATCAAAGTTCTTTTACTCTGATGGGATGTAGATGAGCTCACGATACCTGTATCGTGAACGAATTTGTTGGAGCTGTGTCCGGTTCTTGTACCGACACAGTAAGTAATTTATTGTCCGTCGCAATGAAGATGGTGATATGATGATGCTTACGATGCTTGTATCGTAAGTTACTTGTTGATTGGTTTCGGTTCTTGTACCAAAACAATCTTAATTGAGACTCACAAAGCGAAAGCACTGGTAAAACAACACCTTGAATATGATAATGAAAACTGATATATTTAATTTAATTTGCACGATATTTATACAAGCTTTACCAAAAAAACTAGAGTTACTTAAAGCTAGGGTCAATAATCATTACAGCAATAAACGCATTGCTGACATACACAAAATTAGCGCATTTACAAATTATTAAAGCGAATGACCTGTGCTGGTTGCGCGTTTTTATTTTCTTGTTACAAGCCAATTTATGTGTTGTCAGCGAATGCCTTTATGCTTTCTAAAAGAAGGTCAATGATTCGTGCAATGCATGCAAATGAATTGATGAATTGTTTTTGTTGATTTGATTAAGCATGAGAAAAACGACTTAAGATTAAACATCCTCCACCGCCTTGAACATTGAGTTCAATATTATATATACTATTCTAATGTTAGGCATCGAAGGTTACGCTAAACTCAGGATGATTTGTTTTAGGCTCGTTCTCGAATCGTCTGATTGATTTTCTTGGTGATGGCTTTGGTGGGTTTTTGATTCTTTGGCAGATAGTCGCTCTGAATTTCCAAATGATGATGGTGCTTAAAGCAGCCACGAGCAGCAAAGCGGCATATGCTATAGTGTATTGATGAACATCATGTGCTTGAAGATGGGTCTTAGGTGGTAATTCGTTGTATAGTTGTTTAATCTTTTCCTGTATGGCATCTAGTCCTGCCCAATGTCTATGATAGTGATATGTCTCGTTATCTTCTGATAGCAAATGTTGGGTGGCTATAACATCCGATAAATTTCCAGTGGGCGTATAGGAGAGTCTTGAAACTGATGGATAAATGCTATGTCCCTGTATTGTTATCAGTTCTTGTTTGATTATGCAATCGCCTTGAATTTTCAAAATTCCTGTTTTCTCCAGAATTGTTTGCGTGATGTTATTTCCACAAACTACGTTAAGTATGGTTTTGGACTTAAGAGCATAGATCCATTCATTTGGCTGATTCAACTGTATCCAACCCTTGAGACTTGACAGGAGGGTGATTGCGGCAGGTGGTTAATTAGATCGACTTCACAGGAACTGATGTTTGACCCTCTTCGATATATTGGGTGTTTTTGTTGGCAGAGGTGCTGGCCTTCAGCTATGATGGGGCAAGATTGAAGTTCGTATTCCGTTATCGGATAATATTGATCCCGATGCATATTTATGACCAAATATGGGGTTGATGGATGAATGGTGAAGAAGGTGTTGTTGACCAATACTGGTACAGAGACAAGTTTGAATAATTCAAAGTCCTCAAGGGTCAGTAATGGTATTCTGAGGCGGAATATCAAGTGCCTTGTTGCTATTCTTGCTTCGATTGTCATCAAGTTGTAGAATTTTAATACTTCATCCTGGGTTACTGGAAGCCGTAACGACGATGACATGTGTTCCTTAATAGTTGTCAACTCTCGTCTTAATTGAGGTGGTGAGATGAGCTGTGGGCTGATTTTTCCATGGTGAGTGTCGACGAGTACATCTACAATCGAGGCTTGGATTTGCTGGAAGCGTATGGCGGATAAGGTAGCCTGCATTGTCAAAGATATGAATGCTTGTGACAGCCTTTCTTCTTTAAGTTCCTTTGTTAGACCGTTGACCTTTCTTGCGAGACTAGTGATATGCCCCCCTAAGTCTTGAAAGTGCTTATCTATTATGTCCTGGTTTTTTTTCATCACATTTAATGTGGTATCTATCAACGATGTTTGGTTCCTTATCAAAGCTATCAGGTGCCCTTCATTTTGCTCTATATCTTCAATGGTATCGGACATTTTATCTGCGTAGTTCGAATCCAATACTCCGAAAAGTGCACTTGCGATGTTGCCCACAAAATTCAAGGCTCCTCTTTTTACTCTGGTGGTGGAATTACCTTTGGGTTGAAGTAGCTCATTGGTCTTTGATATATCTTCGATGAGGTTTCGAAAGTGGTCGACTGTACGTAAACAGCTGTCCCTGTCTGTCATCAAATGACAGATGTAATTTAATGTCCGTGTTGAATTTGCAAGTATCTCGAACTCATTCCAATAGTGCTGGGTGTCGTAGTAAGCAATTACATTCCACTCACTTGAGATAATGTTTGTAACACCCAAATTTTCAAAGTATATTCCCGGCTGTGAGTGGAATGGACTCAATTCAACGGGACTACCATGTGTCAGTGGTAACAAAAGGCACGTTAGTAGTAATGTGACTACCGCTGAGCCTGGTGACCGGCGAGCCTTTTTCTTCGGGGACGAGTATGTGTCTGGTGACTGATAATTGCCATCGGTATGCTTCGCAGTAGATATAGTTTGTTGTCGTTTATGGGTACTTGTCAATTTGTAGTGATCTAGATTCTTCAATTTAGTACTGTGCTGGTTTTTGACGTTGGACAATAGTTCTGTGGCTTCGTCTAAATCGTAGTCCCTTTCGATAGGTAATGGCGCCAGCTTATGTATGGGACGACGTAACACTCCACTGGAAGTTCTAATATCAGCTACTCGAACCAGGCCATCATTTCCATGGTGGATTTTAATTATTCGACCCAACGGCCATTTTAATGCCGGTATATTGTCTTCTTTTATAAGTGCCATAGTGCCAGGTTGAACATTTTGGCAGCGCTCCTTCCATTTATATCGATGTTGCAACTGATTCAAATATTCGCCAGACCATCTTCTCCAGAACTCATTTTTGATATGTGTAACGAGTTTCCATCGTGTAATAAGGTTTACATTAAGTGGTTTGGTGTCGGAATCTATCATACCAACAAGGGGTTCTCCGATGAGGAAGTGTCCTGGAGTCAAGGCGTTGAGATCGTTAGGGTCAGAGGACATTGGTGTGATTGGTCTGGAATTTAAGACTGCCTCAATTTCGACAATAGCTGTTTCGAGTTCTTCATATGTTAGTGAAGCGGCTGCTAACGTGCGTTGGAGAAGATGTTTAGCTGACTTTACCGCAGCTTCCCAGAGCCCTCCAAAATGCGGTGCTCGAGGGGGAATGAAGTGAAAATCGATGTTCTTCGTACTACATATTCTTGTTATCTTTTCTATTGCAGTTTCAGATCCAATCATGTCCTTTACTTCTTCTAACTGGTTTTTGGCACCCACAAAGTTTGTCGCATTATCACAGTAAATGTTTGCGCAGTGACCTCGTCTACCCATAAAGCGTTTAAGCGCCCCAAGGAAGCCTTGTGTTGTTAAATCGGTGACTAGTTCAAGATGAGTTGCCTTGGTAGCAAAACAACAGAATACTGCTATGTAAGACTTCTGTGGCCTTTTTCCTCTGATCTTGTAGTGGGTCCATACTGGTCCGCAAAAATCTACTCCTGAATTGACGAACGGTCTTGCTGGCTGAACTCTATCTGCAGGCAAATTGCCCATTAACTGTGAAAGTAGCTTGGGCTCTGCCTTTGCACATCGTACACAATTCTTTACTATGGATCGCACCAGAGTTTTGCCTTTTATTGGCCAAAATTTTTGTCTCGCGATTGACAACAGCGCCTGAGGTCCCACATGATAGTTATCTTTATGTAGCTCGCTTAGCAGTAATTTTGTGAAAGGATGTGTGTATGGCAACAATATTTGATGTTTGGCGTCATATGAAAGGTTTGAGGCTTCAAGTCGGCCTCCAACTCTGATGAGTCCTCTAGTGTCTATGAATGGGGTGAGACTGCTAAGAGAGCTGTTTTTGTTAACTTCTGCAAAGCGTTTTAGATGGTCGAGATCATCTTTGAACTCTTGCTCTTGAATGTGCCTTATTATAGCTACTTGAGCTTCGTTGATTTCGTGTATGGAGAGTGATTTACCCGTACTATTTGCTTGTTGTTGATTGCGATGTCTCATGATATTTATAAAGCGTGCAATATAAGCGAGCGTATTACATAACTTCCTGAACGAATTTCCATGATCGATTTTATCGATTATGGATGTTGAATCTTCGGCTGCTGAGGCTGATAACGTGAACCCCCTTTTCTCTAACTTGCATTCTTCTGTTTTCAAGTATGGTGGTGGCCAAAGGTCTTCAGTGCCATGTAGAAAGGTGGGGCCGTAAAACCAAAGTGTGGAACCTTCGAGTTTTTCGGGCTCGATTCCTCGGGAAAGAATGTCAGCAGGGTTGTCCTTAGAACCCACGTGGCGCCATTGCGTGGGAACGCTTACGTCCTGGATACTTGAGACTCTATTTGCAACGAAAGTATGAAAGTGTGATGATGAAGAATTTAGCCATGCTAGGACTATTTCGGAATCAGACCATAGGAATATAAGCTCTTTCCTCATTCGTAAGTTCCTTTGGATGCGATTAGCCAGTTCTGCTGCCAATTTAGCTGCACAAAGCTCTAGTCGAGGTAATGTGGTTTGTTTCATTGGAGCTATCCTAGATTTAGCGCATAATAGGCGCACTACAATAATGTTGTCCTTATCTATGGATCTTATATATGCAGCTGCACCGTATGCTTTCTCTGAAGCATCTGCGAAGACATGAATTTGCACTACTTTGGGGATTCTATGAGAAAATACATGCCTTGGAAAATTTATGTTGCTCAATAACTTTAGACCTGATCGAAATTTAATCCATGACGTATGTAATTCTTGGGGTAACGCTGCATCCCAATCAAGTTTGAGTGTCCACAGCCTTTGAAGAAATAATTTAGCATTCACCACAACTGGAGCCATAATACCTAATGGGTCGTATAGGTGAGCAATATCCGAATACGTTGTTCGCTTTGTCACCTTACATGATTCAATTTGTGCAGTCTTTACACGGAAAGAGCCAGTCTTAGGAAGCCAGATCAGACCGACCGTTTCAATATGCTCGTCCAATTTATTGTTGAAATCTAGTTGGAGCTCTTGATCTGTTGGAGGTATTCCCTGCAGCAGGCGCTGGTGATTTGCACACCATTTTCTTAATTTAAAGCCAGATGTGCTAAGTATCGATTGGAGCTGAGTTTGGATGTCAAGAGCTGCTGATAAGGTGTCTGCACCGGTGAGAACATCATCCATGTAGAAGTCACGTTTGAGTACTTCCGAACCCACAGGATAAGTCTGAGCTTGATCCTCTGCCAATCTTTGCAGACATTTAGTGGCTAGGTATGGCGCACACGTCGTTCCATATGTTACCGTTGACAGCTGGTAGACCTTAAGCGATTCACTTGGATCAGGCCTCCACCAAATTAGTTGATATTTACTATCGGATTCTTCAACTTCTATTTGCCGATACATTTTCTCGATATCAGTAGTAAATACGAATCGTGGTAATCGAAAACGTAAAAGAATGGAAAAGACGTCATCCTGTATAGTTGGACCCGTGCATAGTATGTCATTTAAGGATATGTTCTTCGATGTTTTTGCTGAAGCGTCGAATACCACTCTAAGTTTTGTGGTGCTGCTATCCGGCTTCATGACACAATGATGAGGCAAGAAATAGTATGGTGCCTTGATGATGTTGATGTTGACTTCCCGCATATGACCCAAGCGAAGATACTCCTCCATAAATTCCACATATTGTGTTTTAACGATCTCATTATTGGCTAACTTTCGTTCCAATGATCTAAATCTTTGCAAAGCAATGTCTTTCGATTCCCCTAATCTAGTAGGCTGAACTAGAAATGGGAGACTTACGATAAAACGTCCACTTAAACTTCTTCTTGTGTTTTGATTGAAGTGTATCTCACACCGTTTCTCTGCCGTGGTAAAATTCGTGGAAGACCCTTCAGTCTCTTCCAGCTTCCAAAAACGCTCAATTTGCTGGTCTAATCTTTCATCGTCGCTGCATATTCCACAGATTGCGTCAGCTTGAGACATATTATTGATCTTCCCTGCCACAGTCCAACCAAAAACAGTGTTTTGAAGTGTTGGTAACATTTCACCCAACTTTATCTGGCCAATTGACAAGAGTGAATAGTAAATCTCTGCACCAATCAACAGATCAATAGGCCCAGGTCGATCGAAGGTTGGATCAGCTAACGCGATGTTTTGAGGTAGCGGCCAAGCTGAAGTATCTATTGACTTAGTGGGTTGAACTGAAATGATTTTTGATAGCACATGGGCTTCGAGTCTTGTAGTAAAATTATTTATTCTAGATTGCAACAGTACGTTCACTCGACTATGGGATTGTTGTCTCCGCTGACCAATGCCCTCAATGTGTAATTGCTCTGGAATTTCTGTTAATTCTAATTGTTTCGCAATCTTCTCGGTCATGAAGTTCAACTGAGAGCCTGAGTCTAAGATGGCTCTACATTCCACTTTTTTACCTCTGTTGTTAATTAGATTAACGACTGCTGTGCTGAGGAGAACATAGCCCTTCAATGACTGAGCTGTTTTCGTTGTCAACGATATTGATTGATCGTGTGCCTGATTGAAATGTGTTGATGATAATTTGTTACTTGCTGGGTGTGCAGCAGTAACTTGACTCTGAGGATTTTTGCTTTGCGTATATGATGATCCGGATTTGGAAAAGGCGTTATCAGTATGCAATAAAGTATTATGTCTTTTTGAACACTTGGTACATGCTCGGGCTGTACAAGTATCGACCCGGTGACCTGCATTGAGACAATTGAAGCACACATTGACTCCTTTCACATGAGCAATGCGCTTGAGTGGAGTTAATTCTTGAAATCTCCGACATGCAAACAGCTGATGATTACCTTTGCACATGGTGCAAACTGATCCGTTGGTCACTGTTGAAGCAAAAGCCCTTGAGACACCTATTCTTCGGTTATAATCTTCAGTGGGTTTACCTTTGTTTCCTAAGGTCTCTAATGATTGGAAGCGCGTTTCTAAAAACACTAAGAAGCTCTTCATAGATTGCAGTGCTCTGGGCTGGGGCAAAGATTGCTCGTAAAGCGTGTGTGTAGTGCGGTCCAGTCTCTTTATCAATAGATGATGTAACAGTGGATCCCAATGGTTGATGTTTATTCCCAAGTTTTCTAAGCCGAGTAGGCATTCCTGGGTTGTGTCATGTAGGGCCTTTATGGCAGAAGAACTTTCGTTGGTTATACTGGTCTGCGACAGCAGTCTATTTAGTAGTGCAGTTACCAATAACCTAGGGTTCTCGTACCTTTCGGTGATAATCTTCCACGCAGCAGAGTAATTTGTATCCGAAATAGTAAGATGTCGCACTAATTTCTCGGCCTCGCCTGATAATCTGCTTTTGAGATACCACATCTTCTGGCACTCCGACATTGTCTGCTTGTGCACTACTTCAGTGAAAAGATCATGAAATTGCCGCCATTTCAAGTAATCGCCATCAAAACGTTGCAGAACAATCTTAGGCAGTTTCATCACAGAGTTTGTACTCACATCTGCTTTGTGGTCATTGCTCTTACTACCCACATAATTGTATAGTTGCGCCAAAGTATTTTGAACTTCTTCCACTAAACTGAAGTATTCCTCTGCATCATAACTTATTATTGTGGGATCATCGACACTATCCCAGATTTTGTAGTGGAGCCTTTGAACATCATGTAAGTATTGTTCTATTGTTTTGATCTTAAGCTGGCAGAATTGCTCTGTATAATCTTCCTTGATTGTAGCTAATCCTGCTACTGTTTTACGCAATACAGCTAAAACAGATCGTTGTTTATGTAAAATTCCGGAGATGCTTGCACCTAAATTCTCATTCTTATTTTCTGTATGGTTGCATTGCGTTGTTGCTAGATTATCTTCACTATTAGTGTCTTTCAATGCCTTATCCGCTTTATCGATTGGCTCACGCTTCTCTTCTAAGGGTTGAGTGATTTTTTTAATTGCCTCAATCTTTTCATTCATATCTTGGATTATCTGCTCATAGACCTTCTTTATCGCTTCATAATAACCAGTTGAGAGGTATGGATGATCTGATATGTCTCCCGATTGCTTCATAATGACTGCGTTCGTTGAAGAAAATTCATTCCAGCAAGCATTTAGGGCATTCGATCTTGACTTTAGATAATCTAAAGTTTTCTTGTCCGCGGGATCCGTCTTATAGTTGGCGATTATCTTTTGTATTTCGCCTCCAATCTTCTTCTGCGAAGTTATACGGTCTTCTAAACTCATGATCAAATCAAATGATCACGTCGGGGTCACCAAATGTAAATCAAAGTTCGTTTACTCTGATGGGATGTAGATGAGCTCACGATACCTGTATCGTGAACGAATTTGTTGGAGCTGTGTCCGGTTCTTGTACCGACACAGTAAGTAATTTATTGTCCGTCGCAATGAAGATGGTGATATGATGATGCTTACGATGCTTGTATCGTAAGTTACTTGTTGATTGGTTTCGGTTCTTGTACCAAAACAATCTTAATTGAGACTCACAAAGCGAAAGCACTGGTAAAACAACACCTTGAATATGATAATGAAAACTGATATATTTAATTTAATTTGCACGATATTTATACAAGCTTTACCAAAAAAATTAGAGTTACTTAAAGCTAGGGTCAATAATCATTACAGCAATAAACGCATTGCTGACATACACAAAATTAGCGCATTTACAAATTATTAAAGCGAATGACCTGTGCTGGTTGCGCGTTTTTATTTTCTTGTTACAAGCCAATTTATGTGTTGTCAGCGAATGCCTTTATGCTTTCTAAAAGAAGGTCAATGATTCGTGCAATGCATGCAAATGAATTGATGAATTGTTTTTGTTGATTTGATTAAGCATGAGAAAAACGACTTAAGATTAAACACATGGTGACCTAGGTACTCAACTTCTTAGGCAAAAAATTTGCATTTTTTTAAATTAACATGTATATTATGAGACTCTAATCGACGAAGCACTTCATATAACTTTTGCTTGACAATTAACTGTATCTGTACCCTTGACAATTAACTGTATCTGTACCCCCTGTACTGATAGCATCCAGATATCTGAATAACTTTGTCTATGCCTTTGTGGATACGATCGATTACACTTCGAAAAATCGATTGTGCAGATGGAACCCCAAACGGTAACCGATTGAAGACAAAACGACCTTTGTGCGTGTTAATAACAAGGTATTTACGAGAGATCGCTAATACCTTGTATTGATGATAAGCGCCTGGTAGATCTAAAATACAGAAGTATTCATAGTTGGATAAATGTGCGAAGAGATCTTCAGGTATACATAAAGGATAATGTTCCATTACTACAAATTTGTTAGTGGTTCTTTTAAAATCCATGCAGATCCGGTTAGATCCATCTTACTTTGGGACCACCACTATGGGACTTGCATTTTCTGTATACTTTATTGGAGATATAATGCCAATTTCACATATTTTTTTAGCTCAGACTCGACTTTAGGACGAAGTTGAAATGGCACAGTATTAAATATATAAAACTTTGGGGCAAATATTGAGTTGACACGTATATCGCCATGGAGCCCTATAATAGGTTTACTAAGATTTTCAATGAACATACCTTAAAAATCACGCTTGATCAGGTCTTCAACTCATCGATTATTTAGTATTTTAACAATTTCACTATTGTGATTTGGACCACCCTTAATATTAGAAACTAATTCACTACACGATAGACTTACCTGTTGTGCTGCTTTAACAAAATTTTCTTCAAGATAATGCAAACACGCTGTGCTAGTAACTAAATCCCTCCTGGTTGGCATTAAACAATCTAGCCACGGTCTACCCATTATAGGTGTAAAATTAGTAATTGCATGTATAACTACTAGTTTCAAAGGTGCAGCGGACTCTCCACCATTCGGTTACATGACATGAAATTCTATAACGCCTGCACATAATATTTTTTCACCTGTCACTCCTTGAAAAACATTTGAACAAGAACGCAAATTATTTCACTAAATATTTTTTTATAAACTACATAAATTATAATAGATTGACAAGCTCCAGTGTCAATATCCATCTGCATGAGACGATTTTCTACTTCCACTGCCACTGTTAATCTGCTGCTACCTCCCAGTGTGAAAATAAATTAACAAATCTTATAGAGGGAAACAAAAATCGCTCAGACTAAATTATTAAGAGTTAAGCTAAAATATAAAAATGTAATGAGTCTTTCAGTCGAGTAGACGTGTTTCATTTAGCTCCGCGAAATTTTTACTAGAAGAAGAACAGTTCTTGTTTTCCTAAACGCGCTGTAATTTCCTTTGTTAATAGTACATAACGTGTTACCTCAGTTTTATTGCAAATTGTTATTTTTTCATTTACACAAAAGCTATTAACTAAATTAAGCTGAGATTATGCCTCGAGCAACGCGTAATTCTGCATCTGATAATCCCGTTACCTGTGAAGAATTGGATAAGTTGAATCCACGAAGCAGCATTTGGATAACAAATTTACAGAGATGGAGCAGAGATTTGGTGGTGAAATCAATGAATCAAAACTAAGTTTTTCTACCAGTTTAAAGGAATTGAATGCTGAAGTTTCTTCGCTTCAAGCATGAATTCTTTCACTCGAGGCTCACGTCACAGACTCGCAACTGTTTCTGATTTGCCGGCAAAGAATATCACTACAGTATTTAGGGAAAAAAATAAACAATCCTCATCTAAATCTGTTAAGCCTTCAGCTATAGTCATTAAATTCCGGAGTACCTCTGACAAGTTTCGATTTAAATTTAGATTTAAAAGATGTTGGTCTATCTGGAAGTAGCGGAATCTTTGTGCAAGTCTAACAGCTAAAAATAATAAGATTTTTAAGTCAGCGATGGATATTAAACGCAGTGGTAAAATTCCAGCAGTCTTCACTTACAACGGAGCCGTGTACATACGTCAGTTGGGTGATTCACAGCAGTACAATGCAGTTAAAGTTACTACTAATAAACAACTTAGCAAACTTTTATTAGATGCAAATATAGCTGATAGTATCATCGTTGATTCTTCTTAGTGATGCTTTCGTAGAGCGTGATTGTAACTATAGAATGGGTTTTGAATCTTTTTTTATTTGTTGTATTTGAATTTTATGCTAATTTTTTTTCTATCATAATTTTTTAGTAAAACTTCATCTTCTTCTATGATGGTATTGTTGCTGCATTATGTAATCTTCTGGCTTGGAGTTCCTAGTGATCCTTGTGATGAACACTTCACGTAATAATTTAATGTCTGACAGTAAGGATGAGGGAAGATTGGTCGTGGACTACACAAATAAGAATTCTGCAGTGTTAAATATCTGTTATCTCAATGCCCGGAGTGTAAGATCGTCTTATGATGACCTGAGGTACATTTTTAATAGTAAATTAGACGCATTATGCATATCGGAGTCATGGCTTCGTCCTTGTATTCATAATGATGAAGTTATGATTCCCGGCTTTTCACTATTCTGAAGCGACAGAAAGTATTCTGCTGGTGGTGGAGTGGCGATCTACTTAAATAGCAAATACAATGCCAGAGTAATCTTAGAGACTGCCAATGAATCACTGGGTATCGAATCCCTGTTTATTGAGGTTAAAATGACAAGTACTATTAGGTTGTTTATACAAATCTCCTTCGTTTAGCTCGCTTGATAGTCTTTATGATGCTATAATCCAACACAGTGGATCTTATTCTATTAATATAATATTGGGTGACTTTAATATTAATATGTTGTCAGATAGTTGTTCAAGGCGCAACTTTGTAACTTTTTTAGAAGCTGTTAATCTCAGTGTAGTAAAGCCTAGATAGAGGCGATCTTGTGCGTTATAAGCTAACTTTCGACGTCCCCGGAATTTTGGATCATTCTGGAGTTATTGTTTCTTTTAAGGCACTTTCACATCAAACACAAGAATCGAAAAAATGTAAACCGAAAAACTCAATTTATTCCACTTTAGAACAAAATTTTTGCTCCAATGATTAATAAAATCATGGGAAGTAGGATAAACTAATAATTTTACTAATAAAATAGTATATTTGTCTTAAGATTTTTAAGTAAAACACAACTTTTATGTTTTATCGGTCGGATTTTTCAACCGAAAAAGTTTTTCTGTCGATAAAACATAAAAGTTGTGTTTTTCTTAAAAATCTAAGATAAATATACTATTTTATTAGTAAAATTATAAGTTTATCCTACTTCCCATGATTTTATTAATCATTGGAGCAAAAATTTTGTTTTAAAGTGGAATAAATTGAGTTTTTCGGTTTACATTTTTCTGTTCCTGTTTTTGATGTGAAAGTTGCTTTAATATCGATGTTGTTAGATATAGGAGTCCTTCAAATTTTTTTTACCTAGCATATAATGCTATTGACTTAGATGCTTTAACTTCTGCTGCCTCTCTGATTGATTGGTCATGTCTTTATCATACAAGTCATATCAACAAGCAAGTAACTTTCTTTAATA
This sequence comes from Dioctria linearis, assembly GCA_963930735.1. Classification (NCBI taxonomy): domain Eukaryota; kingdom Metazoa; phylum Arthropoda; class Insecta; order Diptera; family Asilidae; genus Dioctria; species Dioctria linearis. The sequence continues at coordinate 206,576,035 of OZ005741.1, read as the reverse complement.
GGACATTTGTGAGATTGTTTTTACGAGTTTGTTCGGCTGAAAAGGATAAAATGCCGTTCTGAGTGCAATTGCATCAATGATGAAATAAAAATTTCTATTCGTGAGCGAAATTTTGCCTATAAAGACTATGAGAAAGGTTCCGTGGTGAATTCCTATGGAATAATTATCGGACCCTTAGAAATAAGACTTGTGCTTTAATTAGGAAGGCTAAAATTAATTTCTACTCTAAAAGGCTTGATCCAAGTTTACCTTCTCGCGAACTTTGGAATAACATTCGTAAGCTTAATATTATTAGAGGAAGAGAGGAATGTGTAGCTGATTCTGACTTGCTTAATGAATACTTTACCTCGGGCTCAACCTCAGTGGTAGTTGTTACTTCCGATCTCCCTATTCCTAATGCTACAAATAATTTCACTTTTTGGAATATTTGTACCACTGAGCTTCTGAATGCCTTTAAATCTATTAAATCAAATGCTACAGGCTCTGATGGTATTGAAATCCGTTTCCTGAAACTATTATTGCCATCCTTAGTTAATCATATTACACATATATTTAATACTGCTATCACTAGTGCTTCTTTCCCTTCAGCTTGGAAAATAGGGCTTGTTGTTCCTATTGGAAAGAAGTCGAAAGCATCGTCCCCGGAAGATTATAGACCTATTACCATTCTTCCTATATTGTCCAAAGTATTTGAAAAAGTCTTATACAAACAAATCATCGACCATACTAATATTAATAACTCGATCAGTTCTGTCCAGTCTGGTTTCAGAGCCAAACACAGCACAACTACATCGTTACTACTTCCCACGGATACGATAAGATGTAGTAGGGAAAATAAAGAAGTAACTCTCCTTACCCTACTTGATTTTCCGAAAGTATTTGACTCTGTCGATTATAAATTATTATATAATAAGCTGGTTGTTGAATTTGGTTTTGCTGGTCCTGCGGCTAAACTTATCTATGATTACTTAATAAATAGGAAGCAATTCGTTGCTTGTAACTCGAAATCTTCCAAGCTCTGTTCTCTCTATTCAGGAGTGCCACAAGTATCTATCTTAGGTCCTCTTCTCTTCAGTCTATACAATTACTGAGCTAAACAAAGATCTTCAATGCATAAGTAGGTGGGCTGAACTTAACAAGCTCAGACTCAACGCATCCAAATCTCAGACTATGCTCATTTATTATCTCAATTTAACCTATACTGACCTTCCACCAGTTATTATAAATAATATGAGTATACCGTTTTCAACTAATGGTCGGAATCTTGGCTTGATCTTCAAGAATCGGTTATCTTGGAGTGACCATATCGATGGTGTTGTAGGTAAGATCTATGGTGGACTAAAGGCATTATAGCGTCACTCTGCATATACGCCACAAACTATACGTGTTCGACTTGTGAAATGCTTACTACTACCGATAATCAACTATGCTGACGTTGTATATTGTCACTTAGATTACTCGAGTCGTATAAAATTAAATGTCGCATTTAACTCATGTGCTCGGTATGTCTTTAGCATTAGAAGATATGACCATATTTCGCAGTACTCGAGGAAAATTCTTGGTTGCACTTTGGACAACTATCTAAAATTCCGTATTTGCTTTGTGATATTTAAGATCCTTAAATTACAGTACCCGGATTACCTTGGCAATCGACTTAAGTTTTTTGTATTCTGAAAGAACGCTTTTGTTGAAAACTCCACATCATAGACTCTCGATTAGTTCTCGATCTTTCTTCGTCTATGGTGTCAGACTTTGGAACTCACGTCCTCTTACCATACGTTCACTTCGAGTCATTGGAAGATTCAAGTCAGAATTTTATAAACACTTTTTTAGTTTAACATATTAGTTATTTTTTTTTCTGTATCCTCAATATTATAATACCTACTTAGCTAGTTTTTTTTGTGCATTCTTATATCTTTTTTATACATATAATTCAAATTTTCGAATTAATTTATTTATTAATTTTTTCTCTCTTCTTTTAATGAAAGTTGTATTTTCTTCCTTATCCTTAGAAAGATAACCTACGCCTTAGAGGCGCTCGCGTGAATAATATATTGTTGTCTCTGTTTATCCGACGCGCGTATCCAGTTGTCCTTCTTAGCCAATTCAGTCGTTGGTCAACTCCGTCGCGAGACCACTGGTCTATTCGAGAAGTACTACAGTTTTACAATTATGATGAGTGAACGCACTCGCGAGGCGACGACTTTTGATTTATGTTTGTTTTTTCTAGAGGGCTACTCATTTACTTTAAAATTTATGAAATAAACAAATATAACATACAATTGCATTTTATTTATAAAATTAAACCTATTCTTTTAAATTAACAAGATACATTTTTAGAAAATATAACTAAATAGGATAAATACACTCATTTGAAAATTGTGCGCCTCTGAAGCGTATGGTTATGTTTTAAGTATGCCGTGATATGGTTATCTTTCTAGGGTTAAATTAATACTCTCGCTTAGAATGTAAGAGACTTATTTTATTTTTTTATTATGTCTAATTAGTCAGAGTAGGCACATATTTAAGAGTATTTATAACTCACTTGTGCTTCAGTTATATCTATAATAAATTGAAATTGAAATTATATCTGTTTTGTTTGTAATAAACGCTCGCCTATAATAAGTAAACTATTACGCCATTTAAAGTATTGTTACATAAAATTTTCTTCGGAAAATCTGAAAAAATAAAGGAAAATTTATACATGGGAAAGAACATTAATTACCAAGGTTACCCATATCTACATCGCCGAACATATAACCCAGAGAATTTCCCGCGGCAAATTCAACATCCTCTCGATGACCTTGTCGATCAGCAAAAAGGTCAGGACACAGTCGATGACTTGTTTCTTGTTGTTTGACCTTCGAGTGTACGAGATCTACGAAATTTATAAATGAAGTTAAAATCTCACAAGTAAAATTGTTAAAAGTTAAAAATTTTTACAACAAAAAACTTAAATAAATTGTAGAAAGTTTTTGTGATAGGTTGAAACGAATTGTTTTCATAATGGTTTTGGTCGAGTTTTTGTAGTGCAGAAGTTCAGCCAGAACAATTACTTAAAGCAAAATTTTTTTTTGATAACGCAATTTAGAAGAGGATTGGAATAAATTGGCTGTTCAATTCAAACTTTGCAAACATGCACGCAAAATTGCCAGAGAATTTCAGCTTCAAAAGTCCGCTCTTGTCAATTGGGGCTATTTATGAAAATTTATTCATAGCATTAAAGTTGTTTGTGACATTTATTATTTAAAAGGGATAAAAAACCAATTTAAGTTAGAATCTTTGTTCTTTTCTAACAAGTCCGAGAAAAATATATCAGCTGGCCAGTCACTATTTGCAATTTCAGCCGCACATTCTCGCATGCGATAAAATCAGTGCGAGTTAGCACTGATAGAAATGTAGGCACGGAAAACTATCACACTATCTCACTGGAATTTACTCTCATGCCATGTGACTAGCACGACACAATTATTACAAGCGGTTTAACAACGCACCTCATCACATCACAGCATAATCTCATTAATGTTACAATAACCATAAAAAGTTAGGTAAAAAAAATAAAATCATTTGGTACTCACCATAGTTATCAGGCGTGTTTTTACCTGACTTTCTGGCTTATCGTGATCTGCAACATTCCCATCCCTCGCTGAATGCTCCAGTCGATGTATCCATTGTGAGGAGCCTTACGCTGCACTTCACCAACACGAAACCTAAACAACTGCATTGAGATTTACCGTAACCGTGCACTTATGGTATATCACGCACTTCACTAATAAAAGCAGAATTTAGAAATTATTGTTTTAATTTCTTCACACACTGCACTACGCGTCGATTAAACGATAAGCTGTGACCACTATTCAACCGACATGCCTACTTAGTCCGAAACACGCGCGATACCCCATACTAAAAACTGGTTTTCTTAGCAGTATTTTAGAACATTTTTGTGTACACCTCAATTTAGAGCAGAGGGTTAAGGCTAGTTCTATGTCATAATTGGGACAACTCGGTGCACAGTTAGTAAGATGGGCGGGGCGTTAAGATTTTTGAATAAATCGCAAATTGATTAATGGAATATTTATATAAACACCGAAGGCAACAAATTAACGTTTTCTAATTTTTAAATTTGTTCCCCAATTTTTATTCAAAATGATTTAAAAATGAAAATTCAATATTTTTTTTTAATTTCTCTGGTTTGCGGAGCGGGGCTGCCACAAAGTTGAACTAAATTAAATAAATTTTTAACATAAGCTTATTGAGGTTAATAAGCAGAAAATAACGGTTTCCGATTTTCAAAATTCTACTTATTTTTGTGAAAATTTGATGCAATAGATTGCTTTCTTAATGGGTAAAATGCTGGTAAAACAAAAATATTGCGTCGAATTGTCATAGATATAAGTAGAACTTTAAAAATCGGAAACCGTTATTTTCTGCTTATTAACTTCCATAAGCTTATGTTAAAAATTTATTTAATTTAGTTCAAATTTGAGACAGCCCCGCTCCGCAAACCGGGAAATTAAAAAAAAATCTTTGAATTTTCATTTTTAAATCATTTTCAATAAAAATTGGGATACAAATTTAAAAATTAGAAAACTTTAATTTGTTGCCTTAGATGTTTAAATAAATATTCCATTAATCAATTCGCGATTTATTCAAAAATCTTAACGCCACGCCCATCTTACTAACTGTGCACCGAGTTGTCCCAATTATGACATAGACCCAGCCTTAAGTATAGTTCACACAAGCGAAGTTCTGTCCCAAGTAGCCTCGTTTTCAGTCCCTCGCCTCCTCTTGACATAACCATCAGTTTACTTGCGCCAGTACGAAAACGAGTTCCACTCACTTCAAATTTTTAGCGAAGTGGAAACTGAGAAATAGTCAAATTGAGTATGTAAAAATGGTTTCAATTAAAAAGTTATTATTAGAAAGGCAATAAATCGTGTAAGGAAGAAATTAAAAGCAATTTTGGAAGAGAGAGTTCTAAGGAATAGGAAACTATGGGTATGAGACTGTATAAAAAGGAAAAACGAATTGGGAGCGTCGGAAAATCTGTTAAGGGAATTACGTACAGAGGATCCAGATTCGTTTAAAAATCACCTGCGGTTTACTCCAAGCCAATTTGATTGGTTACACGGCAAAATTAGAAATAGGAACCAAAAATCAGACTCATGGATGAGAAATGCCATCCCCGCCAAGCTGAAGTTAGGAATAACTTTGAGGTTTATTGCATCTGGAGACAGTTTTGCTTCTTTAGCGTATTTGTCGAGGGTTCCATAAAGCTCAATCTCGATTTTCCTGCCAGAAAACTTTTCCGCAATTGCAATACATTGTCAGATTTGCTTAAGGTATTGTACATACAAAAAATATGACATTGTCGAAGTGTTAGTAACACAAATATTTTTTCTGTTGATAGCCTCCACAGAATGAAGATCATTGGAATGAAATTCAAGATGGCTTCAATGAGAAATGGAATTTTCCGTTTTGTTGTGGTGCTTCCAGACGGCAAACACGTCCAAATGAAATGTAGCCCCAAAAGTGGTTCTTTTTATTATAATTATAAAGGAACTTATAGTGTCGTTCATGATTACTGTTTCACTTTAGTTAATATTGGTGCGAACGGGCGCTGTAATGATTCATCTATACTGAAGGACTCTAAACTAATGTCAGTCTTGGTTGGTGAAACAGGAAATTTTCTAAATGATGGAGTGATAATGCGACGATGCATTCCCTTTAAAAACATTTCTTATAAAACCCTACAGTCGAAATGGCTGGTTAAGCTATGAGGAACGCATTTTTTACTATAGGTTATCGAGAGCGCGAACGATTGCAGAAAACGAATTTGGAATTATGTGTTCTCGTTTCCGAATATTTGAAAGGTCTATCTCATTAAAGTTGTCTACAATAGACTTATTAATAAAAGATGCAGTCATTTACATAATTGGCTCCGCAGAACTTCGAAGGATTACATTACGCAAAGTTCAGTGGATGTTGAGGATTTTCCACCGGAAAGATAACAATGGGGTCTTGGAGGCAAGATATAAATTTTTAATAAGAAATAAGCAAGGATCAAATAATATTCTTCAATGCATAAGTAGGTGGGCTGAACTTAACAAGCTCAGACTCAACGCATCCAAATCTCAGACTATGCTCATTTATTATCTCAATTTAACCTATACTGACCTTCCACCAGTTATTATAAATAATATGAGTATACCGTTTTCAACTAATGGTCGGAATCTTGGCTTGATCTTCAAGAATCGGTTATCTTGGAGTGACCATATCGATGGTGTTGTAGGTAAGATCTATGGTGGACTAAAGGCATTATAGCGTCACTCTGCATATACGCCACAAACTATACGTGTTCGACTTGTGAAATGCTTACTACTACCGATAATCAACTATGCTGACGTTGTATATTGTCACTTAGATTACTCGAGTCGTATAAAATTAAATGTCGCATTTAACTCATGTGCTCGGTATGTCTTTAGCATTAGAAGATATGACCATATTTCGCAGTACTCGAGGAAAATTCTTGGTTGCACTTTGGACAACTATCTAAAATTCCGTATTTGCTTTGTGATATTTAAGATCCTTAAATTACAGTACCCGGATTACCTTGGCAATCGACTTAAGTTTTTTGTATTCTGAAAGAACGCTTTTGTTGAAAACTCCACATCATAGACTCTCGATTAGTTCTCGATCTTTCTTCGTCTATGGTGTCAGACTTTGGAACTCACGTCCTCTTACCATACGTTCACTTCGAGTCATTGGAAGATTCAAGTCAGAATTTTATAAACACTTTTTTAGTTTAACATATTAGTTATTTTTTTTTCTGTATCCTCAATATTATAATACCTACTTAGCTAGTTTTTTTTGTGCATTCTTATATCTTTTTTATACATATAATTCAAATTTTCGAATTAATTTATTTATTAATTTTTTCTCTCTTCTTTTAATGAAAGTTGTATTTTCTTCCTTATCCTTAGAAAGATAACCTACGCCTTAGAGGCGCTCGCGTGAATAATATATTGTTGTCTCTGTTTATCCGACGCGCGTATCCAGTTGTCCTTCTTAGCCAATTCAGTCGTTGGTCAACTCCGTCGCGAGACCACTGGTCTATTCGAGAAGTACTACAGTTTTACAATTATGATGAGTGAACGCACTCGCGAGGCGACGACTTTTGATTTATGTTTGTTTTTTCTAGAGGGCTACTCATTTACTTTAAAATTTATGAAATAAACAAATATAACATACAATTGCATTTTATTTATAAAATTAAACCTATTCTTTTAAATTAACAAGATACATTTTTAGAAAATATAACTAAATAGGATAAATACACTCATTTGAAAATTGTGCGCCTCTGAAGCGTATGGTTATGTTTTAAGTATGCCGTGATATGGTTATCTTTCTAGGGTTAAATTAATACTCTCGCTTAGAATGTAAGAGACTTATTTTATTTTTTTATTATGTCTAATTAGTCAGAGTAGGCACATATTTAAGAGTATTTATAACTCACTTGTGCTTCAGTTATATCTATAATAAATTGAAATTGAAATTATATCTGTTTTGTTTGTAATAAACGCTCGCCTATAATAAGTAAACTATTACGCCATTTAAAGTATTGTTACATAAAATTTTCTTCGGAAAATCTGAAAAAATAAAGGAAAATTTATACATGGGAAAGAACATTAATTACCAAGGTTACCCATATCTACATCGCCGAACATATAACCCAGAGAATTTCCCGCGGCAAATTCAACATCCTCTCGATGACCTTGTCGATCAGCAAAAAGGTCAGGACACAGTCGATGACTTGTTTCTTGTTGTTTGACCTTCGAGTGTACGAGATCTACGAAATTTATAAATGAAGTTAAAATCTCACAAGTAAAATTGTTAAAAGTTAAAAATTTTTACAACAAAAAACTTAAATAAATTGTAGAAAGTTTTTGTGATAGGTTGAAACGAATTGTTTTCATAATGGTTTTGGTCGAGTTTTTGTAGTGCAGAAGTTCAGCCAGAACAATTACTTAAAGCAAAATTTTTTTTTGATAACGCAATTTAGAAGAGGATTGGAATAAATTGGCTGTTCAATTCAAACTTTGCAAACATGCACGCAAAATTGCCAGAGAATTTCAGCTTCAAAAGTCCGCTCTTGTCAATTGGGGCTATTTATGAAAATTTATTCATAGCATTAAAGTTGTTTGTGACATTTATTATTTAAAAGGGATAAAAAACCAATTTAAGTTAGAATCTTTGTTCTTTTCTAACAAGTCCGAGAAAAATATATCAGCTGGCCAGTCACTATTTGCAATTTCAGCCGCACATTCTCGCATGCGATAAAATCAGTGCGAGTTAGCACTGATAGAAATGTAGGCACGGAAAACTATCACACTATCTCACTGGAATTTACTCTCATGCCATGTGACTAGCACGACACAATTATTACAAGCGGTTTAACAACGCACCTCATCACATCACAGCATAATCTCATTAATGTTACAATAACCATAAAAAGTTAGGTAAAAAAAATAAAATCATTTGGTACTCACCATAGTTATCAGGCGTGTTTTTACCTGACTTTCTGGCTTATCGTGATCTGCAACATTCCCATCCCTCGCTGAATGCTCCAGTCGATGTATCCATTGTGAGGAGCCTTACGCTGCACTTCACCAACACGAAACCTAAACAACTGCATTGAGATTTACCGTAACCGTGCACTTATGGTATATCACGCACTTCACTAATAAAAGCAGAATTTAGAAATTATTGTTTTAATTTCTTCACACACTGCACTACGCGTCGATTAAACGATAAGCTGTGACCACTATTCAACCGACATGCCTACTTAGTCCGAAACACGCGCGATACCCCATACTAAAAACTGGTTTTCTTAGCAGTATTTTAGAACATTTTTGTGTACACCTCAATTTAGAGCAGAGGGTTAAGGCTAGTTCTATGTCATAATTGGGACAACTCGGTGCACAGTTAGTAAGATGGGCGGGGCGTTAAGATTTTTGAATAAATCGCAAATTGATTAATGGAATATTTATATAAACACCGAAGGCAACAAATTAACGTTTTCTAATTTTTAAATTTGTTCCCCAATTTTTATTCAAAATGATTTAAAAATGAAAATTCAATATTTTTTTTTAATTTCTCTGGTTTGCGGAGCGGGGCTGCCACAAAGTTGAACTAAATTAAATAAATTTTTAACATAAGCTTATTGAGGTTAATAAGCAGAAAATAACGGTTTCCGATTTTCAAAATTCTACTTATTTTTGTGAAAATTTGATGCAATAGATTGCTTTCTTAATGGGTAAAATGCTGGTAAAACAAAAATATTGCGTCGAATTGTCATAGATATAAGTAGAACTTTAAAAATCGGAAACCGTTATTTTCTGCTTATTAACTTCCATAAGCTTATGTTAAAAATTTATTTAATTTAGTTCAAATTTGAGACAGCCCCGCTCCGCAAACCGGGAAATTAAAAAAAAATCTTTGAATTTTCATTTTTAAATCATTTTCAATAAAAATTGGGATACAAATTTAAAAATTAGAAAACTTTAATTTGTTGCCTTAGATGTTTAAATAAATATTCCATTAATCAATTCGCGATTTATTCAAAAATCTTAACGCCACGCCCATCTTACTAACTGTGCACCGAGTTGTCCCAATTATGACATAGACCCAGCCTTAAGTATAGTTCACACAAGCGAAGTTCTGTCCCAAGTAGCCTCGTTTTCAGTCCCTCGCCTCCTCTTGACATAACCATCAGTTTACTTGCGCCAGTACGAAAACGAGTTCCACTCACTTCAAATTTTTAGCGAAGTGGAAACTGAGAAATAGTCAAATTGAGTATGTAAAAATGGTTTCAATTAAAAAGTTATTATTAGAAAGGCAATAAATCGTGTAAGGAAGAAATTAAAAGCAATTTTGGAAGAGAGAGTTCTAAGGAATAGGAAACTATGGGTATGAGACTGTATAAAAAGGAAAAACGAATTGGGAGCGTCGGAAAATCTGTTAAGGGAATTACGTACAGAGGATCCAGATTCGTTTAAAAATCACCTGCGGTTTACTCCAAGCCAATTTGATTGGTTACACGGCAAAATTAGAAATAGGAACCAAAAATCAGACTCATGGATGAGAAATGCCATCCCCGCCAAGCTGAAGTTAGGAATAACTTTGAGGTTTATTGCATCTGGAGACAGTTTTGCTTCTTTAGCGTATTTGTCGAGGGTTCCATAAAGCTCAATCTCGATTTTCCTGCCAGAAAACTTTTCCGCAATTGCAATACATTGTCAGATTTGCTTAAGGTATTGTACATACAAAAAATATGACATTGTCGAAGTGTTAGTAACACAAATATTTTTTCTGTTGATAGCCTCCACAGAATGAAGATCATTGGAATGAAATTCAAGATGGCTTCAATGAGAAATGGAATTTTCCGTTTTGTTGTGGTGCTTCCAGACGGCAAACACGTCCAAATGAAATGTAGCCCCAAAAGTGGTTCTTTTTATTATAATTATAAAGGAACTTATAGTGTCGTTCATGATTACTGTTTCACTTTAGTTAATATTGGTGCGAACGGGCGCTGTAATGATTCATCTATACTGAAGGACTCTAAACTAATGTCAGTCTTGGTTGGTGAAACAGGAAATTTTCTAAATGATGGAGTGATAATGCGACGATGCATTCCCTTTAAAAACATTTCTTATAAAACCCTACAGTCGAAATGGCTGGTTAAGCTATGAGGAACGCATTTTTTACTATAGGTTATCGAGAGCGCGAACGATTGCAGAAAACGAATTTGGAATTATGTGTTCTCGTTTCCGAATATTTGAAAGGTCTATCTCATTAAAGTTGTCTACAATAGACTTATTAATAAAAGATGCAGTCATTTACATAATTGGCTCCGCAGAACTTCGAAGGATTACATTACGCAAAGTTCAGTGGATGTTGAGGATTTTCCACCGGAAAGATAACAATGGGGTCTTGGAGGCAAGATATAAATTTTTAATAAGAAATAAGCAAGGATCAAATAATATTCCCAAGGCAGCTTTTATCTTGTGTTTGTGTAGCATCGAAATCGATCATTCTATCGAATCTAGTGACAAGTGACAAAAGTCGACGACTCACCGCACATTTCTTTCTGTTTTACTGCTCCGGTTGTCGATTTTTATTTCGTTTGCTAGGTGTTCCTATGGATTTTATACAGTCGTGTCACTGTAAGTGAGGTGTCAACCATAATAGGGGTGATGTATAGTATAAGAATATATATGAAATGAGCGTGGCTTTCTGGGATTAATTCCTGATGAAAGATAAACTCACAGTTTGACGTAATATTAATAATTTTATTTGCGAAATGAAGTTAAAAACTTTGCTGGGCGACAGATGATGCAGAAGTAACTAACTGTTCTAGACTAACTGAACGATAAGTACATATTGTATATTCAGATATGACTAAACGCAAGTGTGTGTATACACATATGAGAAACTATCTGTGCTGGCGTTGCCAGAAGTAACTGTGAAATGCATATTTACTTACCTAATGGAAATACTACGAAACAATATATATACGAGTATATATATCTATGTATACACAAATCTTTGGCATTAAAAATGAGACATCCAATGCCTGATGAAGGATATCTCTATTGCACAAAAGCCGGTATTTTTTTATTGTTTTTTGTCCTCCTGGCAATTGAGAGCATGCCTGAGAGGCAATGCTCTTAGCTGTGCTGCTATATTAGCCAAAAAAACGAAAACTCGTCATAGATGTCGGCGGTTGTTTTGGCAATTTCGTCCAGCCGATCAATTTCCTTTTGGATTTCCTCAACGGAGCTCTTCTTCCTTTTTTTTTTTTTCTTGCAGATTTTCTTTCTCGTCTTCTTTGTGCTCCGTTTCACTTATATAAAATTTTCAAATTAAAAATACACATCAATCTTACTTCTTACAATATTCTTAGTAAAATTTAATAATAACCTGAACTAAATATGTCAAAACTTACCACATTTGTTTGCGCCTGCCTTGGCAATGTCGAGCTCCGCAAATTTTTTTTTTTTTTTTTATTTATTGATATCCTTTAAATAGTATAAAATTACAGCCAAAAATTAAAACCGTGCGTTCGTTTACAAGCCAAAAACACAAATGTGTGGACATTTCACATTTTCCACACCAGCTGATATTATAAATGACTACCTGAATCAAAACGTGTACCAATTGCAGAAAATATATCAATTTGACTATTTCTCAGGTTTCACTTCGCTAAAAAGTTGAGGGTGAGGTGAGTGGAACTCGTTTTCGTACTGGCGCAAGTAAACTGATTGGTATGTCAAGAGGAGGTGAAGGACTAAAGACGAGGTTACTTGGGGCAGTAACTTCTCTTGTGTGAACTATACTTTAGACTCGGATGGTACACAAATGTTTTATTACATATGTATGCGTGTACTCGGTTTGTGTGCGTATAGAACATATGGAAATGGTGAATTTTCTTTGCTGCTCTAAGAACGTGTATCAACCGTGTATAAACTACGTGTACCATGTGCTGATACACACTCGATACAAAAACCGGTTTTACGTCGCGTTTAGTCTCGAGTGTGTATCAACGTGTGTCACGGGACTTAGCTTATTTCGAAACGTAAGCAATAAGTTGACAGTCACATTGGAAGGAACTGACCCACATTCGCCAATCGTGTGCACATTACACATATTTTGTAGCAGGCACCGGGTACCCACACAGAAATTCAAACTCGACTGTTTTGATATTAGATACAGTCATCCGGGGTTACACGTAATAGTACAGCTTGCATGCAAGCTGCATTGCCATACTTCTTGCATGCCATGCTGGCAGCTCAGTTTTCAGCGAACTTTCATGATGAAAAACCATGGCAGCTGAGGTGATAGTAATTTGACATTATGCAATTTTCAAGATAGTGGAAAAGAAACGTTTGAGAAAATTTGAAAAAATTATTCTGGCAAAAGGAGATTTTCTGGGATCATTTGCATCATTTACCAACACCTTCCTCTTCATTTTTTCTTGGGTTTTTGATATTCTGATACTTCCTTTATTGCTATAATTTTCCAATATACGTAAGAATTTACGTCTCAATGCCTTTTTTAAATGAACTTACATGCAAGATAATAAGACATCAACCGAACTGCCTTCTGCTGTCAAGTTAAAAATCGTGTTGGAAGGGAGGCTTGCATGCAAGCTGTACTATCTCGTGTAATCCCTGGGCAGTGTTGGGCGTAATCTGATTGCAGTGTAATTTAATTAATAATTCCATTACAGTTTAGTCAAATTACAAAGTAATCTAATTAAATTGTATTCGATTACATATCAATCAGATTACTTATGAGAGAACATGTAATCTGTTACAATATAATTAGATTATTTTGTAATCTAATTACATTGTAACAGATTACTTTGTAGATTACTTAAAAGTAATTAATAATATAATGAAATGAATTGAAAGAAAATAGCATTGTTCTCGTACGAAATTAGTTTTAGGGAGTTTTATGAAGAAATAGAATACAAATATCTTAAATATCTTAAATGTCTTAAATGTAATCACATTAATTAGATTAACATGTAGTGGGATTAACTTGTAATCGATTAATGTGTAATGAGATTAACTTGTAAGCACATTACACGTTAATCGATTACATTATGTAATTATGGAAATGGATTACATTAGTAATCTGTTACAAAGTAATCTGATTACAGATTACATGGTTAATTGTAATTGTTAATCATTAATCAGATCACATTTTGCCCAACACTGTCCCTGGATCACCTACAACCAGCAACAACGAACAATTTTTCAAGAAATTTGATATTAACTTTCCTGAGGCTCTATTTTCGTTGGACAATTTTGAGCAATAAAGATACAAAAGTTAACAGTATGCTCATTTTTTGATTGAAAGCAAATTTTGGACACTCAAATGCATTAGTAATAAGGATTGTCCGTACTCATATAGCACCTATTCAGGATTAAGAAAACATGCACATACATGCTCGTTTCGCCGCGCTGCTATAGAAACAGATACAACTCAATCGACTACTTTCAAAAATATTTTTCCAAATAGCATTTCTTCACAGAAACAACAAATTAATACTGAACACATTCTCGACGAATCTGATAATCACGTTGAAGAAGTTGAAAATAAGAACATAATAAATAAAACAATTAAGACTTTTATATTAGTCATAAATTCCTTAGAACTTCCAAATGCTACAACTGATAAAATAATTCATTCTGCAAATGTTCTTATTACAAATATTTGAGACAATATCCCCAATCAAGAATGTCTTTCAAATACCAGTTAATCTTTCGTAGAAAAAGCCCTAGTAAACGTAAAGAATTCTTTTAATAACTATTCCTCGAAATATAAAAGAGGTCAGAGTTTTAAAAAATCAAATTTTTTACACTAATCCTGATGAAATAGCTCTCAGAACTACATGGGATCAAAGATATTGCCGGAAGTTAAACAAAATTCAAAGGGTATTAGTTGAAAATACTTTACAATAAATTGCCATAATAGAATCAATAAAATGTCTTTTTGAAAATAATAGCTTTCAAACCACTTTTTTGAAAAGGATCATACTTGCTCTAAATAGAAGCTTTATGGATTTTGCTGTGAAAGCACTTACAGGAAAAACCATTTGTTTGCTACAAGTGAAAATAGTATACAAATTCCGCTTTTCTACGACGATTTCGAATGTACAAATCCTTTAGGTAGCCGTAAGACCTTAAATAAATTTGGTGCAATTTATTTTTCAATTAGAAACCTACCTTCAAAACATTTATCACAATTAGATCAAATACACTTGGTAGCACTATTTAATACTAATGATTTGAAAGAATGTGCTGATTATAATAAAATTCTTAGTCCTTTCACATCTGATTTTAAAGTATTCGAAAGTACGGAAATAATTATAAATGGAAAAGTTTTGAAAAGTGCATTAATAGAGATTTCACACGACAATTTAGGTGCTAATTTAATATTAGGATTTTCTGGAAGCTTTACTGCAAAATACTTTCGCAGGTTCTGCGAAATTCATGAAGAAAGTATTCAATTCACATATGAATAAAATAGTTCAATACTGCAAAATTCTTCAAAACATGAAATTTCAAAAGGAGTAAAATGATTTTGCATATTAAACGAACTCCAAACTTATGATATTTTCGATAATGTAACTGTATATATAATGCAGGACTTGTTAGAAGTGGTAGTACCTTTAGTCAAAAAGCACTTTTTAACTTTTTGGTAGAAAACAAAAATTACAAGCTATAAATATATCAATGATAGAATTCTGAGTTTTGAATATAGGTTCATATTTTGCAAAACTCTACCAACTTCAATCATCACTACAGATTCATTTTCTTTTAGTGCGTCGCAATGTCTTTGTCTTATTATTCATTTACCCTTTATTTTTGCAGACATTATAGACCCTTCTCTTGTAATAAATAAAACAATTGTTTAAAATTTATACGTACGATCAACTCGAGCACTTTATTCAGTCTATCATCACAAATTTCAGCAAGACTAATGTAAGTCTGTTGACCGCTACTCAAACAATTGGAAATCGAGAGGAATGCACATTTGTGAATTGCAGCTCTATCCGTCGCCGTCATCAGACTTGCACTTTTAACAGTGCTTATAGGAACATGTACACAAATATGTTGTTACAAATATATCGACAGCACACGTATGCACGGGTAAGTGATATTTAGTACCGGGTGTATCACTTATTGTCGAATTTATATTAAAATCGACTACAACTCGGCCATTCCTCGATTTGATGTACACAAGTATTTTACTTGTAAGTTTCAAATTTCAACGAAACTTAATATTAGTGGTTTAAAACTAAAATTTTAATTTTTGATTAATTTTTGTAAACCTACGATATAAGTCTATAGCGAACGTGTTTACATACACACAACTGCTGATACATAAAATATGAAATACATGTAATACATTATTTCAAAACTGATCGTTTTATTCTTTTCTTTTTTCCCTTTTTTTTTAACAATTAAATAAATCCATATCGAGCGTGTTTACATACACAATTCGTGTTACATCATATTTGAAGTAGTGATTAATCTACTAGACATTCATACATGCTGCTCTAATTGCATATAGGGCTTCATGTTCTACGGAGATGATACCCCATTGTAAGGGACTCTCGATATTTGCAGATTTTTAATATCTCCTATTACATAACGATCGTTAGGTAAAACTTTTATGACCACATAGGGCCTTTGTATTTTTCGAGTAATTTTTCGTTGGTTCCCGCGGTAGTATCTACATTTTTAATCATCACGTAGTCCCGATTTCATATTTGTAAGGGGTCTTATGCCTTTTATTCCTGCTCAGGAGACGCTATTGTCAGAAGAGCAGTCTATAGAGGTACACCGCAGGGGAGGGTGCTATCATCACTCCTGTGGCTACTGGTAATGAATGAAATCCTCATCAAGTTAGAGAGAGAGGGCTTCAAAGTAGTTGCCTACGCGGATGACATATGCATCCTGGTAACTGGCAAATTTCTCTCTACTATTAGCGAAAGGCTCGAGTGCGCGCTGCTTAAGCTGGATAGCTGGGCCAATAATAGTGGATTGAGGGTGAACCCCTCGAAGACGAAACTAATCCTTTTTACTAGAAGGAGGCGGGTGAAAGATTTCAGACTTCCAATGCTGGGAGGAGTAGAGCTTACTCTCTCCAGTGAAGCGAAGTATTTGGGTGTCGTCCTCGATTCCAAATTGAACTGGAAGGCTAATCTACAAGAACGCGTGAAGAAGGCGAGTGTGGCCTTCTACACGTGCAAGAGAATATTTGGCGGAAACTGGGGATTAAAACCCAGGGTGGTACACTGGATGTACACAGCCATAGTTCGGCCCATCCTCTGCTACGGCTCTACGGTTTGGTGGACGGCACTGACGAGGAACTGTAACCTTGAAGTGCTGTCAAAAATCCAGAGAGCCGCCTGTATGGGTATAACTGGGTGTCTGATCACCACGCCCACGGCGGCATGGGAGGTCATGCTTGACCTATTGCCGCTGGACCTTTATTGTAAGGGTGTGGCGGCAACTAGTGCTGTCAGGCTGTGAGCGGGGGGCTGGTGGAAGGAGAGGGGTTTTGGGCACTCCAATCCAGAAGGTTGACTGTAGGGACTGCAGGGTAGAAACAGAATATCAAGTACCCATCCTGACTTTTGCTGGGAGTATCAACGCAACGATACCCACCAGGAGTGACTGGGAGGGGAAGGAGGTTGTCGTTACATTCGATATTTCTATATTTACGGATGTCTCCAAGACGAGTGCGGGCACAGGGGCTGGAGTGTACTCTAGAGATCTCCAGTGGCACGAGTCTTATAGACTGCCTGACAAATGCAGTGTTTTTCAGGCAGAGCTCACAGCGATTTATCAGGCGGCAACATTGGTATCCATGTGCAGAGAGCCCGCATGGCACATCTGCATATATACTGATAGCCAGGCAGCCATCAGGGCGCTGGATACTGGGCTGGTAAAATCAAAATTGGTGCAGTTATGCAAAACCAGGCTTGAGGAATTGGCTGTAAGGCACAAGGTGACCCTAAGCTGGGTACCTGGCTATAAGGATATCTCAGGCAACGAGATGGCTGATGAGTTGGCCAAAATGGGCTCCGAATTGGATAGCTCCACAGCTGTAGCTTACGTGAGGATTCCAATCGGAGTTTTAAAAGAGCAAATAATCAGGGAAGTCTATTTAAGGGCAGGCCTCCGATGGACCAGCAGGGATACCTGTCGTATTGCGAGGCACTTGTGGCCTGCATATGACAGGAAAAGGACAAGGGAACTGCTTAACAGCAGCAGAGCAAATACCAGGAATCTAGTAGGGGTCATGACGGGTCACTGGGCCATAGGGGACCATGCTAGAAGACTGGGATTGGCGGCGAACGATTTCTGCAGGAGTTGTAGAGACTCGGAGGAAATTGAATCCGTCAAGCATGTGCTTTGCGAATGCCCCGCTCTGATGAATAAGAGAGGTAGGCTACTAGGTAGCTACTTCTTTTCAAGTCTGGGGGAGCTTCAAAGTATAAAGTTCAGAGACATCCTGAGTTTTCTGCGTGAGGCAGGGCGGATCTAGGCTAAAGGTCTTGGATATATCCTGAGTTTCCCAAGGAAAGCAGGATAAATCCACGGCTTGAATGGTTATCTCATGAGGTCTAGGGGCACAATGGGCCCGTTGGAGGTCTAAGTGAGGCTGGCTGGTTGTCCAGCGGCATCCCTCTTACCTAACCTAATCTAACCTATGCCTTTTATCAGAAAGCTTCTTATTTAGGTACTGGCTATGAACAATACTCACACTTGCTTCCGCTCTTATTTGTTCTAAATTTCGCGATTTTTCATGCGCAGAGTTATTTTCTAGATGATCTCGTATCCTATACATTAACTTCCCCCCTCTGAGAAATACCAAATAACAAAACACTGGGTGTTGAACCTGAGCTTTTATTTATCGTGTTGTTAATTGCGTGTTCGACTTTACGTAAATACCTTGTCGATTCGGCTGGTTCAATGTCACTTTCTCTTGACAACATTGGCGTTAGTGCTCTATTACTCCTCTCGACCTGACCATTTGATTGCGGGGAACTAGTGGCTATTTTAATACGCCTATTATCATTATCAATACAAAAAGTTGAAAACTCCTCTGATGTGAAACAACTACCCGCGTCTGACACTATCCTTCTTGATTTGCTGTAACTTTCTTTGGTACTTGTGCTCTTAACAGCATACAATCTTACAAATTTTGTGAAACCGTCGACTACAAGGAAGATGTACTTCTTAAGATTTCGAAGTCCTGAAGGAAGAGGTCCATAGTGGTATATATGGATGGTATCAAAAGGCTTGTCCCCTTCAGTATGCTGTGTAGTACACCTTCTCTCTGCCCGAAGGTACCAAAAAATGGATGCATGTAAGGCAGGTTTTAACATAGTCCTTAATTTTTGTTTTCATTGATGGAAACCAGTAGGTTTTCCTTAAATAATCAAACAGCTTATCTACACCTACATGACACAATCCGTCATGATGGGTCTGTATAATGTTTCTCTCCATCTGAGATGGTACATGAAAAAGGACATTGTCGTTCATTTTACGGTATACGAGACCATTTATCAATTCATATGCTGGGTGCGGTTGTTTTTCTAGTATTTGTGAAACTTTCTTTAGTTCTGCATCCTTAAGTTGAGCAGCAGCTAAATCATGCTCAAGTGATCCAGGCTCTACCAAAAGTATGTTATGACATCTGCTTAATGCGTCCACATGATGCAATTTGGACCTACACCCTTCGCGCTCACTTCATACCCTAGATAAGTAATTTACTCCTGCATAAATAGACACTTATCAAACCTAAGTTTCGAATTATTTTCGCTTATGATATTAACAACCTCCTCTAAAACTTTGAACTGCTCGTCTTTAGTTTCAGAAGCAATGAGCAAATCATCGATATATACTAATAGCTTTCCGGAGTCGACTAGTTCTTTGAACACATGATTTATGTATCGTTGAAAAACAGATGGTGCGTTTTTCAAACCGAATGGCATACGCAGCTACTCAAATGAACCCAACTGGGTAACAAAAGATGTATGTTTTATGGATTCTTCAGTCATTTTGACATGGTGAAAGCCATTTTTAAGATCAAGCAGGGAAAAGTATTGTTTCCCTTGCAAGCGATCCAAATGACCGTCTATTAACGGAAGAGGATAATTATCTTTTTGTGAAATTTTATTTAACTGTCGAAAGTCTATGCATAACCTAAGCTCTCCATTCTTTTTCTTAGTCAAAACTATCGGCGAAGCATAAGGGGAGTTGCTTTCGCGAATTATTTTCTTAGCAAGTAAGTCATCTAATATTTTCCTTAGTTCTAATTTGTACGTATATGCTAATTTTCTTGGAGTACAATTGAAAATATTGCCCATATTACCAAGTATGATTTTCATTTTACATTCATTATTCCTTTCGTTGAATGTTTCGTCATATACAATAGCTTTTTGCATGATTTCATGTACGCGGTTTTTTTTCATTAAAGGTTAAATTGTCGTTTATATTTAAAGTTAACTCTTCATTTTCACAGCATGCATAAATATTTAGGATTTCCTTTGGAAAATTGTCATAATTTGAATTTTTCTCATTCTGTAAGCTATCATTTAAAATAAACTTTACGTTACAGCTAATACTACAAGACACCTTATAGACTGATTCCTAACCACATACAAATCGAATTCTATTTTATTACACTCAGAAGAGACGACACATTGTACCTTGCCTAAAATTATAAGTTGACTATCGTTGATGTTGACATATTTCGTACATGCAGATTCCACTGGTGATATCAGATAGGGAGGGACATAGCGTTCCTGGATGAAGCTTATTGGACTTCCTGTGCCCAGCATTGTATTTGCCTCAAACTCTGGTGATGTTTCGCTGACGAAGAAGTAACTAAAAGTATGATAGAAATCATTAGAAATATTAAGGGGCTTAAAATTACTGCCTCGCGATGGTCCATTTCCGGCTGATGGTATTCCTTCGAAGTAACATCACAGCCGCTGAAGATGATGATGATGATGCTAATGATGAGATATTTCGTCGTTGGTCGCAATTTGTCGCAAAGTGTCCATGTTTTCCGCATCTAAAACATGTTCCGCTCTCCCTTCGTGGTTTAGGACAATTCGCCGATGCATGACCTGGCTCGTTACAATTGAAGCACTTATTTTTCATTGATGTGCTGTTCAAAGTTTTGTTTTGTTGCCACACATTTTTCGAGGATGACTGGATCACTTCACTAGGATGGGGCTTCATCTTCTCGTACTTTCTTAGAATTTGTTTTAGCTCACTGATATCTTTGGCTGTAAACAATAATTGTTTGTTAGGGAGTGAATCTGGAATAACTTTAACTATGTAGTGAATTAAGTCGTTCTATTCGATATCGGCGAGCGAGGCAAGCTCCTGCATGCTCAAATCATATTGATGCACATTTGCATCTCTGCCCTTCTTCCGATTTCTTAGCGTGTTGTGAACGTCTGCTGGTGTAACCCCGTGATACAATTCTGCTATAAAAGAATTCTTGAGATCAATCCACGGTGCAGATATTGATGATCGCAGAAATAGCTTAGCTGTTCCTTTAAGTAGCCTCCGGGAGTAAATGAAAGATTGCTGATCACTCCATCTGTGAAGATGTCTGGCCTCCTCGAAGCTTTTAACCCACTGTTTAATTGAGTAGTTGTCACCACCGGTGAATATAGGCAAAGACTCCTCGATGTCTCTAAATGATAATTGTGTAGTGTTGACTTCTATATTAGCGGATTGTAAAGAAGTTCCAAAATTTGTTCTTGCTTTTTCTTGTTCTTGGATTTCACACCCACCGTGCTTAGCCAAAAGATTTCCAATTTTTGTTTAAGCAACGGAACCTTTGCACCCTGAATGAATGTTTCCGCATATGCTCAGACATAATTAGTATATATGGTATGTATACTATTTTCTTAAAATGTGCGAAAATACTTTATCTCATATGTATATACCTAGGCAGTTTAGAAGCACTTTCGGTTAACAACTTTGTGCTGATGTCTGAAATGATCAGGGATTATTATGGTCTTAAACTAACTGCACAATTCACATAAAAGCACCCCACATGTGGTGATAAAATTTTATCGTGCGAATCTCAGAATTTCATAAAACATAATCGAATTACAACACGACATGACACTTAAATCCGTTTCTTAAAAAGATTTACTTCCAAACAAAAATAGGTACTTATATCTGAATTTTGTAATAAATAAAACAATTGTTTAAAATTTATACGTACGATCAACTCGAGCACTTTATTCAGTCTATCATCACAAATTTCAGGAAGACAAATGTACTCAAACAATTGGAAATCGAGAGCAATGCACATTTGTGAATTGCAGCTCTATCCGTCGCCGTCATCAGACTTGCACTTTTAACAGTGCTTATAGGAACATGTAAACAAATATATTGTTACAAATATATCGACAGTACACGTATGCATGGGTAAGTGATATTTCGTACCGGGTGTATCACTTATTGTCGAATTTATATTAAAATTGGAAA
The DNA here is from genome assembly GCA_963930735.1 of Dioctria linearis. Classification (NCBI taxonomy): domain Eukaryota; kingdom Metazoa; phylum Arthropoda; class Insecta; order Diptera; family Asilidae; genus Dioctria; species Dioctria linearis. The sequence continues at coordinate 206,553,929 of OZ005741.1, read as the reverse complement.
GGAATAACAACAGTTTTACAAATATTGCATTTAGCTTTTGCAAAATCTATTAGCAATAATGAAATAGATCAATTGAGTTCATTGATAAGTCAACATCTTTCAATTCTTACTAATGAAAATAAAGTTAAATTAATTCTGAAACATCACATATTAATTCACTACCCTAATATTATTAAAAAAATGGGCCGTGTTTTGTACTTCTCTACAATAAGATATGTCTCCTACCATCAATACTTTTAGAATTTAAGTAATAATAACAAGAATTATATTAACTTATCAAAAACTCTGGCTGTAAGACATCAAGAAAGATTTGTTAATACCTGGGAAAATTTTGAATTTAGTAGAGGATGTAAGACAGGAAAAAGTTCATCAATACTACCTGTTCTTTACAAGATCTTCACAATTACCATGAAAACGCTATGGTGTTATCAGATTCTTGGATAGAAAATTTTTCCTTACATTTCAGAAAAGAACTTTTCTCTCAACAATTTCGCTTTTTCGCTTGGATATTCTTCACAATTTTTAAAAATAATTCATATTTTACAACATAGGAACAATTTTGCATTTTTGTGCCAACAATTTACTATTGTTTCTTTTAACAAATTTCATAATTCTTTCGAAATCACTCAAAATACGAACGAATAATGTTTAGTTGAGTTTTCTGGACTTAAGCTGAAAGTAAAAACTTATAGCTTTGCTTTTTCCAATAAAACAAATAAACTGTATATTATTTGTAAACCACAACAGCATTATTAATTGACATAAATTATTATTTAAAAAAAAAACAGACTTGTTTTCTTTTTTATTATTTTTATTATTTTCTTTATTATTTAAATATTGATACAAATGTTAACAAGAAAAATACCAATTATACAGTATTAATTCAGTGTGTGGAGTATTGATAATATCCCGAGGACTATTATGATACAATAATTGTATGCACAATGCTGCTACAATATGATGTGTATTTTATATGAATTTTGTTTTAATTACTAAAAATAATAAAATTAGGTATGAAAAGAATATACTTCAAATATAAAAGAGTAATAATTTATTATTATCACTTTAACACTCGACTTTATCAATTATTATATAAAAGGCTTTTTACAGATATTATAAAGCATTAGAATAATATCTTTATATGGGAAATATATTATTTTAAATCTGAAAATTTTATGGACTGAAATACATACACTTTTTTTTATTTTTTTTTATACAAAACTTTTCAACCGTGTACCAAATGATTCTTAGGAGTATTTTAATAACGTTTGTTCTGACAACCCTCACGCCTTGCTTCACCGTTTTTTTACAAAGATTGTATTTTTTTTTAATGAGGTGGTACACTTACTAATTTTATAATTCCGTTAGGGAAGTCAGAACTAATAGGAAATGGATACTAATCATAAGTTTAACAACAATATCTTAGCTCTTCCATCGGTTCAAAAGTGTTTGAGAAATGAGCGTTCTGTCAGTTAATTAGTTATATCATATAGTTCTATGTTCTACATGCAACCGTTGAACACAAATAAAAAAAAATCGCATTAATATTGAAGTTTTAAAAAACTTAACGTTCGAGGATATCAATAATTTAATTTCGACAGAAAAATTTGGAGATCGGATCGGATTTCGGTTTCAATCAGGGAAAACAATCTTTCATAAAATTTTCTAGGAAGTAGAGCAGTACAAAAGGGGTCTATGTACAGCACATACTAGCTGCCTGCGCTTAAATCAAGAAAGTTTCGATTTTAATATATACATAAAGCAATCCTAACTGTTATTGTAAGACATACTTTTTATATTTCAATTTTAACTGTTAAAAAATTACTTATATTATTTTACAGCGATTTAAAACTCTTTGCCAGAGTTTTACATATTTCGCCTATTATAAGAATTAAAAATTAGTTTTATTTTTTTCCTCAAAAAATAAAACTCATAATTCGAGTTTTATATTTTCCTCGTCTCATAACAGTTACAAATGAGTTTTATATTTCCCCTAAAGAAATAAGACTTATCAATGGACGTTTTCTAATTTTGTTGTCAAATATTTGTTACAAGATAAAATTTGTCCATGTTTAAAAAACATTTGTATAGCAACCTTACGAAGAAGTTGCCCGATTGGTCCTATTTTTGAACTTAAGTTTACATTTTTTTAAAAACGCCGTTTACAGTGAAAAACCAAAGAAGGGGTTGCCGATTCCAATTTTCCTTTGTACTCTTATTTGCAATTCGTGGCTGAATTCTGGAAAAGACGTAACGTCCATTGATTATTTCAGAGCATATTCTGAAATAAAGAAACTATTTCCTTCGGAAGAAGAGGTAATTAAGAATTTTGTTCAATGTAACAAAACCACTTCCTCTTCCCTGATTTTTCATATTTTTTTTTTTTTTTTTGTATTGATCAACTATTTCAAGTTCGTGGGTAATACCTGTATCTTATAGTTTTAATTCATTCTTTCACTCTTTATACCTCGGTGGTAAAAAACAACGCGGAAAAATATCTGAATGATTTTATGTTTTAACACGTAAATATCATCAGCAAGGGATACTAAAATTCCGACACAAATTAAAACGAAAAGGTGCTCTTTTGCCTGAACAAGTAGTATATAAGCATCAATCAATTGAGACCGAAATATCAGGTGTACACATATTATCTAATTTATATATACACTATTCCTAATTAATTTTTTTTTTCTCAAAAATCTTACAGAATTACAGCAAAAGGAAGAACAAGCTTTTTTTTAAAAAAAAACAGTGGCCCTGAGAGCATTATTATACCAAAGTGGGATAAGGCCTTTAATTTGCGGAGAGCATTTGTGTTATGGATAGAGATACGGTACTTTTTACGGAATGGTCGATATTAAAGCATTCAATTGGGGCTTCTTTGGTACGCAGTTACATACATTACACATATACCTTAATAAATACATTTAATCTATCCAGATTGAGCTTGTTTTGAAAATGCTGTATCCAGGCAGTAATAAGCTACTCTTTGCGCGCTTTCTTGATAAGCGCTTAGAAATCTTTAAAAGAGATGATAAGGACGCGAAAACAAATTATTTCTATTAACATTAGGGAAAGAAATTAAGTCAATTGCAGTTTTTCCGACATATATGATAGGTACATATGTATAAGCTCATTAATATTTACAGACACGACATACTATATCCACTTAATTCTTTTAAAAGCCCTGCTTATATGTACCCAGTATAATAAAACTCGGCAAAAACTCCAAGTAAAACCAGTGGAATCCGTCTATTCTAGATACTCAGGAATCTGCTGTATCCATTGTAAAGGTAACTAACTATAGCCAATTTAAACCTTTCTAATATTATATTATTTTTTTCTTTACAGTCTGATTCGGAAATATCCAAAACGATTGATTGTACAAAAAGACGTACTTCGAAAGGAGCTTAACTGTACAGCCGTTCATTTTTATTCTAACTGAAGACATTGCAGATTTTTCGTCAATATATGTAGCATTTAATGATATTTTTTATTCATGTTAAAACTTTTTAAAAGTGGTTTCATTAATGTTTCAAATGTACCAAACGCATAATATAAAGTATCGAAAAAATCTTGTCAGATGTGGCATTTCATCGAATCTTATTTTTATGATATGACACCATCTGAAAAAAAAAATCGATGTCATTAAACGAACTTTTATCTGAATTAAATGACTAGATAGTACCGTTTCTTGCGCTTCAGAAAAAAAAATGCAAATAAATTTAAAACTAAAAATAATATCGAGTTATTGAATTATTTGCGTTTTGAAAACAAAATGCAATATGATAACGTAGAGCTTATAGATTCATAAAATTACATAGTATTGAACTAATCTTGAAACGAAAAAAATTTAATTTAATTTACTTAAGAATCTTCGTAGCTGTACAAATAATTTTTAAATCTGTGTAAAATACCAGTGCTATAAGTAACTCTAAACAATTAAGAATGTTGCCCTCCTTTGTAAGTCAAATAAAATTTTAAAATCCACATATTTACATAATAGGGCTGATGCCAAAACGGATTGTGAGTGCTAAAACGGAAAAAATTAATAACAGGCAAGGATCATACGGAAAATTTAGTTAAAGTTATAATTAAGAGAAAAAACAAAAATTAAACACGAGATCAAGTGAAATTCCCAAATGGGGTATGGGCGAGTGGGGGGGGGGAGGGGGTGTTAAGGGGTTTAAAGTGGTTATATATATAGAAATAATAAAAATATCTAAAACTTTCATATTAGGCATTTTCAACATAACCTTCAACTTTTCGAGAAAAAGGCGGAGAACCGATTTTTCAGTTTTTTATTTTTCTCTCTCGTAAAAATAATTTAAATTACATGAAATTTTGTGAAAGTATACTTTTTTTACATTGAATAAGCACAATTGTTTTGGAATCTGGGCATATGTAGTTTCCGATATATTTACAATTTTCGAAAAAAAACCAAAATCTTCCTCGGAAAACTTTATTGGTGTTTTTTTCGATTTAGATATTCTATCCGGGCTCATTTTAATCGTTGAAATGTGTACTTTAAATATATTTTGATGGTTTATTTTTGAAGACACCCCTTTAAAATTGAGAAAAATAAAAAAAAATACTTTTCGGATCACGAATTTTTCAATTTTTTTTTTGTGATTTTCAATTTTTTTACGTAAATAATGGATTAAATTTCAGTGACAGAATTTACTTTAATTGTATATTATTAAAGTTGAGCCAATTTAATTGAAGAAAGTTTCGGAAATCATCCTGAAACTATTAAATGAATAAAAAATTAATAAAAAATCTTTTAAGTTATGCATATAAACGTGGTAGAAAAACTACAAGAATCAGCTGTCGTCAAAAGGGCTCACAAGTTTTGGTCTGGAATTTGGTCTGATATGACTATTGAATAAGTCTTAATGAGATCCATCAAAACTCAGGGTGGACTTACGCATAGTCGTGGATGTTCTGATAGTGTTTTAGCAAAATTTATTTTAACTATGATCATTTTAGTTGTGACTGAGACAACTCACATCTAGATGAGCAAAACCTCACAAAAACGCGGTCCAAATAAAACGAGCTAATGGCCCTCTAATAGAAAGCTCTACAAATTCTCTCTCTCTTGCTGTAGTATGCCACATAAATTCTTCGCAATGATAGTTTTCTTTGGTTGAATAAAAAGTTAACGAGCTTTCAAAAAGTGATCCGGGTTTATATGGAGATTTTCTTATCTAGTTGTAAGTTGTCCTCAGGTAGAGGTATGCAACGAAATGGAAGATTTTTGTAATGTTTCTTTTGCAACGACGGATTCCATAGAATATCAAGTTGCAAAGGATGTGGCAGACCTTCAAAAATTATCTGATATTTTCGATCGTTATGACCGACCCATTTCCAGCTACTGAAAACATAATGTCTATTTATTTTGGAATTATTGCCGATGAAACAATTAACTGCTATAAAGCGTGCGAAGAAAGTGAAAAACCTATGATCTATTATTGAAAAAAAAAATTGCAGCGTTCAATTACAAAGTACAAACAAAGTATTATCTCTCAAAACCTTGCAATCATCAGTAAAAGTTAACGGTGAAAACGTAGTGATAACCCCTTTGCCAGCCTGCAACAATATTTTACATGTCATTGACGGTGGGTTCTTGCTACATAAAGTCATTTGGCAAAAGAACCATACTATTGAAAAAATGTCCAATAAATATTTTAATTATGCTCCAAGCCGTTATGCATGCTAATAGTGTAAGCAGCGGCGACAGAATAATTCGTGGAAAAAGGACAAATAGGTTTATTTAAAATGTTTAGATCTTAAGAAAATATCCGTTCGTATTACTCTTGTATTTTAATAATTTTACTGCCCTTATTGAGACAGGGTACATGTAAGCGACTAAAGACTGATCGTGGGATGTCTGCACTCTGAATGCACAAATTGCTGTTTCTGACAGTACCCGTCGTAAACAGAATTCTAGGAAGGATAAGAAAAGTATCATAAAATGATAAGTGAAAGAAACGGGAATGGAGTACAGGTATCTTGGCGGCAGTCTAACGCTGGTAATGAACCAAACAAGATTAATGTGAATAAAGCTAAATTTATACCTAGTTGCATTTATTTCTTTTATTTAAAAAACTGTGTTCCTTATAATAGCTTTATAGTATTCGATGGGTAGTCCAAAGTAAATAAAACTGTAACTATAACACTTACAGCATCTACTTCCACTTCGATGGGCACGAACAAGCCGATCCTTCACGTCGAAAGAAATCTGTAAACATCCCTACATTTGAATATCAAGATATAAGTAAAATACCTTTTTCACAAGAGAAATTTTTATCCAAACAAACTAATAAAAATATTTAATACAAACTATATCAGATAAATTACAATCAGAGGGATTATTGTACAAGCAAGCTCCCGAAGACGCCGATGCATTAATTATAAATACTGCAATTGTACTTGCAAAACACGATGATAAGACTGTCGTTGTCGTGGGTCAAGATATTGATTTACTAGTACTTCTGCATCAACTAAATTCATTACTTTTTCCACAAACCAGGTTCAGGCAATGAAAAGGATACATTTTGTAAATCTAATTGTTTCAAACATAAAAATGTACACAAATATAATAGCATTTCTTCACTCTTTTTCCGGTTGCGATACAACTTCCGGTTTTACTGGAAATGGAAAAAAATAGTAAAAATCATTATTGGGCCACAAAAATTTATCAAGCCCTAGCAATTTTTTTTTTAAAAAGATGCAGGCTAAATAACCATTACAAAAAATGGATCTCAAGTTATATGCAGAGCTTAAAAGATTTTTTATTAATTTTCTATTCATTTAATAGTTTCAGGATGATTTCCGCCACTTTCTTCAATTAAATTGGTTCAACTTTAATAATATTCAATTGAAATAAATTCTGTCACTGAAATTTAAATCCATTATTTACGTAAATAATTAAAAAAATTGGAAAGGTTGAAAGCGGTTAAAATAAACCATCAACATATACAGGTGGTTCCTTAATTGGTGCACCTAGCTCAAGGGTTTGATAGCTGAGGTGGAGACGTATAAGATTATAAGGTAAAGGAGGGGGGGGGGGGGGATAAGACACCCTGTAACTATCTTGATATACACCCCATCAAGGTGAGATTTATCTCAGATGATAGCAAACCATCTAAGCTTTTCAATGAATGCCCAATCAGCCTTCCCGTCACCTTCCGTCGGAAGTAGTAGGACGTCCAAATTCAAAAAATTGGAAAAAATTTCCTAATTTTTTCCAATTTTAACGATTTTCTCGCCAAAATGCATTATAACTATACAGTTTTATTGCAAGATTTAAAAACCCCGGAAGGTTATCTTTAGTTTGACTAAGCACATGTATCTACCTAAGTGCAACCGTTTTTGAGATATTCCCGTTTCTATGATTCATAATTTCATTAATTTTGCTAATTTTGCGTAGAATTACATAAAATTGTCCGCGACTTCTATTGTCTGCATCTGAGATGAGTCCCACCTTGATAGCGTGTGTATCAAGATAGTTACAGGGTGTAAAGTGGAAGAACTAATTGGTTCGCGCGCGCGAGTTTTCTCGTATTCCAATTTGCTCGTGTAAAACTATGTTTTGAATTAAATAGTTCGCGGCGAACTATTTAATTCAAAACATAGTTTTTCACGAGCAAATTGGAATACGAGAAAATTGTTACGTGCAAATTGACTTACGAGAAAACTGATACGAGAAAATGGCTTTACGAAAAAGTTGATACGAGAAAATGGCTTTACGAGAAAATTGATACGAGTAAATTGAGTTACGAGCAAATGATCCACGTGAAAATTGATATGAGCAAATTGATACGAGAATATTGGGGGGAGCCGCGAAATACATTTAATTTTACGTGATCCGTTTGTTCACAAAATTTTTAGTATTCATTTAAACGTCACATTACTAAACAACATTCAAATTAATTTAAAAACGATAACACAAACACTAATTTGTAGCACAAATTGAGTCAGGTATTTATAAATAATAAACCCGACACAGGTATGGTCAAATTATGCCTGGTGTTTGAGAGTATTGTAAGTGGTCCTGGTTATGAGTTAAACAAAAAACCCGTTGATAATGAAGTTACATTGAAGAAAGAAATTGATGATCTTAAAAGGAGTATTCCAACCTTTATAATAAATTTGTATATAAAAATGAGTTTAAGCAGAAAAATTGCTACAGAAATAGTTGAAGATGTAGAAAATGATTTAATTATTCCGATTATTCATTAAACGGTGCGTTGGAGACAACAATGCAGTTTTGGGGTCCATGTTAAAAATAATTATCAATTATTTTGATGAATATAAATTAAAAAAATATCTATAAAATAATAATCTATGTTCTGAACCGAAAGAATTTTTTATTAGATAGGACTATAGTTTTATATGTATAATATAGACCAAATTCCAAACAAAGATATTGTACTTCCCCTTAAGGATAATATAAAAAGATTTCTATAATTTCGAGAATGTTTTGCAAAATTTATTATTGAACTCCGAATGCGTGTTTCAGGGCTTAGTATGGAAGAAGAAGTCTGTTCATTATAAGGGCAAAACCCTTCTACGACTTTGAGTTAAATAATCCGTTAGGATCAAAACGTGCAGTGAATAAGATATCCGCGTTTTATTTGTCATTTCCAAATTTAAGACATGATGAAGTATCAAAGAAGGAAAACCTTTTTGTTTGCACCTTAACACAACCTTCTGATCTTGTCTATGGAACGTTTTCAAATTTTAATCCTTAATATCCAAACTCAAAGGTTTACAAGACAATTGAGTTACCGTGAAAGCAAAAGCTGGAAAACCCATTATTATTTATATAATGGTAGCAGCAATTGTTGGAGATAATTTAGGTCTAAATACCATTCTGGATTTACGGGTAATTTCTCAGCGAATAATTTTTGTCGAATTTGTAAAAATTAGTTGAATGATGTTAAAGAAGAAAACCTATCAAAAACAGGAATTCGAGCATTTTCCGTTTTTCAGGATATAAAACATTTTAATGTTATTGATAAAAATATGCGTAGGCATTATGCATGACCTCTTTGAGGGAATTTGTCATATTAAACTTAGCTTTGTTTTAGAAGAATTTATTTATGAAAAATATTTTTTTTTCACTTTCTACTTTAAATACCAGAAAATTGTGTTTCCAGTGCGGTCTTCAACATGGAAAAAACAAATCAGTTGAAATAAAAGAGGAACGCATAAAAAAACAAAAGTTTCAGATGTCTGCGAGTGAAATGATGTGCTTCATTCATTGTTTTGTTTTTTGTTTATATTATTAAGCCAAGCTCAGGGGATACCCTATGATGCAAAGCACAGCATGGCAGGAAGGAGATAGGGAAAGCATTACTTCCGCAGATTGTTTGCCGGGGGAAAAACAAAAGATGGTAAGCTGTTCCACATTCGCACTGTTCGGGATAAAAAAGCATCACGGAATTTTACTGTACGGCCGAAATTAATTTGAAGGGTTAAAGGATGTGCGCGGTTTGGAGCGCGAGTATTGCGTGCAGGAATCATTCTACAAGGGATTAGACTAGATATTTCATCAGAACATTGACCATGCATATAGCGATAAAGGAGCGAAAGGCATCCAACATTGCGGCGGTGCTCGAATGAGTCGATATGACAAGTTATTGCCAAATCGCCAAGGAGCTTGAAGGCTCTCTTTTGGACAATATCGAATGAAGCTAAGGCCGTGCGACCAGCCCCGGCCCATATATGGGAGTTGTATTCCATTCTAGGTCTAATGTAGGACTTGTAGAGGAGCGCTAGATTTGACGGGCTGAAATATTTCTTACACCTTTTCAGAAATCCAAGACATTTCGATGCTTCTTTGGCAACAGAGAAGATGTGATCTGTCCAGTTTAACTTACTGGAAATATTAATGCCAAGAATGCTTGGTGACGGTGAATCAGAAATTAATGCTCCATCAAAAGAAACGGGTGTGTTTAAGTTATGATCTTGTTTTAATGAGATTAGACAGCTTTGGGTCTTTGATGCATTGAATTCGACGCGATTCGCCCCAAGCGAGGATATTGTTAAGATCTTTATTCAATGATCTAGTCATGCAATCTCGTTTAACACATGCGGCATTCTCCCTGGATTCAGCAAGAGTGTCAAAGGAGTAAGCGAAATCAAGAGTACTGTCATCTGCGAAACTATGGATGGGATTGAAAGTAAGGGAAAGCAGATCATTAATGAAAATTAAAAAGAGAGTTGGAGAGATAACAGAGCCTTGAGGTACACCGGAATTTATGGGATGCGGTTCAGATGTAACGCCATCTAATACAACACGTATTTGGCGACTAGATAGGAAACTTTCAATCCATAATAGAAGAGGAGGGGAAAGACCAAGTGCTTTGAGTTTGGCTACAAGGGCTGGATGCCAGTCTCTATCAAAGGCTTTTGAAATATCTAGGGCAACGATTTTAGACTCACCAAAATTGTGAAGACTACGGTTCCAACGTTCCGTAAGAAAGGTCAGCAAGTCTCCAGATGAGCGTCCAGCTCGGAAGCCATATTGGCGATCGTTGATGAGATGGTTAGTTTCTAGATACTTCATTAATTTTGAGTTAATGATAGATTCAAAACTCTTTGAAAGAATCGAAGTGATCGCAATTGGTCGATAATTTGAGGGATCGCTACCCTCTCCTTTCTTGGGAATAGGCTGAATGTGAGCTAGTTTCCAAGCAGTTGGAAATTTTCCTGTCGAATAAGACAAGTAGAATAGTTTGCGCAGAGTTTTAGCCAAGGATGAGGCACAGCTTTTAATTAACAGGAGCGAAAAACCATCAGGACCTGCGGCTTTGGAGACGTTGATCCCCTTAAGAACCCTGGACACATCCCTCGTACGAACGTGTTGTTTGTGTGTTTGCTTTGATGATAGGAGTCTTTGTACCACGCAATAGTAAAACTTGGAAATTTTTATTACTTCTAACAAAATTGGTTAGTTTTACTTTAAACTCTTTCTATACTGAGGGAGATATGCTCAATTTAGAATATCTTATAAAGCAACATCATCAAATGTACTTGCATTTATTTAACACTGACTTAACTCCTAAGCATCATTTCATGCTACATTATCCTCGAGTTATTAGGAACCTTGGACCTTCGAAAAAATTGCGGACCATGCGTTTTGAGGGGAAGCACAAGGAAGTTAAGACTTACGCAAATATCATTACGACTCGAAAAAATATTACACTTACTCTAGCCACCAAATTAGAATTTAGATTCGCATATCAGATATTTTATAAGAGAAACTCAAACTATATATTATAAATAATGCAATAAATTCTCATAATTTAACCAGGTCTTCTGTGCACAATCTATACAGCTATTAGGTACGAGTTATAATGTGAACAATATCATTGCAATATGTAATCCTTCTGAAATAAATTGTTTTTGTATTACTTATGTTTTGAAAAGCGAGAAAGACAAAATTTTATTTATTACGAAGAGCTTGCAACCAACACAGTATGATGAACATATTGATTGTCACGTAATTAATGATTCAAAAACATTTAAATATGTATTTTTAAATACGACAGATATCTTGTATCGTACTCTTCATGTAATAACTTTACCGAATAATAAGAAAACAATTAAACAATTAAAGTCACTTTTGTAATAAAAATTTTTTCCGGTCAGCAAAGTATTCAAAGGAGAATTGTTAATTTTTTCCTTCAACTTTAATGTTGAACAAAATAGCTTTTATTTAACCCTTTGATGTCCACAGTTACATATATGCAACAACAAATATAGCCGTTCTAGGATTTTTCCGGTTGCTCGAGGTAACTGCGAATATGACGTAGAGTGCATTCATTCGATCGCTTGTTGTGCAAAAATGCTTTCTTAGTATTATACAGCTCATATTCAAACGGTCCGCAAGTGCTCTGTTTTTTTGGTCATTCTTTTGTAATAACATGTAAGTACAAGTTATTAGTTAAACATCTTTTTTATGCTGAAGTACTCGAAACAGTTTACTTAGACTCTAGATAAAGTATTTAATATATTTTTGTGAACATTTGTCATAAGGATTTGTTCATGGAATTTTTCGGAGTTGCTTGTTGCAAATATGCAACAATGGGCGTTTGTGAAATTTTTTATGCGAATTATTCTTTAGTGTGTGTTTTCTTTTGCATATGTTTATATACTTTCTTGTTGGCGTTGAAAATGGCATGAGGAAAACTGTTAACTACTAGCAAGTTGGAAGAGATTATGGAGAACTGGGATGATTCTGAGGATGTGTTCGTATGTCAGGACGATGAAGAATTTATCAAAGACGCTATGCGACTGGAATCGGAAGACGTTGATGAAATTCAAGTGTATCAAGAGGCTACAAATGAAGATATGGATGCTGACATATTTGGTGAAGGTCAGTGTGAAGGCATAAGTAGAGTACACAGCGCAGGAGGAGATATCTCCAAACAACCAGAAACACAATGTTTTAAAAAATTAAAACGGAGAAAAAAATCGTTTGATATTCCCGATTGCGAATGGAAAATTCAACTACTTTTACCAGAAGATGAAGAGGAATATAAAACAGCAGATGCTTATTGCAAAGAATTCATTGTAGATGCAATAATTGTGAAAATATGCCAAGAAAGGAACAAATATTGCATGCAAATATCAGGAACTGAACTCAAAGTTACAACCGCTGAATTTCGGAAAGATTTTGGTATACTTTGGAATTTTGAAAATTCCGCAAGTACGTATGACTTGGTCATCTGACTTACGAATTCCTATCACTGCGGATGTGATGAGTAGAAATAGGTTCGAAAAAATAAAACAATACTTACATATCAATGACAATGGTACTCAATTGCGAAGAGATGACCCAAATTGTGACAAGCTTCATAAAGTTCGTCCTTTACTGCAAACTCTGAAAACAATTTTTAATAAGGTTCCCCCGTAAGAGTTCCATTCTGTTGATGAATAAAAGAATACATTTGAAAGGTATATTAATATTTTAATGATAACGCATAAGAATGTTTCATTTTTTCTATAGGTCGCTCATTGTTAAAACAATATATTCCCAACAAACCTCATAATTGGGGTTTCAAAGTTTTTACACGTGCGGGAGCTTCAGGAATAATTTACCACTGCGAGCTGTACACTGGAAAAGGGACTTGTACTGACTATGGATTAGACATCTCATCAGATATTGTCCTGCATTTAACAGCAACACTTCCACAACATCAAAATTCTAAAATTTATTTCGACAACTGGTTTTCTTCAATACACTTAGCCGTAGCTTTGAAACAATGCGGATTGCTTTGTATCGGAACAATTAGACCGAACAGACTTGGCCCTTGTTCGTTAAAAACTGACGAAAATTTAAAATCAGTTGGGCATGGATCTTATGATCATAAAGTAGAGGTCAAGCATAACGTCTCAGTAGTAAAGTGGTTTAACAACAAAGGTGTTCAATTAATTTCTACATATGTAGCATTAAAGCCAATTGACACTTGCCGACGTTGTAGCAACGAACAGATAGACTTTATTCAAATCAATCCTCATTACAACAAATTTATGGGTGGTGTTTATTTGGCTGATATGCTCATCGAACTGTACCGGATTAATCACAGATCAAACAAATACTATACTAGGATTATTTATTGGTGCCTAAATGCAGCAGTTACAAATGTATGGCTTCTGCACCTGAGAGACCAAAACAAAATAAAACCTGGCAAAAAATGTGACTAGTTCATAGTGTTTCAAGCAAAGATTGCTAAATCTTTACTTTATGCTAACAATCCTATTAGTCGTAAGAGGGGACGACCAGGAAATAGCAAAGATGAATCACGTGCATCCACTCAACCTTCAACACCAACATCAAGACATTATTCTACTCCAGAACCTGATCTACCGGTAAAAAAGCGTAGAGTACGTGTCATGACAAACAATGATATGCGCTATGATGAACTAGCACACACTGGTTAACATGGGGAAGAAGAAATAGGTGTGCTTTTTGTAAGTCAGGAATACCAAAAACTTTGTGTTCTAAATGTAAAGTACACTTGTGTTGTAATGCAGAAAGGAATTGCTTTTTATCATTCCATACCTAACTTTATTTAAATATTTCATTTAAATTACGTTTGTATGAAATTATCATTATATCTTTAAAATAAAATACATAGATTCACAAAAATCAGTAAATTGTAAATTACTAGATATCCCACCTTAATCGCCCATAGTTGCATATATGCAACAACCCATTCAGCTTGAACTTCTAACCTCAGCTTTATGAACCTCTTGCACATGTTTCTTAGCTCTATATACAAATATTCAAAGCGTTAATATTTTTATATATTGTCAGAATTAATCCGGGTATCAAAGGGTTAAAATTCACACATGAATAAGAGAAACTGTATTATTTCTAATTAATTCTATGTAAAGATTCCGTTTATTGGTTATGAAAAAAAAAAAAACATACCAACAATAATCTTTCTTGTTAGTATTCCAGAAAGGAAATAAAAATTTATATATATATGAACCTAATTTTGTTTTAAATTTAGTAGAATTTAGCCAGCTTAGCAAAGATCTCACTACTACAAGATGCAAACTGGAAATGTGGGTAAATCAGAAGGACAAGTTTAATTGATTTGGCAATATTATTGCTCTGACCTAGCATAAACATTTTGTTGAAATAACTTAATTCTTCTCATATTATTGCTATAAGTATAAACTAAATTAACAACACAATTTAGATGTCTATTCCATTTTGAAGTTGTCATTTTTGCTATTGTTAAATACGAATAGCGGAAACTACTAATTTTAAATATTTGTTTTAGCTATTATTAATTTGTAACATTATCTGAAATTTTAGCTAATTGGATTAATTCTTTTACTAAATCGGGAGTTAAGTATTACTAATATTTGCGAAAACATTTCGTACATTTACTTAATATAAATGTATAACTCAGCTATTGTTTTGGTCGAATTAGTCATTCATCTTTGACTTAGACTACCAACAATCAGTTAACTAAATTGAGTTTTTTACATTTACGAATCGAATTGGCAGAAATTAAGAATTTAACCTCAAAGGCCACTCTCCATTTTATTTAACAATTCCTTAAATTAGGCCTAATCTTGATTTTGTAGTTAATTATTACGGGAAAATAACGTAACAATTTCTATTTAATTTACCTCACAGAAATGATGAAAATAGGGAAATAAGTAAGGAAAATTTCCTAAATCTGAGAGAAATTTCCTTACTTTTTACCTAAATTTTACTGACTTTTGAGGTCAAATTTAAGGAAATGTATCGACTTTGTAGATGGATCTATTCCCAAGTTCAAGGCAATATAACGTAAAATTGGGCACGTTTTTGCGAAATCGCCAATAGTTGAACTTACGTAATAATACAACCAAAAATTAAGATCATTTACTTTGGTTCGGCTCCAGTATCACTGACATTAATGAAGTGTTCTTCCATTGAATCGGATCATCAAGATTATAAATTTTGTTCCTTTTTACGATACATTTATATAGGAACCAGTAAGGCTCTCGAATATTATTTACATCTTTTCTCAAATATGCTACACTTGATTTCAGTCAATACACTTGATTATTTCCTTCCCAACTATGCCGAATGCACGCATATTCAACTGTGTTTGCATTCGCCCGCTTATGTCCAAATGATGATTCTAATGAAATAGTTTACATGTAAATAAAATGTAGGAATTAGTAATATCGAGATATCTTTACGTCTCTATATTTGACAATCAATTCAATTTCTTCAATTGTTAAATCTCTTTTACCTATTTAAGACGACATTCCAAAAATTAGGGCGAAATTCCCTATTTTAAGTCGAAATTTCTATATAGGAAAAAAGTATCATTGCCTTAGAATACAAAATTACCTATACAGGGATTTTTGCCCTCAAGGTCGAAAATTTTGGTTATTTCGCCTTGCCATCCAGGAAAGTCGTCGTATAAGGAAACATTTAATTTAAATTAGCATTTAGGTCGATAAATGTAATATGCGCCATATTTATTTAACAAAACATGGTTTCCATACAAATCAAATATCGCAATACAAAAATTGCATGAAACCTTAATTCAATTTTATTCATAATTACTACATAAAACACACAAATAAACGAATTTGTCTTAATTTCAGAACGATTTAAGAATACTAAAATTAATTTCAAGCTTCTAAATGGCAGACAAAAGGATAACTTGAATTTTTTTTTAAATTGTTTCCATATTTATCAATAAAATTTTTGTTGTTTTAAATTGAGCGCTTAGTAGCTGAGAGAATTAATTTTGAATAAGCACATAATTTCTATATATTTTATTAGAGCAATACTTGTCATAATTAGTTAGACTTATGCGCCTTATTCATAATATTTACATTACCTACTAGGGAAAATATAGGTATATACACAATTCTTATAAAATGAAATTACTCCTAAATTAACACACACGGTAACATGAGTTAAACTAGATAGAAAATAGGTCGAGATTAAGGAAAATTTACGTAAAAATCGACGTGAAATTTACCAAATCAAGGATATGTGTCCTATGCCCTATAGGGATATATTCCTTAATTTCCCTAATATTTACGTCGATACGACGTCCTCTCATTCTCCACTTACGTAAATCGGACGTAAATATTAGGTAATCTCAACTTTACCATACTAGTCGTTGCTCTAATTTAAGTCGACTAGACGTAAACTCGACCTACAAAAGAGAGGAAGTATTGCTTAGGTAACACTCTGTATAAACCAATGATTTAACATGTTTGCCATTTCACTAATGATTTAACATGTTTGCCATTTCACTATCTTCTACAATCGCATTATTCCCAAATTGTATCTCTTTAAATGCTGTGTCACATTTTCTTTGTTCAGAAGATAATTTCTAATTACCTGCCACATTTCTTTTTTATAATTTGCATTCAAAATTTTCCGTTTAATAAATTCACTTTTCTTTTGCCTTAACATATGTATTAGTGTAATGGTTTAAACTAACGATGTATTTAAAACAGCTTTTTACTGAACTGAAATTTTATACAGGTTGTTTTCATAAAAATATTGTAGGTCTAAGTTCGAAAATAATCAAATTTTAGCCTCTAGAATCAGCCAAGAGATTTCTAGATCATAAATCTTTTTCTCAATCCAATGCATTTTTGGAAGACATGTGTAATGTAATATACTTAAATCCCATTCGAACAATAACTACAAAAGTTGCATCCAATAAGAGAAAGTGGATATCATTCAAGATTTAATTTTTTAATACCTGATTTCGAAAAGATCGGATATCTTTTTTTCATATTTGGCAGGAGATTTCCTGCACTTCCAAATAAGGTAACATCTATTAGAGATATGTCGGTCCAGACGTTGAATCTTTTTTTTTTCTTGACTCTGTCCGCTGCATGCAGAAAATGCTGTTGGAAGATGTGGTCAATGTTGTGTTCGCCGCAGGAGATGAAAATTTGAAGACACGTGCGTATGAAAAATTTAAACAAAGCTAGACATTCGTTAAGAAATTTTTGGGTAGTTATATACTTTATTACAATTATGTTGATTTTTTATAAGGGTTTTGTGATCAGTATTTCACTTTATTGAGGTTTGTGATAAAATCTGCAATAATTACAATTATGCAATGTATCCAGACAATACATGGATAACTTTTAGTTTAATTTCTTACCTCTTAATAGGCTAAAGAAAAAATATGTTTTGATGCTTGGTTTATCCTTGGTGCCATTCCAAGTATATTGCCTCGATAAGTCGTCAGTCATGAACTTTCTCAAATTGAAGCGTGGGAGATCAGCTAGTGTTTCTCTCCCAAACCGAGTAAGTAAATGTTTCTGCAATTTATGCAAAGTTTTAATTGTACAATTTCATGCTCAGAAGCAAAATGTTAAATATTTTCTACTTACAACTTGGGATGGGGCATTAGGATTGTCCAGTAGCACTTTATCAAATCCTGATAATGCAGGTATCGGGTTGATTGGAAGTTCAGGCAAAAATTTGTCTTCCTCAAAAAGTGCCCGCTTTTTTGCAATATCTAATCTGTAAGAGCGACAACTTCCTGCGTTAATCTTAGTATTATCGCCTGGTTTTTTTTCTCCTGACCTTCCAGTTTTTTCAGCATACGCTAGTTACTTTTCTTCTCGGTTTTTACATCCTTCCGCAGCTCACGGAGTTCATTTAAAAATTTCTGGATATAATTAGTTTCAGGCGGGGCAGTTGAGTGGGTTGTTGTTAAAAATGCGATCGATCTAGTACAAGTACCACACTGCCCAAATCGTTACTTACATCGCATCGCTCGAATTGCTGTGTTGATGTTACTGGTGGTGGTTTATCTATTAATGACAAATTAATGTAATTGAAATTCATCTTTAGAAATAAGGATTAATAGATACCTGGAACCCGCTGTAGCCAAAAATATCTTGCGTTTGAGTTATTAATGAGTTGCCCTCTGTTTCTTCAGGCACTTAAGATAATTTTGTTTTTTTCATCTTTTCATTTCCTTTCTTTGTTCTATTTTTTCATTTGTTTTTCAAATCAAACAATTTCGCTATTTAGGACCTGTTGATGAGTCAAACCAAGACTTGGAACTTGTCACCAAAAATATAATGGGTTGTGTGATGAAATAACAAATTAAAAACATTTTTTAGCTTTTGCTATATACCGGAGAATTCAAATAAATTCCTTCTTGAAAAACTATAAGTTTAACCCGATAAAAAATCCTATAGAGTACTCTCTATTTTTATTTACAATAAAGAGATTTAAAAGTGCCATATCAAATTCTTTAATTTTCCAGGACGTCAAGGAATAATCTTCACCTTTAACTCTAGTCTAAGCATTAATGACGGTCCTCATTACACCCAAACATACAATGTGCATGTAATTTAATGCTATTTGTTGCACTATATCAATGTTGAATTTTTCCAATGCAGTGGGAGATAGTACATTATGATGGTCTGGATGGTTTCGTAAATACTCATTTGTTCTCTTTGGATAATATTCTTGAGGACGGAACACCAGTCGGTTTTTAAACATTTCTCTTTTTGCTGTGCATTTAATGCATGAATTGTACTCAGCATGCCCTTTCACACTTAATGAGAAGGATCGAGCTGGTGGAAGGATCTTATAAAATTTTTATATTGTTTGTTTTAAAAACTGAATCCGTTCTTCTCGATTTCTTGACATTCAGTTATAAAGGACTCCAAATACTGATTGACTGAGGGTTGTTTTGAATATCCTTCACATGCACCAATCAAAAGAACTTGTGTTGAACATACAACATTGAATAAGATGGGCCATCATTTCAAGTTGGAACTTTTGGCGATTGGCAACCCATCTATATGAACATCTATGTATACTTCATCTTGTAAATATGAATTACTTATAAAAAAATCTGTTAAGCAGTCTTTCAGGCTATAATAAATAAATTTTCCATTTCCCATACTATTTATGCAGCAATCAACCGGTGTCATTTTTAAAGTTCTGATGTTTTTAGGGACATTTATATCAAAACTTCTAAAAATTTGTAATAGTTCGTTTGCCGCATTATTACTGATATTGTGCTTTACTATCCAATCGGACGAATTGTTTCTAACATCCACTATATTGGAAAATGGACCTAAATTTTCACTTATTTCTTCGTTACTACATGATGAGCTTTCCTTAACACAGTCGGAATCAGAAGAGCTCGATTGAAAGAGACTTTGACAAGATTGCTCTTCAATTTCAGAAAGATTTTGAATTTAGGAGTTTTTATATCACATGCATCCACACACATATCAGGACTTTCTTTACAATTATCGTTATGATCATTATAAATGGACTCGAAAAGTTTTTTCGCCTTTCTCGCTATTCTCCTTCTTTTGTTTTTGGACGATGATAACATTTTTCTATAGAAAACAGCAATAATTCAATACATAATTCAAAAATATAGCAATAATGACAATATTTTTGTTCACGTACTCAGATTTGGGCGAATGCAATATAACATTTTCACCCAAAACCTGTTCACGTACTCTGAAAATATTGGAAAATATGATGACGTCACAAATCCCCTTTTATACTTAAACGAATTTAAAGAAAATGGACGGAATTTCCAAGTAACGCTATGTTATTGCTCATGTATCGCCTTCAGATAAAAAAGAAGATATGCTTGTTGCGCATTTATAAGAAGAAAGATATAACAGTAATACTTGTCTTCTTTCTGATAAGCTCGCAATAAAATGATATCGACTCTTTATTAGAAGGAAGAAAATAAAGTGATACGTATCTTTCATTTCTTCTTATTATCCACACCGCGAATTTAATTCTTATTAAATTTTTTATAATCCTTGCAATATTTCCCAAACAATAAAATTACAACAAAGTTGTGATTAGTTTTTCGTATGGTAGAAATCGCTACCTTTTCGTCAGGGGGATTTTTCGTCCGGAAGTAAAAAATTGTTTGCTGGGATGCATAATAGAACGCAAAAGTGCGCGTCTCCTCTATCATTCCTTTTATCAATTGTGTAAAACCAAGTTGGTTGGGAAATACCGCCGACTGGCTTTGTGTTTTAATTAATTGTTGGTGAAATGGAGGCGCCTTGTTTTTCGTTTAATTTCTGGTACAAAAGGTAAAAATGAGGCTTTGTATACCAGCAAATTCAGTCACACGGAAAAGATCTGTTCCAAAAATTGTGCAAGTATTTACTAATAAAAGGAACTGACAATTTTATATGCTTATACATAATTTTAATTGGAAGATATGTCGTTTGTTTTCAATTCTATAATAAAAAATCAGCTCAACTCATAACCTTTTACTTTAGATTGAATTTCGAAATGAACGCTGAAACAGGTCCACGGAGTTGGGTCCAAATGAGATGATCCGGATAAGGATCCGAAAATTGTTCGGAACGACACATTTCTAATAGCTGTCAAAATGAACTATTCCGAGGTTTTAACAACATTCGGTGGCTTACACTCTATCCAAACCTAACCCAATATTGTTATTTTTTTGGAAGATGTTCAGAGAAGTTCAGTTGAGTTCAATAAATAAAAACGTTTTTGAGTAAAAAATTCAAGTTTTTTTTCAAATTTGTACCAATCGAGATCAAACATTAGCTTGTCAATAATAATTTTATTTCCAATATTTTTTTATTCGTTCGTAAAATATGTAAAAGTAACCACCAGCATGATTGTTCTTATTTGTTTCATGGAAATTCAGTTCTCATTTCATTTAAGTACCAATTTGTGGAGTTGTATAGCAACCTGATAGCAAATTGCCTAAAAATTGCAAAACCCATATTTTTTCAGTGTTCAACAACGTCATTTTTTAAGTGCCTATTTATACAGGAGTAAGAGAAAAGTTTTACTGGAGAAAAGTTGGCCAACAAATTTCCAAGTGCTAATATGTAAGGATAGCACAAGGCGAACACATAAAAGGTTCTCTTGATACCTTCAACTTCAGTCAGTCAGTCGTTTATGGATAGACTTGAAGAAAAGACAGCGCCCCTTCTGACTCTTGAGAGCTTCTATTTACATTTCCGTGATATACCTATCTACCAAGTTAAAAGCAACAAGAAATATGGGGAAATGGTATAATAATAAATGAACAGTGTCGACTGTAGTCCGCCAACGGCCTAATGCCTTGCTGCAATTCCGGATTTGAATTTAGTTTGTGTGCGATGAGGCAACACTATAAATTCTTATATTCATACTCCCCAGACTCTGTCCGAAATAAATAATGGTAAATAAGTGAAATATGAAAGCTATATCTCCTGGTACTTGTTGTAATGTCAAAGGTACCATTCTTGACTACCCCTTTTTTGTCATTTTGGGCTTTCCAAAAATGAACCGAATTCATTATGAAATGAAAAGTTATTTTATTTGTGGAATTAAGTTTGAGAAAAGGAGAGTACAGTTAAAGCTTTCAAGAAGCTGGCATCAGACTGGCGGCATGATGAAAAGCTTTTGCTTTGGTGAGAAAAACCAGAGTGTTATCTATTCGACGCAAGAGAAGAGAACACGGCACAAGTAAATTCACGACAGTAGCTTAGATTTAATGTCTAGTCCGAAATGAATCTTTCCGCGGTGCGGATAGCGATTTGGCGATAAAGACATGTAAATCGGTTTTGATGTTTTCTTTTGTTTTTTTTTGCATTTCCGAGCGTAAAGTGTTCACTTTCTTGAATAGAAATTGTGCGCGCGATAAATTTGTTTCTTATTCGGTTCAGTTCAATAATTCAGAAGCAGTCTTAAAAAAACAAGATCGAATCAGCTTACACGGCCGGAAACATGTAAATCCTTTTCAAAAAAAAAGAAAATAAAAGCTTTTCATTTAATAATACAATTAAAAACGCGAAGAAGTGTTATGAAAATTGTGTTTTTCGAATAAAAAAAAAATAATAAAAATAAAGTTCATGGATGATTCTTGATGGATCAAGTGAAAATTTTTAGCTTTAATTACATATATTTAAATTATTGCAGTGTTAATTTATAGAAAGAAGAAAAAAATGTGTTAAAAAATGTTGTTAAAAGGTGTCCTACGTATGTAAAAGAAAGAAAGGATTACCGAATGAAGGGGATTTCTTTATATGTTAATGTTTTTTTTAACATTTACTGGACGGATATTGCTACTGGAGGTGAAAAAGTAAGTTCCTATTATTTTCACTTAACTTAATATTGATTTTATATGTAGGTATGTATATATGGAAAATATTTTGAAACATGTTTCAAATATCAAACAGAACCGAAATAACGGTATCATTGTAACCCAAAATGAATTAGATTTTCCTGAAATGAAAAGAAAATGGAATACGTCTCCAGTCTAAAGGTGTACTTTGTCCCAATATAAACAGATTCCCGCCTCCCGATATCTTCTGGTCAACTCGAATCTTATACTGTCGATAAAAATATACTCGAGGGAAATCAAAACAGATGAGGATTCATTTTTGGACCCTTTTTTTAAGTAAATTTATTTACAAAATTGAACGAACAATATGTTTCTGACCCACAAAAAACAATCCTAATACAATTTGTATCGAGATAAATGGATTGAATGCTATGAAAACTGTCTACATATAGTCGAATTGCTGTGAAGAATTTTTACGTTAATTTTCTAATAACGCGTAGCAAAAAGTAAGCTCCTAGTCAGAACCCATTCGATAATAAACTAGTATAGGCCAAGTTTCCTTTTGAATAGAGAGAAATGTTAAAATGAAAATATTTGGTGAGGAGGGCGGATGCGCATGCCCAGGAATGCTTCGAAATCCACAGCTAAATTAAAGGTATGTATACGACTACATTTCAGAATCCGGTGATATAGATCTACAAATGTGACAACTGAAATAGTAGGTACCAGCCAAGCCGAAGAAAATATGTAATACATTTATGGGAACGAATTAGAGGTTTTGTATGGACATCAACAGTATGTAGTTACGTTCCTTAATTAGCCTACGCTAAATCAACTTCTTGGGAACAGAAAAGCACTTCAATTTTTAATGCCCTCGCATAAAGAGGATTTCCTTGCTGATTGGGGGATACATGACGTCATCTTGGATCATAATACATTGTATATATGTATATTCATACATAAGTATATTATACAATTTATTTTCATGTACATAATTCACCTGTAACTGGCAGGACCTGACCGTATCCTTCCATGGATTAATAAAAGGGATAATGAAGAAAGAGCATAGCCAAGAAGGGCTATGATAGAGGGGGTAAAATAAATAATACGCCTAGAATTTCGAATTTCGCTTGATTAAATGAACAAAGAAATTATTATAAATTTTGAGCGTTTTGAGTAAATCGACTAACAAACTCAAATACTTTTAATTACTGCAAATATTATTTGTTTTGTTGTCATTTTTACAGCAAACTAAATTCATGGGGAAGTATTTAGGTAATTTTGCCTGTTTGCTCAAAGAGTAGGTAGATAAATTCTGAAGTTTGGCTTTTTGTATATGTACTTATGTACATACATATGTACGTAACACTGTTGTTGTTGTTGTTGTTGCTTCTGCTTTAATTTTATGTACGAAATGCTTTTCGACTGAACTGAACTTCCAACATTTTCAAGAGAAAAGTTGAGAAAGTGAGCACATTTTAAAAGGGTTTTCAATAAACATGTAAAAGCTTTTTGGTAAAGACTCTAAGGAATTTTTGTTGAAGATGAAAATGCCTATATGAAGTAATTAAAAAAAAATATACGTTGAAATTTACCCAATGGCAAATTTATTTCACATTATTCGTTTCCAGTGATATTCCTTTCTTTTCTAAAGTGAGTGAATTTTTTGAATTTTCTGGTAAAGGTATTTAAATAATTCCAGGTTATTCTGTTTGTTAACTTTATGTACAAGACTTTTATTTATTTATTTATGACTTTATGGCGATAGATTACAGATTAAAGTCTCAATTAAAAACTACTGGTTAATTATGAAATCCAAATATTTGTTATTACATATAAAAATAATCTATTATGTTAAATTACTAACTAATACTATGGACTACTTATGAACAACAGTATATGAATAACTTAAATATAGAGCAAAAACAAAGATATAAGAATTGCAAAAAAATAAACAAAGAATATACAAAATCTAAAAAAAGGAAATAAGAAAAAAATTAAATTAAAAAGGATGCGAGAAGAATAGAGGAAAAAAAATTATCTAATAGGTAATTCTGAGATTATTCAGAGAGGGGAGTTTAAATTGAATCTCATTTCTAATGATTCTTTTAAAGGTGCAGAGACTGAGACCCCAAGGATGTCGATTACATTAAATAGGTCGTTTTTTTTTTGTATTGAATTCTGTAAAAGAGCGACTTATGCCGTAAATTGGTCTTAGCAGTAGTAATTTGAAAAGTTAATGGGGACCGGGTGTCAGAATAAGGAAGCTAATATTACGAAATAATTCAGAGCAATTAATAAGGTTGTGTATTATTCTAAATAAAACAATTTCATCTAAGAAAAGTCAACGCTTTTCCAGAGAAGGAATACTAAGTTTGTCGAGCCGACTACAATAATTAAGATAACGTCCTTCGGTTTTATATAAAAGTAGTCTGGTGAATTTTATCTGAAATACTTCAATTTGTTGGAAATGTACACAGTAGAAATGGTTCCATATAGTGCATGCGTACTCTAGATGACTTCCTATTAGAAAATTATAAAGAGTTATTAGTGATGTAATAGACTTGGATGATTTACAAATTCGGAATAAAAAACCCAACAGTTAAAAATTCTTAGAGGTAATCCAGTTAATATGCACCCGAAATAATAATTTCTGGTCGAAGATTACTCTTAAATGCTTCATTTCGGTAAAGCGGCTAAGAGATTAATCATCCATTATGTAATCATAATATAAAGTACTGGCTTTTCTGGAAAGGTAATAACTTTACATTTGGAAATATTCAACGACAAGAAGTTTACTAAGATAGGTAAGAATATCTCTTTGAAGTAATTTACAGTCTTCTTCTGTGTGAATGACCTTAAAACTTTTAGCATCATCTTTTTTTTATTGGTGCGATAAGTCATTGATGTAGAGGAGAAAGATATAAGGACCAAGTATGGTGCCTTGCGGAATACCGGAATTTCGCATGAATTGGCAGAACTAGTAACTGTTAAGGACTACTCTTTGGTCTCGTTCATGGATACATGATGATGCAAACCATGCAACTAATTTATCACAAAAATCTATATTAGATATTTTTAGGAGTAATACGAGTGTGTGAAACTTTGCCGAAGGCTTTAGCAAAATCGATTTGAATAGAATCAACTTGTTTTTCTTCATTAAGTGCAAATGAAATTTTGTGAAGTTCGTGATTGTGAATTTTCCTGGAAGAAATCCATATTGTTTAGAGCTTAAGACGGAGAGAGTTTGGTATAAGAGTTTCATATACAAGGACCAAGCTATTAGCTATTAGCTATGGATTTAGGATCACCCGTTGAATAAATAATTAACAAGG
The DNA here is from genome assembly GCA_963930735.1 of Dioctria linearis. Classification (NCBI taxonomy): domain Eukaryota; kingdom Metazoa; phylum Arthropoda; class Insecta; order Diptera; family Asilidae; genus Dioctria; species Dioctria linearis. Next base: position 206,527,993 of record OZ005741.1, on the reverse strand, counting down.
AAGGGGCGACTACAGTGTGTGTGAGTAAGCCATTCAATGACAGTCGGATTGGAATTGGTGGAACTTGCTTTGATGTTTCTGAAAGTAAATATTTCTGAGTTCCGGGAGTTCAGTGAAACTTTTTTATATTTAATTGATTTAATAATTATTAAATATTTGAAATTGTGTTAATTCGGAAGCTTAAAGTGTATATTTTGATTGAGTTCAGTTTTTTGTGAAATTAAAGATGTTAAGCTATTCATTCAGAAAGATGAATTGTGCGGGACAATGTTGCAGAAACCATAGCCGAAATTCAGGCGGAAAATGGTTTTTAGGCTGTTGAATATAATTTTAAAAAAATATCTTCTTGTTTTATAATTATTGGTGAACAAATTTTTCTGATACCGACAAATATAGAAAAGTTTAAGATAGCGTAAGATCATGTCCGATTTATTTATTTGAGAAATGTCAGATCTCACTAATACATTTAAAATTTCGCACTATACATTTAAAATTTCTGTCACCGAGTATAGGTTACGTTTTCACTCGATATTCCGTTTCCTTCAATGTGATCACCACATTAAAAAATTGAAGTAACGTACGATATCTTCAATGCAGTTGGGTAAGCTCTGTGGTTCAGTGTCAAGCAGTGAGGAGTAGTTCTTTAGGAAGATGTTCGAAATGGTGTCAGGCCAAGCTTTCTTATTTAAATCAGGACCTTGAATGACAATTTGAACATCCTCTGGAGAAATCGGGAACGTAATTATTGAAGAGGAAAAATAGGTTGGATACTGTAGCATTGCTGCATGTTGCATGATTATTACCTAAAATGTTGTCACAATATACAGATTTAAAGTAGTGAGCAAAGATATTGCAAGTATCCTGGGGTGTATTAGGATTTGTATAACTGTAATACATCTAAGTAGGAAGGGAGTTTGAGGATTTCATTGTTTTGGAGTATGTCCAGACATTTTATTTTTAGGCCTCTGTTCAATTTAAAAATGATTATTTTCTATTAATATAAAATCGATTTTAGGACTCCTTTAAACCCCGTATAGCTACCATAATAATTACATGACAAACAACTTTATACACAACTAAAATAAAAATGTACTAACACTTTTTAGTTTTTACCTGTGCAAAAAAGAAAGAGCTAAGGCTATAATCCTACAACTAAATCTTGAAGAAACAAAAGACTTAACACTTAACATTTAAAAATATAATCCTGATTTTTTTTTATTTTCCAAACTTTTGAGCACTACCTAACATTATGTACCTCATTCTGAAAAATTTAGAATCATACCTCAAATACTCGTGCATTATGTATATGTATTTATTCTAATTATTAACCATAAGATATAGAAATTTTTATTTTATATGTAATAGAGAAAAAAATATTGATACCTATTCGGTATACGATTGAATAATATTTGCATTTAGTTTTCTGTATGTTCATCCGTGCGACTATTGGAATTTTTACGCTGTTTTTTTGTTTATTATAGATCTAAACAGTAAACAAATTTTTTGTAAATTTACCCTGTTTGCTGGACAACATGAATTTTAAATCCATTTCAAATAATTTTAAATAGCTTATACCCCATTCATGATCATGGATTTTTAATATTTTTACTCCGCTCGGTGTAATTTAACTGTAGTCTCCCAAACTAGATTGTATCTAAACTACGTTTTCGTGTAAAATGCAACAGATTCTATCGTGCTTAGAAAAAATTATGAAATTATTTCATTCAAGCAAATGTTTTACAAGTGCAAGTTGCAAGTGTCAAAAGAGTGTTAAGTTAGAAGTTGTATATAAGTAAAGGCGCATTTCCTCTTTGATGGCAGACTAAAAAATTTTAATTTTTGATCATATCCTAAACTATTTCATTTCGATGCTGTAAAGAGTTTTGGATATTATGTTAAATCAAAATAATTCTATTTTTCAATTACGCATCCTTATACGGAAACTCCTTCCCGAAGGAATTATTAAAATCAGATTTGTACGCTATTCGGTATAAAATTACACAAAATGGGAGTTTCGAATGCATCACACTTCTGAAAAAGTACTAAATATTCACCGTACACAGTAACAATTGTCTAATGCGGGAGCTTCGTAAAATTATACTTATGAGCAGGGCCTGAGAGATGATTAGGGGGCCCCGGCCAACCAAAAAAATGGGGCCCCTTTCCGTCTGAAAATCATAAAAATATTTCAACCAAAACTCGAAGGGGTAAACATTAACGAAAGACGGAAAGTTGAGACCAAATGAGATGCAAGCACAAAACAAACATCCAACAAGTGGGTCCATGACTTCCACTCTTATTAGAATATTTCCACTCTTATTAGAATAACTTTACTGCTCCTTCATGAATTCTGTTTATTCCTGCACTGTACTCTTGCTATAAAAAACTTGATCTTAACACAAATATTGGAGAAGCCCACTGTATAACTTCACTGTATAAAGAAGGACAAAAAATAGGAACTATAGGAATGAAAGAAATCTAATGAAAAATGCATCAAATGCTACCATATATACATATATACAATCGCGACCTGCAAACTGCACCAACAAGCATAAACTTATTCGATATAATTTTTCTTTCTATTATATAATAGTATTAGTACCTATATCATATACCTACATAATACGCCTAAATATGACTTTTATATGAATGAAATGTTCGAAATGGAAACAATGTACATAACTATAAAATAGAAGCCGAAAAGAAGAATGGTACAATGCTATGCCATATTTTTATGGTACTTTGCTGTGAAAATTTTTCTGCAAAATTCAGTTATTTTAAAAATTATGACAAAAATATAAATTAAAAAATAAAAATATAAATTAAACTTCACAAGCACATCATATACTTCTGTTTCCTTTATCGCAGCCCAAATATGTCTGATGACGACACGGTATTCGTATTTGACAATATCTCCAACAATATTGATCATTTGCTTTCTGTTTCCCCCTCTTCCGAAATCGTCCTGGCAGGCGATTTTAATGTTCATAATATACCGTGGCTCAGACATTCTTCTACCACAAGTCCTGCGGGCCGTTTCGTTGAACTCTTCTGTGAATCATTTAATTTGCAACAGCTAGTGGATGCACCAACGCGAATTCCTGATGCAGCTGGAGATAAAGCTAATTTACTCGACTTGTTTCTAACATCTCATCCTGACAAATATTCCATTTCAGTCGGTTCCCCTCTTGGAAATTCAGACCATTGTTTAATCACGGCTCAATTTACCACCTCAAACCTGTGCCGACCAACTGCTCCACCTACAAGTAGGCTTCTTTGGCACTATAAGAATGCTGATTGGGAAAGTCTCAATAAGTATCTTAAAGAAATTGATTGGTCGGTCTGTTTTGCTTCGAGGGATGTTGATGAATGCACATTACAATTTAGTAACATACTAAATCTTGGCATGCGTGAATACATTCCGTATTCTTACAGCAGGTCTCAACAACAGCATGATCGCTCCTGGTTTAACGATAAGTGCAACCAAGCTATAAAAGCGAAAGAGTCTGCTTTTCGCGCCTATCAATTGCATCCATGTCCGGAAATGAAACAAGTCTACAAGACTGCACGGAACACCTGCAAGTCCATTATCCAGAGAGAAAAATTTCTTTTTGACCAGAATATTAGACAAAGAATCTTGACAAGCCGCAAAGGTAGCAAAGGTTTCTGGTCCCTGGTCAAAACCATCAGGAACAATTTCACCAGTTCCTCTATACCTTCACTACTTAATAATGGTGAAGTGATTGTTGACTCCCTGGATAAAGCTAATATTTTAGCTGCTAGATTCGCTTCAAATTCTCGTCTTCCACCAACTTCACAAACACCTGTTTTGCATCGCCCGTGTGAATGTGTACAAGAGCCAATACACCTTCGTACGAGGGATGTGGTCAGGGTCCTTAAGGGGATCAACGTCTCCAAAGCCGCAGGTCCTGATGGTTTTTCGCCCCTGTTAATTAAAAGCTGCGCCTCATCCTTGGCTAAACCTCTGCGCAAACTCTTCTACTTGTCTTATTCGACAGGAAAATTTCCAACTGCTTGGAAGCTAGCTCACGTTCAGCCTATTCCTAAGAAAGGAGAGGGTAGCGATCCCTCAAATTATCGACCAATTGCCATCACTTCGATTCTTTCAAAGGTTTTTGAATCTATCATTAACTCAAAATTAATGAAGTATCTAGAAACTAATCATCTCATCAACGATCGCCAATATGGCTTCCGAGCTGGACGCTCATCTGGAGACTTGCTGACCTTTCTTACGGAACGTTGGAATCGTAGTCTTCACAATTTTGGTGAGTCTAAAATCGTTGCCCTAGATATTTCAAAAGCCTTTGATAGAGTCTGGCATCCAGCCCTTTTAGCCAAACTCAAAGCACTTGGTCTCTCCCCTCCTCTTGTATTATGGATTGAAAGTTTCCTATCTAGTCGCCAAATACGTGTTGTATTAGATGGCGTTACGTCTGAACCGCATCCCATAAATGCCGGTGTACCTCAAGGCTCTGTTATCTCTCCAACTCTCTTTTTAATTTTCATTAATGATCTGCTTTCCCTTACTTTCAATCCCATCCATAGTTTCGCAGATGACAGTACTCTTGATTTCGCTTACTCCTTTGACACTCTTGCAGAATCCAGGGGGAATGCTGCATGTGTTAAACGAGATTGCATGACTAGATCATTGAATAACGATCTTGCCAATATCCTCGCTTGGGGCAAAGCGAATCGCGTCGAATTCAATGCATCAAAGTCCCAAAGCTGTCTTATCTCATTAAAACAAGATCATAACTTAACCACACCCGTTTCTTTTGATGGAGCATTCATTTCTGATTCACCGTCACTAAGCATTCTTGGCATTAATATTTCCAGTAAGTTAAACTGGACAGATCACATCTTCTCTGTTGCCAAAGAAGCATCGAAATGTCTTGGATTTCTGAAAAGGTGTAAGAAATATTTCAGCCCGTCAAATCTAGCGCTCCTCTACAAGTCCTACATTAGACCTAGAATGGAATACAACTCCCATATATGGGCCGGGGCTGGTCGCACGGCCTTAGCTTCATTCGATATTGTCCAAAAGAGAGCCTTCAAGCTCCTTGGCGATTTGGCAATAACTTGTCATATCGACTCACTCGAGCACCGCCGCAATGTTGGATGCCTTTCGCTCCTTTATCGCTATATGCATGGTCAATGTTCTGATGAAATATCTAGTCTAATCCCTTGTAGAATGATTCCTGCACGCAATACTCGCGCTGCAAACCGCGCACATCCTTTAACCCTTCAAATTACTTTCGGCCGTACAGTAAAATACAGAGATGCTTTTTTATCCCGAACAGTGCGAATGTGGAACAGCTTACCATCTTCTGTTTTTCCTCCGGCATACAATCTGCGGAAGTTTAAGGGCGACATACATCGGCACCTCCGCCACTTTCCTCATATCCCCTAATCCTTTCCCTATCTCCTTCCTGCCATGCTGTGCTTTGCATCATAGGGTATCCCCTGAGCTTGGCTTAATAATTATATAAAAAAAAAAAAAAAAAAAAAAAAAATATATTTGTTTCAGTTGCATTTACCATAGATTTAGGGGGCCCTCCGTGGGCTTAGGGCCCATGCCATATGGCCCTCATGGCTCCCCATCTATCTGGCCCTGCTTATGAGTAATAATAATTACACCGCATTAAAGGGACAATTGTACCCCGAAAATGTACAGACCTCATTGAAAACCCTTTCGGTGTTCATGGAACTCCGAATTCTTCACTGTGTATGTATATTCAGAAATGGTAAAATTGTCCAATTCCTTCAAAGTGTTGCCGTACCAAAATATCATTTTACAATGTGATACTCGGTGAGATTTTGGCTCTCCACGTATACTGAGAAAATGGTCAGTTGAAATATAAAAGTTTTTTTAAATGATCTAAGTAATTCAACATTTTTACAACTCAGTCAGTGCATATATAAATGGAAATTTCTCTGGAGTTTTAAATATTCTTCTCTACCTACTAAAACACCAAAGGAATTTCAATTATCTAATTTGCTTATTGCTGTTCAATTGCCATTATTTTGCCAGTATATGAATTACTTAAATTACTTCGGGAAATGTAACTCATATCCAGTGGGCAAAATTCTAAATTAGTATCATGATCTTTTGTAGTATTTCTATCAAAAATTAAAATTTTAAAATATCATAAAAAATAGTTCAAGTTTTATTGGGATGAAATTGAGAATCGGTTCTTATACATGGTGTCCCGTAAATGGTGTAATATTCGAAGGCTACGGATAGGTTATGGTTAGACGAGCAAAAAATTGAATGTGTGGGGGGGGCTGATCCTAACAGTTTCCGGGATAATGGGACTTAGAGTTATTTAGATACGTTTTTATAGATCACCCATTTCCAAAAAATAATTGCCTACTTTCTGGCACATATTGTACTTTTTCAGTCATTTTCGCTGGATATGATTAAGCAAAAAACGCAGAAAGGGTTACATTTTTGGTACAGGGTGTGATAATTCATTTTAAAGCTAAGGCTTTGGGTTTTTTAAATCCAGTATGAAAAATTAATAATGACCACGTGTTTTTTAATAAAAATAGTAGTTAAAGAAAAAATATGAGTAAAAATTCCGAAATTTTTGTTTTGTTTAGCCATAACTTCAAAACGGACGTAGGCGTTGCCACCTCGATTATCGGTTCTCTCATCAAAGCGGATGTCCATAGAAAGCATCAGCAGAAATGGGTGAACCGGAGCACTTGCAGGTGTACAAAACTATTTCTTGATGGGCCCAACGGGAATATCTCCGATTTACTCATGGGGCTCGGAAGGACGCAATGTAGAACTGTGGTTGGAATTATCACCGGCTCATTTCACGCTCATCTATCAAGGATGGGAGTTTTTGACAACCCTGAGTGTCTATCCTGCCTGGGGGAAAGCCTTCTTTTATGTAGATAAAAATAAATTGTCTCTCCATTCAGAAACATTTTACATTTCTATCGTGTAACCATAAAGAGAAAAATCCGAAAAAAAGGTCTTCACTAATAATTTTAAAGTAAGATTTTTGTACGTTATAGTACCGTTAATCGGAATCAGAAGTTTTAGCCAATAATTATTTGATAAAATATATTTGCTATGAAATAAATTCATAGCAAATTTGGTCAATATAGAATTGACCGAGTTTGCTGTTAAATCCACAGCTCGAGAATTGAGTGAAAAATGTCTTTTTCACATCGAAGAATCTTTTAAAAAGAAATTTCTTTGCACAATATAGAGTTTTTTAAAATTTTGTCATAATCGCATATTTGATATAATTTTTTTTTTTTTGAATTTGTGCTTTCAGGACCCTATATGTTTTTTTGTTAGTCAATTTTAGTTGCACTGTTTGTGTACAAATGGTGAAAACTTCGATAAATTCAGTTCAGTGAACCAAATAAAACAGTGAATATTTTAGTGCAGATTTACGTGGTCAATTATAAGTGTAAAGTAGCTTAAAATGTTTACTTGTAACAAATATTGTAGCTGCATTAAATTAAAGGTGTTGCAAAGGGTGAATTGGTTCAAAATTGATTTTCGTAAAACATGATTTCCTCTATGGGATCGGCTCCAAAAATTGACAAAGTGTAAATATGTGGATAGAGAAGCATCTGTATGATTGTAAAAGTAGTCCGTATTAGATCAAAGCTAGTCTTGTCAAATTTAAGTTTTCTAGAAAATACCGAAAATTATAACTTTTATGAATGCGATACTATATTCAAGAGTAGCTTTTAACAATTTTAAGCATAAAACTAAAAAGTTTGTGGTTTTTTATGAATGGTTTAAGTTTATTTGCTTACTGAAGATACGGGTGTCCTTTCCAAAAGTCCTATCGGACTGGTTTCGATTTAACCAATTTAATAGCTCTTAACACAGCTGCAACGGCTCAGCTTTCATAAAACTGTGATTCAAATTTTTTCAAAAATTTCGGAACATCCTTCTTATTAGGGCTGGATGGGGAGATATTCTGCAGCCATCCGCACAAACATACATTGCTCTAGTTAGATTGATTTGTATAAGCTGATGGAAAACAGGCGAGAAAACTGCATTGTATTGTTGTGTGGGAACAGAATGTATTGAATGTTATATTTAGCAATTAACGGTTAGGAATGTCAGCTTTTGAAACGAAATGATGAAACTAGATCAAATTTAATGCTCATATTCCATCCAAGCGTAACTAAATATATCGTTTTCGGTAAGAATCATTTCACCTTATTACGGTGGAATTGTACCTATGTGTACTAGTCGATATTTATTAAATAGTTGAACAAATTAATACCGTATCGCAAGTTATCCTGAAATGAACTGGCTAAATCATCACTGTCTGTTTGGAGTGAGTAGGTACCCACAACATCCATATAAAGCCCACACAGCACAAATGTGTCCGTGGTATGTTACTAGGAAGGCCTATTAAGATATATAAATTGTACGTGGAAAATCCCGTCCGGTCCCAGGTAACAACTTAGGACATGCCTGGGAATGACGAACGTCCGCGATTGGGATGTCCGTGGTAGATCCCCTGCCCTTCACACAGGATTTCCTGTGACTGTACTTAGGCACATTTAACGCATTCAGTAATGCGAAATTCCTGCTGCAAGCGTACCTAGGACTGCTTACGGATCTCCTAGTTTATTGGCAGGATGTACGGGGGAATATCTGAGGATATTGTTCGAGATTTTCTGGTATTGTGGAATTTTTATGGGTACATAATTTTACAAAAAAAAAGAAGTAAATAGTGGCTGAAAGTATATACCAGAGTTGTCTGCACTTGTACAAAACATATAAATGCTAAAATTTTAACACCTACAATGGAATTCCTGAGATAAAATCACTAAACAATCACGTTCTAAATGTACAACTAACAAACTTTTCCAAAACAAAAAGAAATTGCAGAAGCGAATAGAATTTTAATATAGCTTCACGCATGTAGCTGGCTTAAGCAACGCAGTTCTTATAAAGCTTCTTTCTTTGATTGTTCTGTTTTTATTCTTCAAAAATGACACACGGAAGCACACCATGCAACAAATTAGTGCTTTCACCAGAGAACCACGCGAACCATGAGAATCAGATAACATACCGAAATAAATTCTGGAGGGGGAAAAAACGGCTTTCCCATATTTGTCTCAAAATTGCCCTGCACATCCCGTATGTCTTTGTCAGTAAAACACTGAGGATGTTCCCATAGAGATTAGTTGTGGGTTATCCCAGGGAATAGCTTATGGGAAATTGCTAATAACTCCTAGAAATAAGGTCCTAAGTACATACTGAATACTTCCTGTTTATCCCGGGAAAGCTATGAGATCTGTCGAACCAGAATGGGATGTCCTGGGTAATTTTGTGCTGTATGGGGAATAAAATTATATAATAAATATAGACAAGGTATATCCAGTTCGAGTCTGTATGGGCTTAAGTTTTATTTAATATTTAAAATTATAAGAAAACTATTCATTAATTTAAAAAAAATAAAGGGACCTGGTTTCATTCTTAAAAGGCAAAATAAATAGGAAAAAATTACAAAAACAGCTTCAAGAATCTAATTCTCCTCGCTCTGTTTACTTTACTCGCAGTTGTTTGACTGTGGTTTTTATAGGAGAGTACGTCTGCACCCCTCAAGAATTCATAACCAACCCTTTTTATTTTGGGAATTTTTTTAATCTAAAATAGTTACGCTAAAATAAAAAAAAAACGTAATTGTTGGCGGAAAGTCATAGAATCACGCTAATGAATTAAGATAATGAACTTTGGAACTTTTCGACCAGTCAGAGAAGGTCTCATCAGCATGGCTATTCTCTGATTACTTATCACGGAAGTTCAATGATAGAGGCATATAATAGTTACGAAAAATGTAGTGCAATTATTAAGGAATTGATTTTGGAAAACTAAATTACGATATTTCGTAATTGAATTGCATTCAGAATGTTATACTTGGTGCTTTTCGGGAACTCGCTTATTTTCTTTTCGAATCCGTAATGTGTTTCGATCTGAAATGATAGCTAAATTAAGTCTCCTGCACTTGATTGCCTTATAGGAGAGATATTTGGGTGCAACATTTGGAGCATGCCTAAGTAAAATACTACTATATGAATTATTGCATTAGACAAAATTTCAGTTCCAAATCGCTTATACTAATTCGAGCTTAATACAATTTCAATTGCGAACCTAAAGTCGATTGTACTCTTACACACGTCCTTCACAAATTTTTTTCCCAAAAACTCTACGCAAGACGTAAAATGACGAATTGGTGTCAATATTTTCAATGAAAACATCACATTGTCTTGAATGTTTGTCTAAACCACAACTAGTAGTCGAAAATGTCTAAGGAAATCGCGCACCATATATTCTTCTCTATAATTTGTTATGAAGTGAGGATCGCGGGCTGTTACTTCTTTCTCCAGCATGCCAATATTCAGATAATTTCTTATGTTTTGAATTTGTTTGAAGTGGTAAAAACCTTTGCTGAGAAATATCTTTGTGAATTTTGATGGAAATCTCACCGAACTGTACGATACGAAAATTTCCTAAGTTTGTTCGGAGATGTCATGGCGAACTCTGAACGAATTCTGAAGGAAATCGCATGTAACTGCCAGATTCGAAAATTTCTCAAGTTTTTTCGAGATTATCATGACGAATTCTGAAGGAATTCTGGTTGTAGTCATTGGAATATAGCAGTTGGAAAACGTGTTGATTTGAAAAACTTAATGTTTGGAAGACGTGTATTTTAAAAAAGTGGAAAGTGTAAAAGGTGTATAATTATAAATTAAAGTGAGTAAAATTGCGCATAGACTGATTATCATGTTAAAGATTTCATACCGGTGTGATAAATACGGCAAAATCTTACTACGTGTGCTTGAACGAGCTTTGATATAAACTTCGTTGAACGGTGGATGTAATGATACCAAAAAATGCCGAAACTTTCCGGAGAATACCAATGATATGACACCCAATTCCATTACTGCATAGACAATTGTTTGACTGATTTTGTGCGAATAAAATAAATGAAATAAATATATAATAAAGTTTCTATAAATAAATAATATTCGCTTTTATTTTTCTTTGTCTGTTGAAAAAATCAGTGAGTTTGTATTAAGGTTAATTCTTGACGCTGTAAAAAAATTACGATTTTCATTTGGAAACACCCCGGATATTTCGACATCGAGCCCGATAAGCTAAGCAATGGAACTGGAACCAACATCTAGGTGGACTCGTGCCCAAGTTTCTTCCAGACAGCTTAGAGTTCATTCCTGAAAAATTATTAAAGGTGTAAATAATAAAATAAAAGAAATAAAGTTATTAAAAAGAACTTTTCGGAGATTAAGTCCGAACTGCCTGGAATAAATTTAGGTACGAGTTAATCTACCTAGATGTTAGTTCCAATCCAATTGCTTAGCTTTTTCTGTTATCGGGCTCGTTTTCTAAATAGCCGGGGTGTTTCCAAATGAAATTCGTAATGGTAATAAACTCTATGGGAGTGTTGTTCTGCTGCTCCTAGGCCCAGGCCTTTACCCCCCCCCCCCCAATCGACCACTTTTGGTGGGCTTGAACCTTTTAAAAGTACCTTTCTAATATGAATTTCCGAATTCACAATTTAGTAAATTCTACAACAACTTAAAAGATTTTTATTAATTTGTTGTTTATTTAGTTTGAAGATGGTTACCACCACTTTCGTTAATTAAATTCACTCAACTTTAGTAATATTTCATTAAAGTAAATTTTGCCATTGTAATTTAATCCATTATTTGCAGAAATAAAAAAATTGAAAATCATAAGAAATATTGAAAAATTCGTGAATCTTTTTGGATTTTCTCAATTCTAAGCAGATTCATTAAAAATTAACCATCAAAAATCATTAAAAATTAACCAAAAACTAAAATTACCCCGGATAGAATATTTAAATCGTAAAAAACACCAAAAAAGCTTTCCGTTGAAGATTTTGGTTTTTTTTTTTTTCGAAAAAAGCAAAACATCTTAGAAACTATTCCAAAAAACTCGTGCTTATTTAATGCAAAAAAAGCTATTCTTTCACAAAATTTCATCTAAATTGAAATCATTTTCTCGGAAAATTTGAGGTTATGTTGAAAAATGGCTTATATGAAAGTGACTTTTTTATTACGTACAACTCTTTTTTAAAAGGATATATTCCGCTAGGAGGTCACAAATCGCAAAAAAACACTTTTCACCCCTAAATACACCCCCCCCCCCCCCTTCCATTTCACAATTTCACTTTAACTCGTGGTAAATTTTATTTTTTCTCTTAATTATAATCTTCACTAAAAATTTTCGGAATAGTCCTTGCCTATTCATAATTTTCTTATTTTATTCTTTTAACCTTCACAATCCGCTTTTCTTTTAAACTTCACAATCCGCTTTGGCACCAGCCTAGGGTTGGAAAGGAAAATTTTCCTGATATCACTAGATATTGCGGCGTTATACAGATTTCTTTCAGACTTCTATAAGAATCAAAATCCGAATTCGTAAAGAACATGATCTGAGATGTCTGCAGGATTTCCTACAGAATTGGGAGAATTTTATTTGCAGGGCTCGGATCCATTCACATAATCTGTCGCAGTGCTGTGGGGATGTGTATGAAACTGAAAAAAAGTCGTTCACACAGATATTCACTTGAAAATAATTTTGAATCTAAATTTCTCCAAATTTATTAACTGCGATAAAAAATTGATTGATCTGTTGAAATCAGGGAGAAGGTGTCAGTGTGGCTTGTTAGCTGTTACCTGATTGTTACCAACGATTTTTTTCTTTTTAGCATGCAATCAGATTTCGTCAGTCCAATCCTTTTGGGCATACAATGGAAATAAGCATTGAGAAATCTAAGAATAATTTTTGCTATCATTTAACTCGTGCCTACAGGCTCTCAGTAAAGTGTGCTACTTTAAAGTAGTCAGGTATATCAGGTGGAATAATTGAGTTTCTATGTAGGTATTTGTACATGTACAACTGGTTCAGATCGTTTTCAACTAGTCGAAGTGAGTTTGACAGCATAAAAAGATAGTGCGAATCAATGAGATTATAGGTGTACATACAAACTACAAGAAAAGGAAAGACTTAAGACGTACTAAGAACACTTACTACATATCAGAAACCCTCAACAAGTTTCACATTTATACAACTTAATTTCTCAACATTAGAATACTTGGATTTTTGTATATAGGGACTATCTCTGTTATTTTATTATTTTTTAAACAAACATGGGGTACCAGTGGCAAATAAGACCCAGCTAATATGAAAATGCAATAAATAAAGTATTTGGTGATATAGAACTATAAAAAGAAGTTTTCCATGAAGTTTGTTTATTTGCACAACTAAAAAAATATAAAACGTTAATGCAAGTGAGTATTCAAAAAATAATTCAGTTTTATAGAATCTTTTCCATGGGCTTTATTATGCTTTAACAGTATAATAAGGCCCAAAGCATAAATTAACTTTTTCAAAATCTAATCAGCAGAATGATTCCCTTTAAACTTGCTAAAACTAAAAAATCAACAAAATTCGGTTATTTTTAGTAATTTCCAATAAAAATGGGCCTTTTTTACACCCCAGAGGGAGATATAAATTTCTTAATCTACAACAGAGTAAATCCAAACAGTCTTCATTCTTTGGAACAAAAATAATGTCGGAATCATAATCCTATATAGGAACATTAGTTTCATTGAGAATATAGATTATAGGTAAGGTAGTGTAATAAGGCCCACTATCTACTCCAGTGGGCCTTATTAGACCTATGGAAAGATTTTACAAAATTACTCATTAATGAAATAAACACCGAATTCATAAACTACATTATCTAACGTTTAAACTAAAGAAGTTATTATATGTGGAATTAGTTATTAAACAACTGAACTTATGATTTCGTCTAAGCGAAAATTATAATTCCAAGCGGCCTACTCGCTGACGTACCGTTAGGTACTATCAATATGATGGCGCGAGCGTCGGAGGGCCCATTCGTGTCGACTTAATGCATGTTACATAAAGTATGAGATGCTGCGACTCACTTTAGTAGGAATTTTTAAATGTGGGCCTTATTTTATTACCCTCCTGGCTTTATTTGCCGCAGGTACCTTGCATGAATTAAAATCTTTCCCAATTATTGTATCAAAATATTTTTTTTTAAAACGTATTTTCACTCTTCTGTGGTGTAGTAGCATTACCCAGCGGGAAAAAAGCGCTTTAAAAGTCCTTTGAAAGCGATTCTAGGGAAGCACGAAGCGCTTCGATTATGCTTCAGTTTCATATAAATTTTAACATTGCATGTCCGCAGTAACTATCGCTTCCTTTTAGCTTCCTTTTAATTACTTAAAACACTTTGTGGGAAGCAAATTGAAGGCTATGCACGATTGTTTGTCGGTCACAAATACTTACGTGTTGCTTTCAATCATAGAAAATTAAATTTTGACGAAACAGCCGCGCTCTACATGAACATGAGTACACTTTATGATTTGCAGACTTAACACATCTTTGATTATCTATCAACAAATGTTTCACTGATCTAAGAAAGTAAAACAACTGCTTTGAAACATTACTCCAAACGTACTGATACGTACGCCGTCAACACGTATGACCACGTTTACATTCAATTTGCTGGAATTTTAGCAATAACTACGAAATTGCTTAAGACTGCTTCCAGAGAAGCACTTTTTTTGGAAACAATCAAGCGTTTCGAATTTGGTTTTTTCCGAAGCACTTGGAATTTGTCCCGCTGAAAGATATGTGCTGATGTTGAGATAAACGCCCATTTCATCAGAAAAATCTTTAAATTTTTATGTTTGGTGTTAGGAATATATGAATTTGACAGGCCGCTGATCTATAGGTTCGGTGTAACCCTGGGACATACTTTCAATACACACATACATACCTACATGCATATTTACCAAAACGAAATTTAATTTAAAGATTTTAGAAATATTGATATTTGAATAATCAGAATAACTGGGATTTCAATTTTAAACATGATGAAAGATTGTTCACACATTTCTAACACTCTAGAAATAACGAAGGTATAAAAAAATGAATGAGGTAGATGTTCACCTGCCTTTAATTAATTAATTGCATTTAATTTTATATATATGTAATAATTTTATGAAAAAAGTGAAGTGCTGGGCAATACTTAAGTAAAAAAAGACTTAAGTACTATTTAAAGTACATTTTCGTTACTTAAGACTTATTACTCAATACTTTTGAAATGCCCCTACTTAGTACTTGAACATAAGTACTTCTGGGTCTATTAAGTACCTACCAATATCTACCTCTTCGTAGAAAAGCAAACACAATCTCTAGCGCAACTCTTTTTTTGTTAAGTTTTAAAGTACGCAAAGAATGTTCCGCACTCACGCGTCAAGGCAGAACCTTAGACAATACCCTCAATACTCTTCAGCTGAGTGATAATTGCATGTGCGTATGTGCAGCCGGAGTCCGAATCTGTAGGCAGCTAAATTAGATGTCATCAGCCCACGGCATCCCATGACGACACAGCGATATTTCAATGATTATTCCGCCGAGAATTATTGTTTGCGGAATCGTAGTCATTTGGTTAACATAAATTTTTTTAAATAAAAAGATTACTCTTTTGGACTTTTTACCGGGATAAACTTAATTTTGTTCAAGAAAGAATTTTCTTTTTTTTTTTGGATTCTCCGGTATATAGCAAAAGCTAAAAAATGTTCTAATTTGTTATTTCATCACACAACTCATTAATTTTTGGTGACAAGTTTCAAGTCTTGGTTTGACTCATCAACAGGTCCCAAAAGTCCAAAAGAGTAATCTTTTTATTTATTTTTCCTCCTGGGCTCGTATAGGAGTTTTTTTTCCTCATATAATTCACACCCAGAATTTATTCTGAGTTTATATGAGAAGAGATCAGTTTGATCTATTTTCAAGCGTCTGCATCAGGCAGAAAACCAAGCTGCACCGATGAGTGGAAGGTTTTCTGCTGACACGAAACACTTCTTCTTCTTCCTTTTTCTTCTCTATTTTTCAGTCCACTGCGTGGCGTATACAGGTTCGATTCGCTTCGAATGAAACTGCTTCTTTAAAAAATTTTTTACATTTTTTTAATAAATAAAAAAATTGTTTTTTCTATTTTTCTCAAACATTTCATTTCTTTCTTTCTTCTTTTTTTCATTTTTTCATTTGTTTTTCAAATCACTCAATTTCGCTATTTGGGAATTGTTTATGAGTCAAACCAAGACTTGAAACTTGTCACCAAAAATTAATGAGTTGTGTGATGAAATAACAAATTAGAGCATTTTTTAGCTTTTGCTATTCTTTCTTGAACATAAATTTTTTTAAATAATTTTGGAAGAAAAGATATGAAAATTTTATTATGGTTCGAACGATAAAAAAGCAAGCTTAAGATTATCAGAACACCATTTTTCTGTATGAATAGTAGTTTAGGGTGGAGGAGCTATTCAAATCAATCTTTTGTCAGTTTTACATAAGAACACTGCAAATATTTTAGAATGTAAGGACTCCGTTGGACCTCGCATGTGATTGGGAGGGAGTCTGTTTCATGGCCTGCGAAGTATTCTCGAGGGTTTTAACTGACCACGTTTATAGAAATACACTGCAGAAAGTGGGCTCACTTCTATATTGCTGACTCTTTCGGTAAAAGCGAGAGAGAACTGAAAATAACAAATAAATTAGTAGATTCGTCGAAATACATGATTTTAAATTAAAAATTTAGGGTTATTACTGATAAAAACTGTTTTACCAGGGACAATATATTCAGTAGATACGCAGAAGAAATTCTAAATGTTTTATTAAAATCACCTTGTTAGCTGCGTGCTCACTTTTTCAACTTCCCGCCAATGATTTTGTCTATCTTGACACCGACGTAAGAACTCTTTTTGACACAAGCACTTGTGCCCACGTGAAATAGAAAAGTAAGTAGTCCATGTTATATACGTCAGTGGACATAACCAATGGTAAGCAAGCAATGCATCGCTCCAATATCAAATCAACGATGCCTCGACCTGATGTAGGGATGGTCTCAGTTTTTTCTTAGAAATTTACTAAAAAATTTTTCCTTACAATTGTCATGCATTATTGGAGGCGATAATGGGTCCTTGGGCGGACCTCTAATAGTTTTTATGAGTGTAGTAATGGCAGGTGAATGTTTTACTCTACCTGCAGCGCCGAAAACTATAAAAAACTATAACTAGTAGCCACTGGTTACTATACATATCATAGTTTTCAAAAGGTATTTATTTATTAATATCTATTAACTGAACTCGATAAACTTCACTATATTACTGCCAACGTACAAAGATTCTAAAAAAGTACTTCAAAAAGTACTCAATACTTTTTATAGACTTAGTACTTAGTTACAAGTACTTTTCATACATGCGGTACTTGTACTTACGCTGAAGTACTCAAGCCTTCGGTACTTGTACTTAAGTACTTTTTCTTTGGTACTTGCCCAGCTCTGAAAAGTGTGACGAAGTTCCTGGAAACTGCTTCATAGTTTTAATTTTCACAATATTCCTTGCCTTGGAAAGCTGAAATTTTGTATACTATGTTCTCGTAATAATTCGAAAATTACTGAAATCGGGTAAGTGTTTGTTAGTTGTGATTCATAAATTTACAGAATTGCTGAAGATTCATGAATACTGGGAGATTTTTATTATTGCTTTTTTACCATTTATAAGAATTCGGAAAGATTTCTCTATTCGTTTCATTCGATAGGTAAAGTCTGTTGAAGTATCCTTTATTAATAGTATCTTTTACATAGTTAAGAGATGAAAAGTTATTGGTTTGAATTCATACAAGTATGTTTTGAGGTGTAATTATAATTATAGATTTCTACAGTTTTTTTCTAGTGGGGTAGTAATTCGCATCATACGGGGGAGGTAGTTGTAACTGACTGAAAAGTAATTGGAATTCTGATGCACAGAAATCTTCTATTAAGATCGTTCTTATAATTAAGAGTATCCAAGGAAAATTATTGTACCAATTTTTTTGGATAATTATAGCAGTCTTTTACAGTTGAAAGTTAGGTATATTCTTTGGACTGTAATAAAGGTACCTCAATATTCATGTACATAATCGCAGCATCGATTCTTACACTAGCATATCAAAAAGTTCCGTGAGGTGATATTTTATGCTTTTGTTGTTTATTTCTCTGGCAACATTTGCATATTGCTCCTTATTTAATTAGGTCAGAAATATTTCGCACTATTTAGTTTTCTTATCAATCTAATATCGGGATAGAATAGATTATGTATTTTATCAAATAAGAATCAATTAGCAGTTTCACGGTTAGATGGTCTATTATTTCCTGTAGCAGTTTCACACCATATTTCTGTCTTTTTTACGGGGACAAATACCTTTGTAAATGTACAATTCTGGGTGTGTGCACATTTTCTAAAGTTACAAAGAATTTGTTTCAATTTGTTATCTTTTTGTTGTTCTGTTCACAACGTTTGTAAGGTGTGTAATGGGTTATTGTATTAATTTGCGCTCTTTTAAAGGTGTTAGAAATAAAGAAATAATACTATATTGTGCCATCCTACATATCATTTATCGTGTATGAATTCGGATATGTAGGCAAGAGGAAGGCGAGCTGTGTGAATTATTCGCTTATGGTCTGTATGAACTGAAAGCTCTTTTCCTTCTAAAATGCATTTGAAACACTAATAGCAAAACAAAAGGCTGAAAGTTCGCTGTAAAAACGGTATATTTATTTTCAGCTGGGTGGCACCACTTTGAAAAGAAGCTCCTATAATCCTACATTGTAATGTTGCACGATAGCGCCTGTGGGCTTTGGCTTCACTGAAGGCATACATATACCCAGCGACAGACATTTACATTGAGATTTGTATAAACTAACAGTATGTGTACTTTTCTATAACCATTTTGATGTTATTAAAACCATTTTGATGTACATATGTATATCACACAATTTTATTATTCTTAAATTTATTATTTGACATATATAAGTAGAATTTTGTGAAAAAAAACTATATGTCACCGGATAGAGACTGCATGAATCAAAATAGCTCAGAAGGCTAGAAGACCCCTAATTCGAGCTCTTCCGAATATCTACCTCCTATTAAGAAGTAAAGCTTTTGTTGTACGGATTGAATCTGCATCTGCAGATTGAATCTGTAGTCTCTGAAGGTAAGAAAACTGCAGTTTATTATACTTTGTATATTGGTGGAACTTATTTCTTTCACGGGCAGTTTGTTTGAAATTTGTAAAGCTAGTGTAGCCAATATGGAATTAAATTACATACTACTTCCGGAGTTGTGTGAACTATTACCACTCGATGTATCATTACTTCGAATTTCAGTATTTTCAATATTTTTATTATTTTAAATGCACATACTGGTATCTGAATTTGTGTCGGTTCCAACTTTTATTTACATATTGTTTTTAAAAATATTCTTATCAAAATTTAAGTTTTGAGTAGGATTTTTAAATAAACGGGGCGGGGCTTTCAGTACTATGGAGATACGTATTCGATAAAAATTTAATAAATTATTTATTTTACATATTTATTTTATTTATTATTTTACTAAGCAGACTAATTTTATTTCCTCGCTTTGTCGACGTTTTATATTCTTTATGTTACTATTATACGATCAGCACTTTGTGATAAACCAAATGTGCATTATGTTTTATGTATTTACTGGCTGGCGCAAAAGTAATGACCTTATTTAGTTCAGCTACAACTTCTTTTCTAAATTAGAAAACTAGAATTAGTTTTTTATATATGTATATTTGTGCCATGAAGTTTCGTCGCATTAGGATTGGAAGATGATTTCTCTTAAATGGTGACCTCCAGAGTTGATGCACATTTCAGCCCTATTTATGTCATTGCGATATGTTCCTTATTTCTTGATGAATGTTTTCTTTTAGCGCTACGTGAGTCTGTCGCTTGTTCACATACACCAGTGATTTCAAATAACCCCAAAGAAATAAGTCTGCACAGGTCAGATCGGGTGATCTTGCAGGCGAAGGCAAATCGCCAAAACGAGAGATAACACGGCCTGGAAAAATGTCCCTCACTAAGTCTGTGTATGCCGTGGCGCCATCTTGTTGGAACCAGTTGTGTTCCAGCCCCAATTCATCCAAACTGTGTATCAAGAACTCACGTAATATGGTTTTATAGCGCTCGCCAGTAACAGTTATCGCATTGCCTGCAGTGTCTTCGAAAAAATAGGGTCCGATCACTCTTTCAGCACGGACGCCAAACCCAAAATAACTTTTAGTGGATGTAAAGGTGTTTCTTGAATAATGCGCGGATTTTCAGTGCCCCAGTAGTGAGTATTCTGCTTATTGACATGCCCCGAGAGATGGAAATGCGCTTCGTCACTCATAACCAATTTTGAAAGACAAAAAAAACTTCCTCTTCAAAGTTGAGGTTTATGACGTGCTGGCTGTACTCTAGACGAGCTCTGTGGTCAGTAGGCAGCAGCTGATGAGTCGCCTGAGTTTTATACGAAAACATCTTCAAGTCTTTGACCAAAATACGCTGCAGAGTTCGCCTGAAAATGCCCAATTCCGTGCCACGTCGCCTCGTTGATGTTTCTGGACATTCTTCCACATCTTCGCGCACAGCATAGATATTTGCGGCTGAACGGTCTGTTCTTGATCTGCCAGACTTAGATCTTTCCAATGTTGCGCCAGTTGGTTCGGGGCATGTGGTGAAATGTCCGGTGCCGGACGGCGGGGAAATCGTCGACGAAATTCACGTTGTATTTTTATTACTGATGAATTATTCCGTAAAAACATTGACACGATTATTCCACTCCTTAGTGAGTATAACGGTCCATGTTTATTTTTAGTAATTTTATATTTGTTTACTACACAATTTTCAATATCAGAATAACAGGAGATATCATATAAAAAAAACAAGTAATTTCTATAGTGCCAGTACGGTCATAAATATCTTTAGCGACCCAGACTAGCCAAGGCACCTGAATCAATATAACTCTTTGGAACCATGGCCGGCCATCACTAATGCTTGAAAAATCTACAGAAAGAAATATTGTCAAATCATGTTAAGAAACCTGAAACCTTGTGCTCTTGTGGCCGAAAGAGTGAACAAGCAGAATCAATTCACCACTTCGGTTCGACCGTTGTCGGTGTATAGTTACTCATTAAAATTCTTAAGAATAATTTTCAAGTAAATTTCTAAGAAAAATTTAATGATTCCCTACGGTCGTAAAAATGTTTAACAACTCAGGCTTGAATCAGTATCGCTATGAAAAATCAACGGGTGGCTATACGTTGTATGCATGGAACTAGGGTTGTACTGTAAGAATCCTAAAACAAAATTTGTTAAGTCATAAATACACGATGAAAAAACTACCGCTTCGTCTAGGGTTTGAAACCGCGAGCTTCTGTTTTCCGGGCGACTGATCTTACCACTGAGCTAACGAGATAGCCGTATTTTCCTCTTGTATTTCTTAATTCTCCATCTTACACCGATTCTAATAATTTTGAGCTCAATTTCCGGCCAAGAAAAATTAATAAAAAGAAAATTGAGAAATTGCAACTTTTTTGTGCGCTTTCGCCCTTACTGCTTAATGCCAGCTGAAAGCAGTATGGAGTAGTAGCATAGTAGGCTAGTTACGAAATTAAGAAATACAAAAGGAAACACATCTGTCTTGTTAGCTCATTGGTGAGATCAGTCGCCCGGAAAGCGAAAGGTCCCGGCTTCAAACCCCGGACGTGGTGGTCGTTTTTTCTTCCTGTATTTAAAATTTAATTCAAAATCGTTCAAAATAAAAATTTTCCATTCTCCATCTGACACCTATTCTAATAGTTGGGAGTTCGATTACCGCCCGGGAAAAAAAATTGATATCAGTTTTTTTGCTCCTGTTGCGAGCTCTCCACATAAGTTCTCCTGTCATCGATTTTAGGTCGGAAAATAAGATAGGTAAAAAAAACTTATGAACACTAGCCAATTTCTTAGAAACAATAAAACTTTTAAAACTCGAAATTGTGTGCTTTTTCACTGTGTGTGAAATATATAAAATATAAACGCATCATAATAACCGGTTTGGTAAACATTACATGCCTTTTTCTAAACAATCAAACACTGAAATAATTATATATTCCAGAATTACATATCATCCTGTGATTGGCATGATAGATGACTTTTCTACCTTATATAAAAACACAAGAAGGTCCTATAAAATTCATAACATTTAACACGAACTGTCAAAATTCAAATGCCGCACTGCGACACTAGAATTTTAGAAATTTACTCGACTTTTTGTCGACGACTTTATCGGGTCGCATCATTTGCTTTGCCCTAATCGCAACATATTCGAGAATTATTTTTACATCGACAATTGCGTGTCGCATTCATTGCATTTCAGCCTATACCCACTATTACCACTCATAAGAAGACAAACAAGAAACAAACGCCCAGCTCAGATCTAGCCGTCTCCGCAGATTGGTTCTTTTGATGCAGCAGCCGCTAAAGTTAAAAATTGGGACAAGTGCGATACACAGCGCCACATTATATTTCCCACTTCAATTCATCGCGAAGATGAGGCGGCGCTTTGGGGGCGATGGGGGGGTGTCATGACCCCCCCCCCCCGTGACCCTCTCCGTGTATACGCGCCTGGTAGTAACTGTAAGGATGGATCTAGGAAGCGACAGTATTCATACGACATTTGTGAAGATTACGACTTTGAAAAATTTTGATGACATAAAAGGAACACCAAATAAAGCGTTTGAGTTTTTAAATTAATTTAGTTTCGTTTTGCAAGTTCAGATGATTTAATAATAAATACAAGAAAACTTATGTGTAGGTATTTTATTTTTTAAGATATGATATAACTATATTACACGTCTTTTATACTTATTTCTACATTTATTGCTGTCGGTGTACGTCCAAACGATAATTTGGTGTCACAATGGCACCCCAACAGTGTGATACTTTCGATTATAAACACATATTTAATTAACTGATCTCGAAATTACCCCACTAGCCTACTTGGACACTAAATGGCAAAATAAAAAAAAAACCCGAAACATCAACTTGTTGATTTGGATGCAAAGTTTCAGGGCGTTGTATAGGAAGGTTATTCTAGTAATTATTAGTTATTATATATTAGTTATTTTTTTTCTCTTAATTTTGATTTGATTTTATGTTTCTTTCTTTTTGCATTGTTACTATAACAATTTTTTTTTTTTTAGTATTTAAAATTTGTTTTCTTTGGTTAATTTTATAAATAATTCTCCATTTCTTTTGGTTAAATTGTGTTTTCGTCATGTTGATTGGAGTTATTGTTCGGTGTCCGAGGTTGCCTTCTAATGTAAAAATCTACTCATATTTCCGGTTTAAATAGTACGAGAACGTTGCTCAACATATTTTCCCAAAAAACAAATGGCTTTAACATCTGCCATTTTAATGCAAGAAGCCTTAGACCAAAGAATACTGAAGTGCAAGGAATTTTTTATAGCAGTAATGTGCATTCGATATTCATCTCCGAAACTTGGCTTAATAAGAATATTTTATCTAACTCGATTGCAATTCCTGGATATAAGTTCTTTAGGCGTGATCGTGAATGTCAGATCGGAGGAGGAGTTGCTATTTTTGTAAAGGATTGCTTTAAATCCAAAATTATTAAGAGATCCATTGAGGGTGGCATTGAGTTTCTGCCTGTTGAGGTGAGCTGTGCTACAGAGAAATTGCTTTTTATTAGTGTTTATTGCCCGCCAGGTACATTTAATCATGGCAATGCTGTGGCACTAGGTAATTCGCTGTCCCATTTCTCACAGAAATATACCAATATAGTAGTTGGCGGAGATTTTAATATAAATCTGTTACGTAACAATAGCACTGCGGACAGCTTTTTATACTTCTTTCAATCGTGCTTTTTACAAAATATTAATAACGGCTTACCTACTTACTACAATTGTAATAATCCCTCGCTTTTGGATTATTTCTTTGTATGTGATACCAATAATGTCCTTTTTCATAATCAGATAACATCGCCTAGTATATTTGATCATGATTTTATTTATTTGTCTTACAACATTTGCTTCTCACTTTTGCCTAATATAATTAAATTCCGTTCTTACGATAAAGTTGATGTACAAATATTGCTTGAGGAAGCTTTCACCGTCCCTTCGGTTTGTATTCAGGACTCTTCTTCAGTCGAGGAGCAATTGAATATTTTTTATGGTTTCATATCATATCTTCATGACAAATATGCACCTTTACATATAAAACGGATTACTCCAAATCGTATTCCTTGGTACTCTCGTGAAATCGAGTGTCTAATTGCTGAAAGAGAACTACTTTTTCGCAGGTACAAGAGATGTAAGTCGGAGGAATGTTTCTCCAGGTTCAAAGCAATTAGAAATAAGACGAACACTGTAATTAAAAGGACAAAGAAGAGCTATTTCAATAACATATTAACACGTTGACGCTCACTTTGAAATCGGTGATGGACGACAAAAACCACTTTTTGTTTTTTTTTGTTAATTAGTTGGTTCTTGGGGAGTTCGATCAAGATATCATACTTACAGAATAAAATTAATGTATTTTCCAACAAATATTCCTAAAAAATTTTGAACGTCCATAGCCGTCATTTGTTTTTAATAGCTTCGATTTCACTGATACACAAAAGACGTCTATAGACGTCTTGGTAGCTGTAAAGACCATAACGATATTTGTTGAGAATAATTTAGTAAAAATGAAATAAATGTATTTTTATAAACACAAAACTATCCGTCACCTAAAACTGTTGGGCAGGCCCGACGCCTACTACGTATGGCGGGATGGTATCAACGATTCATTCCGAACTATGCTGATCTACCTTCCTCCATTACAGACACTCTGAAAAATCCCAGTCAGTTCCAATGGACACCTGAAGCCCAGACGTCTCTGGAATTGTTAAAACAGAAACTTACCTCTGCTCCTCTCCAAAAAGTTGAATTAAGCACAGCGAAACTACACAGTCACAGAGCAGGAATGCTTAGCAGCGATCTTAAGTGTACAGAAGTTTCGGCCCTTCATAGAACTTATGCCGTTTAATATAGTGACTGATCATGCGAGCTTGAAATGGCTGATATCTCAAACGGACCTCAGCCATAGACTTGTTCGGTGGAGTTTGAAGCTTCAAGGCTTCGACTTCACCATCGAACACAGAAGAGGTAGCTTGAGCGTCGTCTCGGATGCTCTGTCACGAATCCACTGTGACACCTTCTCACCATCTGAAGATCCTGGTCCGGAAGTTGAACTTAGCTCCCCATATTTCAACTCGTTGGAATACGAGGAGTTGAGGCAGAAAGTTATATCAACTTCTGTGTCAGGGATGGCTTCGTCTATATTCGGACTGTTCCGAGAACAGGCGATCCGATTCAGGAAGAAGAAGCCCACTTTTAGACCACCTATGGGAGTTCAGTCTGTGAGAGAAAGACCATGGCAAAAGCTGTACGTCGACTTTTTAAGGCCATATCCCAGGTCAGCGAAAGGATATGTCTGCATACTACTAATTCTTGACCACTTTTCTAAATTCCCGATTCGCAAACCAATGAGAAAGGCATCTATTCTTAATGTATGTCAATTCATCGAGACAGAAATATTTCATGTGCTCGGAGTTCCGGAGACGATAGTCTCTGACAATAAAGTCCAGTTTTGCTCGGCTCAGTTCGTCAAATTACTGGATAGGTATGGGGTCAAACACTTGCGAACGGCAGTCTACTCGCCGCAAGCAAACGCCTCAGAGCGAGTGAACAGGTATGTATTGGCAGGGATTAGGCCATACATCCGGAGGGGTCACACTAAGTGGGATGAGAAGCTAAGCCACATAGCTAGCTCCCTCAGGAGCTGAATCCACCAAGCAACCGGCTTCTCACCCTACCCGGATACTTTTCGGTCAGCAGATGATTGATCATGCGAGTTCCTATCACATCCTTAGGAACCTTGGAACTCCTAATGAACCTCCAAGGGTAGATGCTGAAGACAAACTAAGATTAATACGTGCGAGAGTGCAGGAAAATATGAACTATGCGTTTGAACAGGGTTCAAAAGCTTATAATTTTAGAGCGAAGCCTGTTAGTTTCAAAGTGCGTCAAGAAGTGTACAGACGGAATTTTGCCCAAAGCAATTTCCAGCAGCAGACCAGTGCTAAATTAGGACGTAAATTTGTGAAGTGTCGGGTTAAGTCAAAGAAAGGTAACTCCTTATATGAGCTTCAAAGCAATGAGCAAATTTCAATCCTGGTAGCCCTTATAGGGCATCCAGCCAGCTTAACTGGTAAACTACAGGATGCCAATCTGCCGCTTAGGACCCTCCCAGCCTAGCGGTCGGCATACCTTTTGGAAAATAGACACGTGTTACCCCAATCCCTCGCCTGACAATGCGCCAGAACCCCTCCTACATGGTACCCTACGGCTGATAGTTTGTCGTAGGAATTCCACTTCCATAAAGCCTTTGCAAATTTAAGGAAGAAAATCTGGCACGTCGTTACCTCAACGACGCCTTGGAGACACACCCTTGAACAAGCGTCGGTCGGAGAGGAGGTCAGAGTGAGATGTTAGGGCTGGGAAAGCTTTGCGATCAGTTGGTTAGGTTACTGACCGCGGGGTTCCCTTGGCTAATCTCGGTGAAAGAAGGCAGAGGGGTACTGGCCGACTGGATTTTTTAGGTTACCAGCTTGTCGGTACACCTCTGACTTCCGGCACGGGAAATCATGTCGAGGTCTGATCAAAGATTGATGGGACTCAGGGATGTGTCTCGGATTCGGCACTCTTCAAGTAGATCAATTCGGCCTGGACAATCCGTCTCATTCGCCTGGCATTATTGATATGAAATGATTTCATGGATCGTGGGTCGAGTCACACATTGGGCGCCTTTAGCCTATATTTTATGACCGGCTAGCTAGAATCCAGTGCCACAGTGGAACCTCTCAGAGGCGCCTCGGGGAGCGATCCACATCAACAAAATTAATGTAAGTTGCTGCCAAATGTTTGTTTGATTATCTGATATACCCTTTTTGTAATCTCTTTCTAATTCTGAGAATAGCTGAAAAAGACGACTATATTAATTATTAAGAAATATTTCGTGATTCATTTTGTTTCTGTTGACAAACCAACTTAATTATTCGTAAATTCAGTTTCACACTTGAAAAGAGACTGAGATAAAATGTATGAAATGTTTGCGGCTATGAACGTCGTTAAATTCTACGAGCACCTTTTTCCCAATCTTTTTCTAATTCTGAGAATAACTGAAAAAGACGACTATATTAATTATTAAGAAATATTTCATGATTCATTCTTAGAACAAGATTGAAGAAATATGAAACAAATGGATTTAACACTGATATACAGTTTAATCATTTATTTAGAATGCTAACAATATAGGACGGCTGTAGCAGTCATTTGCATCTGTAAGCACTAGCGTTGGAGGCTATAGACGTCGCTGCCTTCTAAGAAACTGTGGTCTAATTTGAAGCAGTTTGGCGTACGCGGAAAGGGTTTGCCACCTTGTGACTTGAATACTGATGATCTTAATATTTATTTTACTACACCCTGTAATATTTCCTCAACACACCCGCCCCTAATATCAGTTTGAACGGGGAAGGTCACAGCACTTTCATTTTCCGATGTGTATCACATGAAGAGGTTTTCAACGCATGCATGTCCATTAGGTCCGCACCCACCGGGTCAGACGATATTGCACCATTATTTTCCAAATTGTTATTGCCTGTAATTCTTGACAGTTTAGTTTATATTTTTAACTCTTGCCTCACTTTCTCTGAGTTTCCCCAAATATAGAAAAATGTTATTGTTATACCTTTGGCTAAATGTTCTGCACCAAAGTCAGCCTCCGATTATCGGCCAATAAGCTTACTTTGTTATCTTAGCAAAATTCTCGAGAAATTAATGAGCTCACAGATTCTTCAGTATGTGTCGGATAATAAGCTCATTTCGAAATGGCAGTCCGGTTTTCGTTCTGGCCATTGCAGTGAAACTGCCTTGTTGAAAGTTTCTTCTTCTGGACAGTGATTTGTAAACAGCGTTAGTACTCCTCGACTTCACTAAATCATTTGATTCCGTCGAACACAGTTTACTTTCATCGAAACTGCAAAAAATGTATAATTTTTCTCATTCCTCTTCTAGAATGATTTCAGATTTCCGTTTCAACCGCTCTCAGCACGTTAAAGTTGGGGATGCTAAATCGAAGTGGATTAGCGTCAAATGTGGTGTTCCGCAAGGCTCATTTCTTGGGCCGCTTCTCTTTAGCTAATTCATAAATGATCCTAATGCTATTATTGAAGACGTGAACATCCACATGTATGCTGATTATGTTCAGATATATGTATCTTGTCCAGTTAGATTAATGGAGGGCTGCATACATCGAGTTAACCGTGATTTAATAAATATATCTGATTGGGCCACTAGCAACCGACTCTTGTTGAATCCCCTGAAGTCTTCTTGTATGGTCTTCTGTAGGAGTGATCTTGTGTTTTCAGATCTTCCCTCTATATATCTCAATGGAGTACTTTTGCCTTATGTCAGGAAGGCTAAGAATCTTGGTGTTTTTTTCAATAGTAAATTGGAGTGTTGTGACCATGTTAATTCCTTATTACAAAAGATATATGGCGGTCTTCGATTGCTTCATCTGTCGAGTAGTCTGCTCCAGGTTGAGTTAAACCTAAAGCTAGTTAAGGAACTGCTAATTCCACATTTCACTGTCTGTAGTACAATTTATTCGCAGCTTGACTCTGTATGCAGTCGTAAGTTAAATGTAGCTTTTAATGATTGCGTACGTTTTGTTTATGGTTTAAAACGTCAGGATCACGTGTCTGCTTAAAGAAATTCTGTACTAGGATGCTTTTGGATACATACTTAAAAATTAGATCATTAGTTTTACTACGAAATTTGATAATCTCTAAGTTCCCTTCGTATTTATTTAGTCACTAGCACTTTTTGCATTCGTCCCGACATGTAAGTTTTCTGATTCCTCGTGCACGTTATGTTGTTGGGCAACGTTCTTATTTTTCCGTTATTTCTCGTATATGGAATTCCCTTCTGGTTAATATTAGAGGGAAATCTTGGACATCTGATTTTAAGAATGAGCTGAAGCGTTTCCTGAATTCTTCCTAAACTAAAATATGCCGATGACACAATTTTGCTACGTAGCTTAGAATAAAATTAAATTCTGGTCTTTTCAATTTTATTTTTTATTTTTTTATTTTTATTTTACTATTATGTAGATTTTTTTTTCAATCTATTTTGATCTCTTAGTTAGTTGCAATTATTATAGTTTTATTTGTTCTTAAATTTAATTTTTATTTTTTTTCTCTTGCATTATACATATTATGTTTTGAATTCCCCATTTTCACTGTACTATAAACAGATGTAATCTTTTGTACAAATCCTCGAATAAATTATTGTTATCTACGAATCCTAATTAAAGCAGTATCCATGGCCAAGCTCCCTTTGCTATAACATCATTACATAGTGGTTGATTTTACAGCTCGTATCATAATTCCTGAAACGATTTTCCCGAAGACATGTCAAAGTAGCTCCAGTTCAGTTTACGGTATGTATTGAAAATATTGTGTCTAAAAGAAGGTAAATTTCAGAAAAAATTGTTATGATCCAAACGTATGTCAATGAAATGCAGAAAACCTTATTATGCAACATTTTCTTTTATGTGTCCCAAGCTGCTGGACAATGTGATCGCATTCGATGTCGAAATTGTTTTTTACAAAATATGCGAAGTTTTGCCATCAGAATGCCATTTTTGCCTGGTCGATATTTTTTTTCCGAAGGCCATTGGATAGGTTTTTGTTGTACACTTTGAGCTTTCACATGCAATTTAATTTAATTTGTATACAGTCGAAACTGTCATACTACTTTTAATCGAAAAAAATGCTTGGGGTCGCGATTGATACATATGTAGCAGTAAAAGGATGAAAATTCAAAGTATTAAAAGTTCACTATGGCTCTGCCATTTTCATATACACATCTGTGTTATATCTGTCTACAGTAATATAGTTTCATCTATTCCATGAAACTGATTGGCTGGCATTCAAGGAACTCCCATGATACATATCTAAAATAAATAAGTGAACATACAAATATAAACAGAAAAACTCATTTAATGATAATAAATCAGATTATTTGTGCGCACGTTAATTATACAATATCTACACAAAAATAGAATATCCTCCAATATCCTCATACGTAAAATCATCATTATATCCTGAATGTTTCATTGCCGAAGGCCTCACTCCAATCGGTTGCATGCTCGATAGAATTAATGTGGCTACAAGTGCCGAGATTTATGATTAAGTATCTTCCAAACATGATCTATGGTACATAGATACATACAAACATACAAATATATTACGTAAATATTGTGGAAACATGTTAGCATTTTGTGGTAAAGAAGAAAAATATATAAAGAAAAAATGGGATATATACATAATGAGCAAAGTATAAAAATTTAATTAATTTTGCTGGGAGGTTTATTTGTTCATAATCATAAGATCCTTTTTGGAGTGTATTGATATGGGAAAATTGTACTGCCCAACTTCATATAAATCGTAACTAGTAACTTTGGTGGCAAATTGGTTCGCCTGAAATCAGGAGGTAATTGAAAAGGACTGGTTGGTCGACTTTGTTAGAACAGCTAAATCAAATAAATTCTGATATCGATAGTATCTGGTATGCCATCAGCGTCTATTATGAATACAAATTATATCTAATGTAATTCAATCAAATTGGATTAGTGTAATTTCTTCTTTACCTTTGTTGGTTACCGGTTGTTATTTTTTTTAGAATTCGGTAGAATTTCAAAGTATGTTTCTGCGCTAAATGTTTTGTTTTCCATTTCCAAAATCCATCCAGAATTGTTCAGTCACGTTGTCTGATATAATTTTATACCTAAAATCAATTACAGGCATACAAATGTTGGGAAAAATAAACCTATTGCGATTACATTTATACAACCATTCCACACCAACCTGTCATACAAACATTATTTTTTTTACTATATATTTGGACACTGTCTGAGAACGTGTGAACGTAGAAAAATAAAATTTCGTACACAATGTTTTCATGAAAATTGTAAATATAAATTTAAAAATCGGCCAAGTACGACGTACTTTTTATTTATTTTTTCAAATGAGAGTAGGCGTCATGTGAAAAAATAATGCTGTCATTTGAAAAAATTATGCCTACTTATGATATTAATAATGAATGAGAATAAAACGAGGAAGAAAAAGTGGAAAAAAATCACGTTTGTTGTATGGGGGTCTATTTTTAATTTAATTTTAATTATTTGTAGTTATAGCGACAATAGAAATACACTGTGAAAATTTGAACTGTCTACCTACCTATTACGGTTCATGAAATACATCCCGGTGACAGACAGACGGACGGACGGGTTCCCGTTTTTACCCTTTGGGTACGGAACCCTAAAAATGGACTTAATTCGGAAACTCGTTTATCACGTTGTTGAGGTTTTTCACGTATACTGGGAAAATGATCAGTCCTATACGTTATTATTGTACTGAAAAGTTTTTTAGGATATAAAATCTTGGTTATAATCAATTTTGCTGTCCGACGAACCATTCTAGAGATATAACCGAAAAATCACATAAACAGTCAAACTTGCCGGGAAAACCATACGAAATTAAATACGGACGTATTTACCATTTTGAAAGTGGTACAAGTCCAAACAAAAACGTTCACTGTTAGGTTCTATAAATGTTTTTAAATTGTATTTTAAATGAATTTAATAAACTAAAATATTTCAATATTTCATCGTAAAAAAAATGGAATTGCACCACTTTCAAAATAAACGGCTCAATTGGTCTTGGACCAATTCTATCATTTTTCCTAGTATGTCACAAATCATTTGACATCTTTTCATTTTAGTTTTCTGTTAATAAAAACTTTAAGGTTAGTTTTCCTGCTGCTTCTCAAAGTTCCACATATATATATTGGTATGATTTTTTAATAAGGAACTTGCGAAATCAGCACTAATGCAATAATTATTCATATAGACTATATGTGCTTCACAAGTTCACTAACCATACATTCATGTCCATCCTTGGTATTCTATTGTATTTCCCCTCAATAAACAATTAAATTTAAGATGAATCCTTGTGCTGTATATATTTTATAAAATCTGAGACCATATTTTTGTGCTTGTACGGTATATATTGTCGAAAGCATAATCTGCCTCTCCAAACATCATAACTTTATCCATAGATATATATTATTTTAGTTTTAATGTGATCCAAAAAGTTTTGAGTTTTATACAATCTTACGGTTGAGTAATCTGGAAGAGTGATATAAAAGGACATGCACCATAAAATACTTTCAAAATTATTACGACTCATGATTCCGCCGAAAATCGGATGATGATGATAATACAGTTCATTTGTACTACAGTACAACTGCAAGAATGGCATATGCATAGATAGACTGATAGACAATTGAAAATGAGATGAAATTCACAATCCACATTTGCGACAATTTCAATTTATATTAGCATAGATTGTTGTCTTATATATTCATCACGCAGTCGTGAGCATGATAACACGTGAAATTTCGTCATTACTTTTTATCTTGAACTGTACGAATGCGGAACAGTTTACCATCTTCTATCTTTCCTCCCGCATTCAATTTGCGAAACTTTAAGAGCGACTTTCATCCCTTAATATCATATCATATCCCCTAATCCTTTCTCTATCTCCTTTCTACTATGCTGTGCTTTGCATATTAGGGTTTTCCCTCAGCTTGGCTTAATAATATAAAAGAAAAAAGCAAATGAAGTTTAAACAAACCCTCCCAAGGTATGAATAAGTGAGTAATACAAAAAGTAAAGATTGAAGTAAATAACAATTATTGTATTTTGGAGGATAAACATGATCCAATTAATCATGAAATACAGTGTTCTATCCTTGGTGTGTTCTGCGTTTTTTTCATTCAAAGGCCCGTCAGCAAATTCCTGCCACAGTAGCATGCAACGTCGCCATTAACTGAAATGACTACGAAGGACGGACAACAGTACTTTTACAGATTTTCATAGGACGGGGTTGCAGATATGTACGCAAATTGAAGGAAAAGGAAATTTATTAGATTTATGGGAAATACAGCGCTGGGATGTAGGCATATATATATAAAACAAATATGCTAGACATACTGTATAGTGGATGCAACTTGTTTTCTTCCCGGCTGAACTCTACCCTCGCAAAAATAAATTAAATTCCGACTTTGTAATGCGGTATCACTCATATTACTGTGTATTGCTTCCATACAAAACCATAATGGGTCATAAAATAAACAGCACATTCATGATAAAAAGCAGCTATAAATTGTCGTTAGGAACCTTATAAATACGTTGAACGAAGATACTTTCTGAAGTTATAGTGTTGCAAACACTTCTGTCCGGATTTTATCGTCCATAATTATACTGTAAAGGTTTCTGTCAACTAGATCCTTTACTAGACACAAATGTAATTATTTTTTCAACGAGGAATGGCAATTTTTGAAAGCTAGTGATTTTTTACATTTTGATTTTCTTAATTTTATTTTTATTTATTTGTTTATTGTTGCTTTTTCTATACTTAAGAGTTATAGACAACTGTAATCAGTCATTGACTACTAGCTCACTACTTTATGAAATGCACACAATTTAAATAAATGTGTGAAACCTAAGTTGATTGTGAAACTAACGGAATTCACCTTAGATCTATTTTGGTATATATTTGAAAATTGAAACGCAAAATATTATTGTACGAGCGAATATGGAATTACATAACGCTTTGCCTTTATTCATATTGAAGGTATACGAGCAATATCACATATATATATATGTATACCTATAAGTATACCAACATCCCCTTCCAATTAGGAAAATACAGGAATCCTGGAAATTCGTTTTAATAAATCAAGTATAACCTTTCATTTGACATATACCTAGATACCTAAATACATACCAAGTAAAGTAGGAATTGTAATTAATCATGAGGGACAAAACCTTTATTGACTTGATTCAGTTTGGGTTTTTGCTAATGCTTAATCGATATGCCTTTCAAATGCTTCATCAGAAAGTTGAAGGTAATACGAGTACCTGCCTACCAACCCATAATAAAATTCAGAAAGTTATTTCGAAAAATTTCATATTCTTTTTGTTAAAAGTTTTTAAGACGCCCTATTAAATATTAAAGGAGGTATGTAGGTAAGTTAACAACAGAACCTTTTTTATAATAAACTCTTGAAAGCTTTTCAAGGGTACGATTTCCCTGTATTTAAAAAAAAAAACTGTCAACAGCATTTTCAAAGGAATTGACATTTACTGTAATTTTTATTCAATGAATAATGTAAAGTAAAAAAGAAAATTCTTTCTTGGAAATGCCCAAAGGAACGTCCATTCTTATTTTTCAAAATGCGTAACAGTAAGTAAAAATTTGTTTTGTTGAAAGAAAGAACCAAAAAACTACTTTTTTTTTATGTATAATGACGAACACACTGACTATTTTTCAGAAAATTATGTATGAACACGAACCTTTGTGGGTGGTTCAATCTAACATTATTATTTAAGCTCTTTAAAGCCATACATATATTATAAACTGCTATTAGTATCAATAGGAAGTTAAAATTTAGGAACAATTTGGACTCACAATAAAAATTTTACTAAACTTAGCACACCAAGGTAAGTTGAAAAAACAGAAAGAGCTCTGTTTCAGGAAGGATATACACTAGCGAGCAATAGGTTACGTCAAAATATATTTTTATTATTTTCCAGAACTATACACAGGTAGGAAGAAATCATTTGAAAAGTTTTGCGAGGCTCACAATTCAATTTAATTCAATTAGGGTAGAGTAGAAAAGATCTGAGATCTTAACCTAGTATATATAATATTAGAGGGAGAAAACTACAATGAACTAAAGCTAACTTGTTTAAGGTAAAGATATTAAAAGGAGTAATGAAAACAAGAAACAAGAAAAAAAAGACAATGTTACCGAAAAACGAATTGAAAAGAAAAGGTAAAAATAACCAAAAGAGACCCAACACTCTAGGAGAGTAGGTAGTCGTAGAATAATAAAAGTGTGGAAGTGATAAATAGAGTAATGCATGCCCAGTAAAAAGTACAACGAGTTCATCTCGTGGAGTCTAGAGTATAAAACAATTAAATAAAAACAGAAAGTGGTGAGTGCTAGGCTTAGATTTAGTTGTAGATTGTTTTGAGTGTTTTTATGTGAAATGAGTGCTTAGAGAAATCTCATGCCGGTGCGCTTATCACGGCGAGATGTGAGCAGATGTTGGGGAAAAGTCTCACGTCGGTGCGCTTAACACGGTGAGATGGTTGAGGATTTATTCAGGGATAATGCGCGGCCGGCGGTGTTAGACACGGCGTCATATTCTTATGTCCTCAAGCCCCCCAATTACGCCAAAGGTTGATTATCACGACGGTGCGCTTAACACGGCGATAATTTGATCTGGAGAATCCCTTACCAATTCACTGCCATCAACAACGCATGCGATATTTGGTATTCGGGTTTTCTATACACGGCGTAAGTTTGAATGCAAGTGTGAATGTACCTGTACGGTGCTCACTGAGTTTTAATTACTCAAACTTTGCCTTTATTTCCCTTTTCAGAGGAGACAGGTCAGCAGGTCAGGAAGGTAGACGCAAAAAGGAACGAGTACCCTGACCCCTGAATCTTGAACAATTTTAGTTGTATGTTCACAAAATAAAAATGCATTTTTATAAAGCAAGAATTTTTACCTAGTTTTAATAACAAGAAGAAATAACAAGAAAAGCTAAAATTAGCAGAAGATAACAAAAATTACTAATTAATTAATTAAATTTAATTGATATCTTTTATTAGCTCAACGTGTCACCACCAAAGAGAAGGAGATGAATATAATAATAAATTATCATTCGTTTAAGTCACAAATTAGACGCCTGAATAATACATTATTCGCAATCGCATTTCCGGCCAGTGTAATAGCTCGTCGTTATATTTGTGCACTTCAAATGAGCTTCCCTCTTGCATTTTCCGAAGAGGGGTTCTTCTGCGTTTTTTTTTTGCGTACATCTTCCTTTAGCTGGTGTTTTATTGGCAGACTTCCTTGGGATTGGTACTGGACGTTTTTTTGGCATCTTCGACACACAAGATCACATGCTAGCCAACTTTGACTTCAGAAATTGGCCAACCTTGACGACAAACGCCATTGCCGCATCGCATTAAACCACAAGCAAACGAGTTACAGAATTGAGTTTTCCTGTTGGTATCTGTTTAAAGTATGAACCATACAACACATTCACAATGCTTACCTTGCCGATTGCACATTTTTGCTTCACTTTCTGGGCATATTCACTAATGCTAAATCTTGAAACTTCAAGCCACTGAGTGTACAACACATGCTTTGCGTTCACGCTCCAAATCTGAAAGTTCGTTGTAACTGAGAAACGTTTTGCCGTGCTTGCATATTAGCAGCGCTAGTGTGTCAAAACTAAAAACCTGCAGTTAGCCGGTATAGATGACAGGACAACCCCAGTGACATTTCCGTATTAAAATATGACTTCCTTCAGATTTTGTGTACAGGTCCTATAAATCAAATGAATGTTAAGAAGGTTGTACCTATTTCGACGAGTCGGTTGTCTGTAGTCGACGTATTTCAGGGTAGGAAACGCCACAGAGGTTGTTGAGTCGACTTGTTGATCTGACGTAGCTGGTGAAAGATGAAGAGATCTCGCGTAGTTGTTTAACCTTAAGATAAGACTGCTGCTGCTAGCTCCTGTTGTGTTCCTGTAGCAATTCTTGAATTTGCCACAGGAAGTAGATAGAAGTTCAGCCTTAAGCCAAGTCTGTATAATATAGGATAGCTGCTGCTAGAGTGCCGGTAGTGTTTCCGTAGAAATTCTTGCACTTGCACAGGTAGTCGATATGTGATCTTGACGCCACAGGCTTCTTAAGATTAACTTGAGAGGCTTCTTATTAGAGTCCTCAAACTGTAGAGTTGGCCGATCAGTGTTGAAGGACGTGCAGGGGCGGATTTGATAACTTGGCCGCTCTAGGGTTATGGATGATGCCTCCCCTCTACTCCCTGTAAAACAAGAAAAGTGGCAGCAAAATTACCAAATAATCCAGTACTAATATATGTAGTCTGTAGTGGAGCAAAATTAAAATGATGCGCTTGAACTTGGAGTAAACTATAGTAGGCAAAGATCCAGTTCGATGATCCAAAATTTGTAATCTCCATACATGTAAATTTATTTTTCGGGGTGCTACCCAGTGCGAAAAATTCATAGCTTCGGAATGGTAAGACCAAAATCGGAAAGTGTGCGAAAGAGCCAGAGTGAAAAATAACTCCCCACTTTTTAGGATTTTCTTAAGCTTGAGCTGCACTGTCATTTTGAGTTAGTTAAAAGTGGATGACGATTTTCTGAAGAGTGGGGAAGGTGAGTGATGTATAGTTAATTATTATTAATAAATATTTCAGTACTTTTGTTAATTGCGTCAATTTGCGAGTAAAACAAGCTGTTCAAGATCTATATATAAGAGCCTCCGGATAAACGCTGCCATACTTCACCAGTCCCAAATGAACTCAGTGCTTCGAGCAGAATATATTTCTGTCCTGTTCGATATTCAAAAGTTAGGGTGAGAAGTTTTCTATTTGAGGGAGGAAACGAAGGCTTTGAACAAAGCGCAAAAGATACCCTTCAGCTTAAGCGATATACTTCCTTCGTTGCTTACAATTTCAAAAGAAGACTTAAGAAGTCTCGAAAATAAGTGGAATAGATGTAGAGGCTGCCGAAACATTGGTACGCATGGACCCTTTTGGATGGTTGGCTCTGACTATATCCATCAGCAAGCATGGACGACACAGAAAAGCGCCTGAAAGCAGTAATTTTATAATGTAAATGCTGATTCAATTAATCTTTGCATTCTATTGATTTTCCGAACTGGCAAAACTCAAATCTTTAAAATGTTTTAACGTCATTATTATTTCTTTGTTTCCAATTTGAATATAATATTGCTTATGCAAAACATTTTTCAAAAAATTTTCAGTTTTTACC
Organism: Dioctria linearis; assembly: GCA_963930735.1. Classification (NCBI taxonomy): domain Eukaryota; kingdom Metazoa; phylum Arthropoda; class Insecta; order Diptera; family Asilidae; genus Dioctria; species Dioctria linearis. The sequence goes on along the minus strand of OZ005741.1, from coordinate 206,489,953 downwards.
AGTTCGGAACGCATTGATATATATTTCCCAGAATTTGGTATGAATTCCTTAGGATTTTAATCGGAATTCAGATATGAAGCTTGACAATGTTATTTTACCTTATGCGTAATCCCAATATGGGGGCAGAGTACACCTCCTTTTATTCCACAAATGGGGTTTGACCTGACTGAGGGTAGAGTGCGCACAAAAAACACTTTAATCACTTTGTCTTTTTTTCTTTTTATTTCACAATACAATTTTCAATTTTACAATTCTATTACACTTGTTTTCTTTATGCCGGCTATGTTCCGCCGTTATATTAAACTAACCAATACTTTACACTCTTTTGATAATTCTATTTTTTTTACGTTTACTAAAAATTATTAACTTTACAACTTTACAAATTATTCTTAATACTTTTGCCGGCCGCACCGAGCCGAACCCGACGAAAAACCCAAAAATCAACTCTGAAACCGACTGTCGAAAACTGACTGCCTCGAGACTTGAAATTTCAAATCTCAAGTCTTCTTGTTCGGGATAGGAAAATGCTTAATTAGCATTCCTACCATTCCTATTCTGAGAGAATTATCGCGACGGACGATGTTTGAGATGAAATTTGATATTTTCATAAATATCAAACCATCGTCTTGCTATCGTGACAATTTGCTGATAAGAGCTTTTTTGGTGAAGACTTGATCGTTTCAGTCTTCACCGACGTAAACTTTCATGCGCCCGATATGTACTTATGAATATATAGTTAATAGTTCAAACGCGGTAATAAATGAAAAAAAAAAACAAGTAAAATTCAAAGCAATGAAACACTCAGAAGTGCACTTGACACAATGTATTTTAGTTAATTGCAATTTAATTTTATTACAAAAATACCATCTACGTACTACTGAAAGAATTACATTTATCGCCGACGAAATTGAAAGAAAGACTGCCCCTCTGGCTTTACCTAAGCTTTGATCAAGCTTTTTCTGCATTTAGGGAAACGTGATCGTGCAATGTGAGTTTGAGGAATTTTTGTCGAAACTCTGCGAACTTCCCGTGCTGCGGTGCGATGCCAGCTAACTTTATGCTGAGGTAAGTGTTGTTTTGCGGGAATATTTTTATAAGTTGTGAATGATGAAGTTTTATGCCGAGATAAACGGTTTTCTGTGGGAATATTGAGGATTTTAGCTGAACGGCGAAGGTTTTTCGTGTGGTGATGTAACTATATATACATGCATATCGTATTTACGGCAAGTCTTACTGAAGGTAAGATTTGTCGTGGGGCTTTTTTCTATCGAAACGACTTGGGATAAATCTTAAAACTTTTATTTTTCCCAATTCGTTTTGAGGGAAAATATTTGTTATTTGTTTCGAAAGAATTTGAAGACATTGCTGATGGCAATTTCTTCGTCTTGGAAGTAGATAAGCTAATCATGTTTTAAGCATGGTTAGCTTATATATATGAAAACATTTAATAAATTTAAATTGTTTTATATTACCCCTTATAGGTAATTTAAGCGAAATATTGGGTATACAGCAACAATTTCCTTTAGGAAATCTCGCAAAGAATTTGTTCGGAAAATGTTTAAGAATCCGAAATTTTTTTAATTTTTCTTTAAAAATGCTTAGAAAAATTCCGAATTTGGCACACTGGGTATGGTTCACAGCTTAGATCATATAACAAAAAGGATAGGCTATGAGGAAGAAAAACTTAAGCATTTTTCTTCATGTGGTAGAACCGCATCGATGTATTGGAAGTAGTAAGCTACGATATTATCACACGGGGCATATATTTTAGTAGGTGAAGAAATTCAATAGAAGAGATCCCATTATATCGCATAATTTGTAAATTAGTTTTCAAGTTTATAATTTTATAATATTTCTATAACTTTTTAAATTTTTAAGAATTTTCCTAGTGCCCCATTTATTTTCTGACAATATTTTTCGGCGTTGACTTTGTATGGCTGTTGTAACTTAGGCGACAAAGACAATTCAATTTTAAACAAATAAACCGGAATTGGAGAAATTTAAATTTTCTTGTCACGGCTGTTTATTTTATAAATATTTCACTGTTATTTTATTTAAAACACTATAATTTATTATTGAAAGAATTAAACTTGCCTGAAAAATGATTTGCTAAGAGATTATCTCCGGTTGTTTCTACAGCAGAGCACTTCATCACGATAATTCAATACTCCGAAGTCTCGATTATATAAAGTCTCATTCACAAACTCTTGTTTCTCACTGTTATTAAGTATAAACCACTTCTATAATACAAAATAACTAAAAGAAAACCGAAATCGTTTTTATAAAATCTGAGATGTCAGAAATAAATCAGATTTGTCATTTCCTCTCCGTGTCGCAAAAAAAAAAATGCTTAACACACGCCCACGAATTTTACACAGCATAGCGTATCCTTCTTGTTATATGATCTAAGGTTCACAGAGGGTGAAACTATTAAAAAAAAAATCTCACCAAGTTCTGCCGCCGCCGTAAATTTGCCGCCCTAGTCCCGGGCCTACTCGGCCTATAGGGAAGTCCGCCCCTGAGGACGTGTGACAGGTAGTCTAAGGTATGGTTAAGGTTTCTTGATGAGTAACGTATAGACGAATACTCTTGTAGTATCTGTCTCGGTAAGAACAGTGCTCTGTACTCCTAGATTGAGTAAAGGCCAGAAAGATACTCTAGAAATGATTGTATATATATTTCAAACGGGGCAGTCCCAATGACAGTCCAGTTGATGTTGCTGTATGTCGAACAGTGCACAGAAAGTGTTATGTGATATGCCCAGCTCGGTACGAGTTTTGATCGAAGCGGAACCTGATTAATTGGGCCAGTTACTTCTTCTGATAATCTCGAGTGCGTGATAATGCTATCCGGTGCACAGGCGTATAGGATGTAATACAATCCGTTTTACCGTTACAGGTCACGGGAAGTCGGAGATGTTAACAGTATTAATATTTATTGGCGGCATAGGTGTCGTGTTCCGTGAGAAATTACCAGGAGTCACTTTTCTTATACTTCATGTTAGAACCATAGATTTAAATCTAATCCTCCGAAAGAATACCTGGAGGCAATTCTGAAAGAAATAATTTCAATATAAAGGAGGGGATTTCACGAGTTCTGCCCGAGATCTTCTTAGCTGTCTTTGTCGAAGTAAAACTAGTATTTCCTTAAAGGTGAAATTTAATTAGTTTACTGCCAGAAACTTCTATTGACTTCTTGTTATAAAATTGTTGCTTGTTTGCTGACATTAGACATACTAATCAATAACATCGTTTTTTTTCAGTTTTTCTACATTGATTCATAGCCTACCTAACTACGGCTTCCTATGACCAGCAAGGTATGACTTGCATGCATTTTGGAGATTGAATTCACGGTTTACAGGTTGGCTCGACAAGTGTTCGGAAATAACCCAGCCGATACAGACACGTCGCCACAAATGAATGAATGAATGAATCTTATTTACAATGATAATTTTTGGTATTTTGTACTTATCGATTTCACGATAGAAAGAAAGATATGACAGAAATCAAATATGTTTGATTGATTGAAAATATTGCATTGCAGTTTCGTAGTTTTTCTCACTAGTTTGCGAACTTATCGAGTCGGTGTAAAAAATGATTTTGAATACTTGTATTTAATCCAAACAGCAGGTACAGAGTAGGTAGAAAGTTTTGAGACCTTGTGTGTTCCAATAATTTTAAAGTTAAGAGAATAACCTTTATGCATTTGCACCTCTGATAAATACCCTAATCAAGGAGATAGCTGATGCAATATATCTATAATTATTTGCTAATTTATGAAGTAGATAGCTACGAGCAACAGCACTATCGAAGGCCTAAGGGAAGTCCAAGAAAAGTAAAATGCTTAAATCATTATCACTCATGGCTGCCCTAGAGGGTGATTCTGATCTTTTGTCGTACTATTTACTATTTAGCCGTGTTTTTTGGACCTATTTTTTTCGCACATTTTCTTATAACACAGTTCAATTTGTATATTTACTATTATCTACCATAAAATGAACTATAATGAATTTTCGATGAACAAACATAAAAAACACACCTAAATATACGACAAATTAGTCAACTACTTAAGAGCTTGTGAAAAAGAATTTATAATGTGGTAAATGGATATTCTACACCTAATTAGAGCAATCGAGAGACGGCATGATTAGATCATTGAATAACGATCTTGACAATATTCTCGCTTGGGGCAAAGTGAATCGCGTTCGAATTCAATGCATCTAAGACCCAAAGCTGTCTCATCTCATTAAAACAAGACCATCACTTAACCACTCCCGTTTCGTTTGATGGTGCATTAATTTTTGATTCACCGTCACTAAGCATTCTTGGCATTAATATTCCCAGTAAGTTAAGCTGGACAGATCACATCTTCTCGGTTGCCAAAGAAGCATCAAAATGTCTTGGTTTTTTGAAAAGGTGTAAGAAATGTTTCAGCCCATCAAATATAGCGCTCCTCTACAAGTCCCACATCAGACCTAGAATGGAATACAATTCCCATATCTGGGCCGGGGCTGGTCGCACAGCCTTAGCTTCATTGGATATTGTCCAAAAGAGAGCCTGCAAGCTCATTGGCGATGTGGCAATTACTCGTCATATCGACTCGCTCGAGCACCGTCGCAATGTTGGATGCCTTTTGCTCCTTTATCGCTATATGCATGGTCAATGTTCTGATGAAATATCTAGTCTGATCCCTTGTAGAATAGTTCCTGCACGCAATACTCGCGCTGCATCCCGTGCTCATCCTTTTACCCTTCAAATTACCTTCGGCCGTACAGTAAAATTCCGTGATGCTTTCTTATCCCGAACTGTGCGAATGTGGAACAGTCTACCATCTTCTGTCTTTCCTCCGGCATACAACCTGCGAACGTTTAAGGGCGACATACATCGGCACCTCCGCCGCTCTCCTCAAATCCCTTAATCCTTTCCCTATCGCCTTCCTGCCACGCTGTGCTTTGCATCATAGGGTATCCCCTGAGCTTGGCTTAATAATATAAAAAAAAAAAAGTGCTTAAATTCAATAATATATTTGAATTTGTAATAATGATTTTTATAAAAACGGATTAAATATAAAAACATAAAAAAAATGAGAGGCCGTAAATAACTGTAATTTTTGGCAATCAGCTAAAAAAGTCCCATAAAGTCTGAATTGTTTGTTTTTTTATTTTATTTGTAATTCTGGTCAATTTAAGAATTTAATTGAGAGACTAATTATAGCTCTAATTATTTGGAAAACATTGATATGAATAATAGGCCAGTTCAAGAAGACTCAATTCACATTACTACCAACAGTTATTAACATTTAACAGAATTTTGGGTAAGGTAAATTAATAATAAATTTAATTTCGCAATCATCATTGACGTCCGGAACATGCAAAAAATTTGGAAAATGAAAAGTTTTTATACCTTTTATAAAGAATATAAACTCTTAACATTTCTTATGTACATTGTAGGTACATATACATATGTATGTATGTATGTTACATACGCAATAGAATTTAAGATGCCTTGGCAGTACGTAATCTGTGCTGGACCTTATTATTGAACTAGAGTCGATCAGAATAAAACCATAGAGTGTTGAGGTTCAAGCCGCTCGTGCTCTTCGGTATCTTAATAGAGAAGCGGCCGTCGAAGGAAATTAGGTTCACCTTAATTTCAATACCAATAAAAGTTATGGTTTTTGTTTTTATATTTTAGAAAACAAAAGCCTTATATTTGTTTTTATTCTTTAATTTTTCACACACTTCTTTTAATGAAAATTTTCTTTGATGTATTCTTATCTTTTAACAATTTGTTTCTTATAACTCCCTTTTAGTTTTTCCTCCTTTAATTTTTACAATAATTTTATTATATTGCTTCTTTCGCTTTAAATAAAAATCGCTTTATCTCCACCGAATACTTTCACTATTTTTTTCGGGTTCTATACACCGCGGATTTCAAAAAACAATTCCCCGAGGTTTGGTGGTCTTGCACCCAGGTACCCACGATTGCTTGCAAAAGCTTTTTCTTTTTTCTTTTGCTTTCTCACGACGATGAAAATATCGTACGTGAGAATATGCGAATTTTTCAAGTGCACTCAATTTGTGCGACGAAAAATGATATACGATCACACGGCATGTATGTAGGTATATCGTGTGAGTTGAGTGCATATCTGATAACGAAATGCAAATGCATTTTTAAATGCATTTGAACATTTTTTTTGAAGGCAAATGAGAAATTTAAATGATTTAAATCGAAATTGAAATTAAATTGATTTTTCGTTTTCAGGGTCATTTCTACGATACATCAATATATTGCATAGGGCAATATATTGATGTATTCACCTTATGGTTGTGATTCGGGGCATTGGGCACCTGAGTCACGACAAGAGATGAAAGAAAAATTAAACACAAATTCAAGAAATCGATAAAACAGTGGATGAGCGCAACTTCTTCATAAAGGTACTATACAAAAATTTGTTTTTAACTACATATATTTGACTGGCTAAGAAATGAGAATTCATTGAACTTCAGTAACTGAAATTTGGTGTACACTTGATAGGTATGTAGAATATTGAGAACAAAATTCTGTATAATTATGACATATGAGGGATTTTTTGAGTTGCCTTTATTCGCTTTATTGTCAAAGTGTACACGACTTTTTACAAAACTTCACTTAACTGTCAAAGTGATTAACTTGTGTCATTTTCTGTTCATTTTTAGTTCACCATAAGCTGAATGAATTGAATAATAATGAAAAGGATGAAGAAAAGCAATTCATTCTTTAGGCATATATTCTGACACTTAAATACGACCAAAGATCAGAATCGCCTCCTGATGTCCATGGTAAACTTTAATACTGCAGTTTGACAACTACGAAAAGTGCAGAATACAGCTGGCCAAAGAGTCAGAAGTCTGCACACCTCTGCTCAATCAATACACGAGCTTTTCCAGCACAGGAAATATAAGATGCTTATGGGGCGAAAGTCACCAGGTTATTTGGCATTAGTTTTTTTCGGGATTGACAGAAGTAGCAGTCTTCCAAATACTGGACAAAGTAAATGAAGTTAGGCCGTTATTTAAAATATGAAGAAAGTACAAGGTAACAGTCTATTATTAGGCGTGTTGGGAGGGAGTCAGGCACAATCGTATCAGACTTCACTGAAAAAACACGAGAGAAATCATCTTCTACAGATCTATTCAACGAAAATAAAAACAATTTTCTGCGAAGTAATGTGGACCTTAAATGTCATGGGAGTTATCGAAATTGTTTGTAGAAGGAATGCCAGGGCACAAGAGTAGGTACTCATTTAAGACACCACCCAAACCCAAGTAGCATATTAGATCGTCAAATAATCGTGGAAATGTATGTACGACAATACGTTTTACAATTACGACATCTTGAATACAATACGATTCTCTTAAGATATCTGTATAAAGTATATATCTGTAAAGTGGGAAATTTTATTCAACGTTATCACAACGAAACCAGAAGTTATTACAATTGTTACCCGACACAATAAACGATGCTATATAAAAATATTCCGATGTCGTATACACTGCAATAGCACTGATATACATATGACATCATAAAAACATTGTTATAACGCAAATAGGATGTAGTTTATGATTTGGGAATTAGTATATAGGCACGTGTACATACAAATATTTATGGCCTGTGTGAGTTATTTATAATATAATTGTTGTGTTCTTTTGGTTCCGTGCAGTGCACTGCAGAACACAGGAGATTACGAATTGAATTGACTTATAGGGTGCATAGAAGTAGCAAATTTTTTGAAAGCATATAGAGAAAATAATCTAGGTGCCATGACTTTAATTCTTACAAAAGCTGTCAAATTTTGCCGCGAAGTTTATCAAGTTATATTTTGACATTTTGCAAGGATTCAAGTCATGGCAATTTGATCATTTTCTCTATACTTTCAAAACCACTTCTACTTCTATAGACCCTACAAGTCAATTCAATTCGCAATCTCCTGTGTTCTGCAGTGCACTGCAAGGAACCAAAAGAACACAGATATAAATACTTGGTAAATAATATTAATTGCAATTTGCAAGTTTTTGATGGATTTGTTAAATTGAAGAAGATGCAATTGTGTTGATTTTTTTTCTATTACATACTTCGAACAATGGTATATCTTAGTTTTAGCCGATCACATCTAAATTTTTCGCCTTCAAATCATCAATAATCACCGCAATTGCGTTTTAATTTTTTTCGTTCTAAGATAAAACTCAAATCAGTATTCCAGGGCCAATTTGCATTACTTATTACACCCTAGATGAAATTTATAAGGTATACTAAGCTTGTCATTCCGTTTGTAACGCACAGAAATAATAATGGTAGAGCAAAATGGATTGGACACCCATGCATAAAATTAAAAGTTATTTTGATTTTTTTATGTCCGTCTGTCCGTCCGTCCGTCCGTCCATCTGTGCAAGCGCACGATAACTCGAGAACGCGTTCACTTAGAAAGCTGAATTTTTTTACACGGACTGTAAAAAAAATAGTAAAATTAATTTAGAAAATGAGATAAATCGGGCAAAACTTTCGTTTTCCACTATATATTTTGCCTGAGAACGCGTCGACATAGAGAGCTGAAATTTGGTACATAGTGCTTTTATAGTAATAGCAAATAAAATTTCAAAAATGAACTAAATCGGGCGGCCCCTTCTTAGTGTTGCCATATACAAATTTAGGCTTTTTACATAAATGTACATACTGTGAAAACGATCAGTCCTAGACATTTTTATTGAACTTAAAACTTCTTCAGAATACGCAATCAATCCTATAAAATTGCTTATATGATTTTTTCTGTCCGACGAACCGTTCTAGAAATATATGCGAAAAACTACTTCAAAAATCAAACTTGCATAGATCGGTGACCATACGAATTTTTATACGGGTATCATAAGATTTGGTCGTAGACCGATTCTAGCTTTTATACTTGTTATTTCTAAATTTGGGTTTTGGTACTCTTTATGTCTGCGTTTTTTTCAAATAACTCGTCATCTGCAAAAAGCTAGTTTTGAGAAAGCGAGGGAAAAGTCGAAAAAAGTGAGAAAAATTTTTGGGAAATCACCAAATTGTGGTTTTTTTTTCTTTTTCTCACAGGACGTTTTGAAACAAATTTTATTAACAGTATACTGATACTATTTTTCAAAAAATGTTAAATATGGTGGAAAAGTGGCACATACAATGTTTTTCGCTCTCAATTATAACACTTTTTTCGATATACTGTGTGCGAATTAACGACTCAATTGAAGATGAATATTTATTTGAAATCAGTAAACGCTACAGGAGTTCACTTATGCGGTTTATTGAAAAACGAGAAAAATCGCGAAAGCCATGAAATTCTATCAGGCAAAATGACTGGAAATGAAAATGAATGTTGTTAATACTGGTATTGATAAACGCCATCTTTTATTATTGTTGTTAATACATACACAAACAAAAATTGAAGAAAATCAAACAAAACAATGAAAATTAAAAAAAGTCTGAATTTCATTTTAAAATAACAACTTATCTGCACTTGCATTAATTTAAGTTTTTTGGGTACTTAAGTGGTTATTCTTTTGTTAATAATAGTGTAATTGCTATACCAGGGTACGCAGGATTATAAAATATAAAATTTTATGTCGTATGGTATATTTAGTTTAAAATTGTAAATTAAAAAAACCACAGATGTAATGGACTGATAATTTTCATCATTTATGTATGTTCTTCGAGCAATTGTAACTTCTTTCGAAAAACAAACTTCCCCTCTTTCAACTTTTTTCTTTAAAACTTGCTTTGGAAACTAAATACAAAATTGTAAAGACGGATCATTTGGTTTGTTCACATCGTGACCTTATATCATATCTCACAACATGCAGTTTTCAGAAATACACAAACATACACATTAGGTATTAGGTTGGCCCAAAAAACCAAAAGTTTTAACTGTCTGAATGCACATTCAAATTTGTTAGCTAATGTTATTTTAAAGTTCTATGCAAGATTTTAGTGAAATCCATTTAAATCGAAAATGAAGATTTTTTGCTGTTTTGTATCTACTATCGGAAAAACTGTGTCAACATTTTCCTTCATAACTCTCTAATTAGACAAATATTTTTTGATTTTTCTTTGCAATTTAAGGGAACTTAGTTATGATGTTATTGCAGTGAAAATCGTTTTAGAAAATTAAATTTTTCTATTTTTGATAAATTTTTCAAAACGGAAATTCGGACCGGGAACTCCAAATTTTTGATTTGGCTGCAATTTTTTTTTTATTCGGAAAAGTAGTACTACAAGGTAATCTATGTACAATCGGTTATCTTTCTAACAAATATAACTTAAGGGGGTTATGTGGTGTACGAACTGTTCTTAAAATGTGATTTTCGCGTGTGAAGCATTTTTACAAACTACAACAAAGAATTTGTGCCGACTCATTAGAGTATACATACAGACTTACAGAGTTACATACATTGATTTTATACCAATTATTTTCGAGTAAATAGCTAGGTACATACGTTTGCAACCACAAAGATACGAAAAAAACAATCGTAGCTGAAACTTTACTCAAAAGTGGTGCGAAAACGAGTGCATTAATAGCAATCAATATATCAAGTTAAAGCACCTACTGAATAGACCTTTTTTAAGGATTTTGTGATCTTTATATTTACATGTATAATAAATTTCATAGAAACAAGAGATATCTATCTAAAAAAGATATTTGATACCATTACCCAGGCTGTAAAATATTCAGCCCCTGTGAGAATGAGTGTGATTTCTCTGAAAATTATTTATGATGATTAAATAAGGGTATCTACAAAAATACAGACGTATCTTGTACCAAGCATTCAAACAGGCAGCACACACTCATTCCCATATGCCCTCTTTCACAAATTTGAGTTCTATACCTATTAGAGAAACAATAAAATAATTAAGTGGAAAAGAGATCCACATATATCCTCTAAAGGAAAAGTTATTAGAGAAATTCGGGTATAAATAAATAGTCGAGTTTTAGCAAATTTACAAAATAGTCACATAGTTATTTGCTGCCTTGAGTTTTGTAAAACTATGACTACGTGTGGGTATCAGCTGAGTAAATATATATATTTTAAGTTTTCTGAGTGTAGTAAAAAGTAAGTTTTTTAAGTGGTAGTAAAAAGTTACTAGCATAAGTTTTTACTTAGTTGGAAGACTTAAAGAAAATGTTCCAAATGATTGAATTTTGCCTACAGCTAAACACATATTAAATAAGTTTTTGTACAAACATTATAATATCAAAAATGAATATTAAACAAAGTTTAACAGAAGCTGTATTTCATTGTGAAAAACTGTGGAAAACTTGAATGTGACAACAAAAGAAGCAAGGGGCCTGGAAAGAAACCAAAAAAAAATTAGAAGTTCCGAGCGGAGTGTTTATGTCGGAACGAAAAAATATTGGTCCGAGTGTTCCTTAGAGATTTAGTGCCTCAAAAAAAACAAACAGCCTCGATCTTTCAACACTTTCGTTCCTTTATTTGAAATATTTGTAGAATTAACTATTGTGTATTAATTTAAGAACACTATCCAAAAAAGATAAGACACTCGAGAAGAGAGGATACCTTCTTGAAAACTTTCGATGGCAGCATCATATTCCCACAAGTGCTGGTGAACTTCCTCTGCAACAGGATTCATATCGGTATATCTTCCAAATGATGCAGTTAAAAATTCCTCCAACAAAGAATTAATGGTGGATTCAGAAATGTCCAAACTCAATCCTCAGTCTTCACTGGTAGATCTAGGTACTGAACTTGCAGGTTAGCCTACCGTAGAGCTTCTAGTGAAACGCTTCTAACGGCGCTGTTCTCCGGCCTCTCTGTGGTTTCTTTTAAAAAAATGAATAATTGACAACATTCAGTATTATTATAAAAGCTTCTTACAAAATGATGAATTTTTCTGGCAACAGATTTTAAAAACGTCATAACTCTGCTTTTGTTTTCAGGCTTTGACGACACAATAACACAATGAAATCTATAAAAGGAACACAGTTTCTACGGCCCAATCGAAAATAATATTTTCAAACCTTGGAGCTAAATACAATCCGGCTGAGAATGCATCCGAGCTCTTCAGCATATTTTCTCTCTTATGAAGGCGTAGCACAAATACTTTTGCTTTTCTTTTTCGTTTTGTTAAAATATGACACGGGAATTTTATTCGAAAATTTAATCAACACTTTATTTTCACTATTTATAAAATGAATTCGTTCCAACGGAACCATATTTTTAAGTTCTCTCCAGAACGACAGGAACGAAAAGTTACGGGCATGTTTAAGAACAGTTCCCATATCGTGAGCCCTGAAAGAAACTAGTAATAGCCGCAGACAGCTTAATTAAAAGTAAAGTGGTTAAAATTAAAAACCAGTCAAGTGCGTGTCCACGAAGGGTTCCATACCATCGTAAAAGTAAAACAAAAGTTTATTGTATGGGGACCCCCTCTAATATGTAACTTTATTTTATTTTCTACCTATTAAGCCGACTCCAGACGATGCGTATACTTGCCACATAATTTTGATCATGATTTCTTGTATTTATCATATAACTTGAGACTGGGGTTACAGCCCTGTGCAAAATTTTTTGATTACCGTGATTATAATAATATTAACACTGACATATTATATAGTGATTGTGCTAATTTACCTTATACGGACATATCGCAGTTAATGATAAGGTTGAATTACTGAATAATTTGCTCTTACAGCTTTATAATAGGCACATACCTATGCGTAGGAAAATTATTTACTCACAACGTTGTCCTTGGATCACACGTGAGATACATGTTCTTATTGCGGAGAGAGAATTTCTCTCTACCGTATTTATAAAAGCACTCGATGCTCAACGTTACGTCGTCGGTATAAAAGGGTTCGCAATATAGTTACCACCAAAATTCGATCTGCAAAAAGAACATACTACAGTTACAAATTAAACTCCGATTTACCCAGCAGGAAGCTGTGGAATAATATTCGCAAGATGGGCATTGTGGGCAGAGAAAAGCCTCAGTGTGACGCTGACCCTAATACTTTGAATGCATTTTTCATAGCTTCAACTCGCAGTGATTCATCCTTAGAAGAATTAAATGACATTAGGAACGTTGATGGGTTTGCATTTCGTTGCACTGACTACTCCGAGGATCTCAGTGCAATTTTTGCAGTTAAATCAAGTGCAGTTGGTTATGACATAATACCACCCAGATTTATTAAGTTGATCACCCCGTATATATTATTGGAAGAAAGCTGGTATTATTCCAATCCCAAAGAAATCAAATACTTCTGATGTCAATGACTTCCGATCGATTAGTATTTTACCTTTCTTGGTAAGGTTTTTGAAAAACTCATCTTCCACAGGGACATAGCTGCGAAACTGTTCTATTAATAGTCATTACCGATATCTATGAAGCCCTTGACAATGAAAAGTTAACCATACTTGCACTTATAGACTTTAGTAAAGCCTTCGATAGTGTGGACCACATTCGCCTTCTTAATAAGTAAAAGAGAAGTTTCGATTTCTCTTTCTCAGCTGTGAAGCTATTCAGAAACTTCCTATCCTCCAAGCATCAAGCTGTAAAAGTAGGTGACTTATTGTCCACTTTTCGTCTTACCTGTTGTGGCGTACCTCAGAGCTCCATCCTTGGGCCATTTCTTTTTAGCCTATTTATAAATGATCTACCCAATGTGATTAAGGACTCCACCATTCATCTATATGCTGATGAGGTCCAATTATATCTGAGCCGCCCAATTGGACTACCGGAAGAGAAGGCTAAATGATGACTTACAACGAATATACGAATGGTCTCTTGAAAACAAGTTGTTATTGAATCCAAACAAATCTAATTCCATTCCAATATATAAAAGCAACATTGATGCTTCAAGACTACCTCCTGTTGTACTCAATAATACAACTCTATCTTATCGTGACTCTATTTGGAATTTAGGAATACTAGCTTAAGTTGCTACTACTTATATGGCTCGATATTGTACCCGGAGCTTGATTCAGTCTGCCACAGACGGCTCATGGTTGCATTCAATGATTGTATTCGGTATGTATATAAACTGCCCCGTAGCTCCCATATCTCCTTATATCGTAATTGTATTCTCGGGTTTCCGTTAGATATCTACCTTACTCACCGTAACTTGTATTTTTTGCTCAAGCTAATTAAGCTTAAAAATCCTGAGTATCTCTACAGCAAGCTGCAGTTTCTACACTCTCAAAGAGGTATAAATATTTTTATGCCACGCTGCAGATCACAACATGGAGAGCGCTCTTATTTTGTTCAAGTTCCTCGTAAATGGAACTCATTACCTTCAGAGCTTCAGCGCGTGGGCTCCAGCAGTGTTTTTCTTAAATTGTTAAAATCAACCAATTATACCTAAGTGCACATTCTACCTTTATCTATTCTTGAAAACTAACTATGTAAATATAATTTATTTTTCTGTCTTTTTTCGCATTTCTGTTTTTTTTTTGTTTCTTAACTTTTTTAAACTTTCATGTTGTTATCTTGATTAATGATTAGATGTTATTTTTTTTCTTTCTTATTAGTTAGTAGTTATTTTCATTCATTGACCTACCTGTAGATTCAAAACTAGTGTTCTGTATATTAATAAGATTTTGAAATCTTTGTACAGTTGCCAAATAAATATTATTATTATATTCGAAATTTTATTCAAATTACCACCTTCTATGCATATATTACAAGCCGTGAAGTGAAATTTTGTGTATGTGTGAAGTAGTGCTGTTTTCCCTCCATACTGTCTCACAATTATTCACATGATTCAGGTTCATTAGTGATATATTCTTTATGGATGCAGGACGAAGATTTTAAATTAGCTGGGATGTGATTATATTTTTCAACTGTTATGTTTAAAAATAGATATGGTAAATATCTCAATTCGTTCCGCGTGTGATATTGACTTCTGGCTACGGATATTTACAGTGAAAGTTTTATAGTGAAGTGAAAATAATGTAGACAAGAGGAAAAGTACAATTTGTCTAAGAAAGATAATATTATACTCTATAGATGAAAATGAAAATTAAATAAAGTGAAAACACATAGGTCTGTATGGCAACACAAAGACAGGTTGCCCGATTTCGTTTGTTCTTAAAATTTTATTTACTATTTTTATGAAAATGCTGCGTAAAAAATGTTAACTCTCCACGTCGACGCGTTCTCAGGATGTGTTAAAATATATAGTGAAAAATAAAAGTTTTGTATGACAACACCAAGAATGGTTCGCCTGATTTAATCCGTATTGTAACTTGTATTTGCAATTTTTATGTAAACGCCATGTACAAAATTTGAGCTCTCCACGTCTCAGGCAGTGTCCAAATACCTGTAAAGTGAAAACCGAAATTTTTGTATGCAAACCTACAAAGGAGTTACCCGATTAGTATATTTTCTAATCATTATTGGCCTACAAGCATTATCGTTACAAACGGAATGACAAAATTAGTTCCTATACCCTATGATTTCATCATTTATGGCATAAATAGAAGCAAGCTATTTGTAGGGAATTTTTTATTAAATAGTCTTTCGACATTCTTGTCTTTGCGTCATCTGGTTATCAAGACCGTCTTGGTTTTCTTTTAAATATATTTTCGTGGCAAATTTTTCGGTTTGCCAAACAGATGGATGATCTATGATATTTAAATTCCTTACAATGTTCTCTGTTTTGCCTACTGTTTGCTCGTCTCAGAGATAACCATACCGATGAGATCTCTCTGATTGCTGGGTCGAAAAGTTCAATCATTTTTTTTGCACTTAAATGCATTTTGTAAATTTATTGAAATTATTTTCAATAACTTTCAGTCTGTTAGACGAGAAATCTTCTTCGTATAATTTGTACTTGTTTTATCCATGTGCCGCCAGGCAAAAAAGGGGAAACAATCACCCAATTTGAAAAGTGCAATGAGAAATCTTGCCACCATATAATTCTCTGATCGCTGGATGATAACATCCCTCATTTATTATTTTGTACAAAAGTCCAACACGATTAGTTCACTTTAAGTGTTGCCAGAGTGACAGTTAAAAGCAAAAAGCAAAATTAATTCGAATTGCAAGAAATCTTTTAAGGATGGAAGAAACAATATACCTGAGGCAAAGACTCTCACGATTCTTTAATTGCAATGAACAAAATTTATTTCTGAGACTGTTGGCAATTTATTTTCCATCATAAACCCTAAACGGTATTTACCAAACCAATGTTGATCTTACCTGCGAGTAGCTGAATTAACAGCTTATAAAATTGGCATTATCTGAAATGGATGATAAGGAAAAGACCAGGACGGTAGTAGTAATTCAAGCCCTGTTTACTGAAAGTACCTAACATCGTGGCAAATGAGCCGGGTGTCAGCGTTAGGCAATTATCTAGAAGACCTGGAGTCCCCCATACAATAATACCTACATAAATAATTTTATAAATATGCAGTAGTGCTTACTTTTTTAACTTGCCTTATTCATTAGGTTCATCGAGAACTTCGACAAGAACACTTGCATCCGTATCATTACCAGCGTGTTCAAGCTCTACGTCTGAGGGACTTTGAGCCTCGAATGATATTTTTGCGGTGGTTATTACAGCACAGGGCTTCAATAGCCAACATTTTATGGACAGACGAGGCCATATTTACCAGGAAAGGAGCGGTAAATTTTCATAATGTTAATCACTGGTCATCATCTAATCCACTTTCAACAATAAGGACGCATTTTCAGAGGAGGTTTAGCGTGAATATCTGGGCCGGCATAATAGGAAAATATTGGTTGGACCCTTTTAGCTCCGCGGAGAATTATTTATTATTTCTTGAGGAAAATCTACCAGATATTCTAGATGAAGTTCACATCTCAGTGAGAAAAAGAATGTTGTTTCAACATGACGGCGCTCCCGCTCATTCAAGTAGGCAAGTAAAAGAGTACTTGAATACCATTTTGAATGACATCGTGGTGGTCCTATTCCTTGGCTTGCCAGATAACCGGATATAATATCTTTGGATTTTTATTTTTGGGGACGCATAAAGGCATTAGTGTACGAAAATGAAATAACATCACGCGAAATGCTACAGGAAAAAAGCCAAACTACAGAAATTCTTAGAATAGAACTGAAGATAACAAAAATTAAAAAATCTTTAATTCGGAGGTTACAAATGTGTATCAATCAAAATGGAGAATATTTTGAACAGCTTTAAAAAAATTCAAACGTTTTGCTTCTCTGCCCTATGGTTGAGTTTTTACTTTCAATGTATTACTTGGATTTCTTAAATTCAAAATAAGTTCACTTTTGTTACCTTTTTCAAATCTTCTTCATCATATTTCACCTTCACTAGAGCAAGGTAAGAACAACATTGGTTTGATAATTACCGTTTGGCGTTTATGATGGAAAATAAATTGCCAACAGTCTCAGAAATAAATTTTGCTTATTGCAGTTAGAGAATGTTGAGAGTTTTTGCCTCAGGTATATTATATGTATATATTATGTGTGAACGTTTTCAAAACCGAGTTGGACCAAACGAGATGCTGTGATGATACGAATAAAACACAAGAAAAATGGTCGTCCTGTGAATAGGCTGAACTGAGTTATAGTTAAAAATGTGATTTAAGGCTCAAAATTAAAAAAAAAAAATCGAAAATCGCCTATAACTTCGAAAATAGTGCGAACTTGAAAAACTGTTGTATTACATTTTCGATCGCAAATAGACTGTACTTTCGACTCTTAACATTTTTTTGCCATCTCGACGGGACGCCCTGTATGTATTTCCGATGCCAATGCAATATTCAATTGTTGTCAACATGATTTGTTTGAGAAATATAATTAATTTTAATATTTTATATAAATAAAATAGCGCTTTTAAAATTCGTGTCCTCGAATTTTATTTTGCTCATAACTTGTTCAGTTTAGAAATTAAATAGATGGCAAAATAAAAATTTAAGGGCAGTTGCATTTTGAAATCATAAAAGCACACCCGGAGAATATATAATCTTTTTAAAAATTACACCTATATATAAACAATTAGTTAGAAAATTCAAAACCCGTTACGAAACTCATTACCTATCTCTGCTTTTGTTAATGGATGTCATCCACCATCTCCTTTTATTTTGTTTTTTTCTTTTTTAGCAATAAGTAGGCACTTGCCATAATGACATATGTTGAACTAACTTGAAGTACTTTCCCCATTTTCCATGGAACAAAATAACTGGTTCTTTTGAAATATTTAAACAAAAAAAGCTAAGATATATTATGATCGCTCAATTTAGCATAATACAAAAATATATCTCGTGGGAGCCATTTCGATTCCTGTAACGTTTATGAAAGCTTAACGTTTTTTTATGAAAAAGTTGTGATAACACTGTTTTTTTTCCTGTCATATAATAATTTAAAGTTAAATAAGTAATGATAATAATTTTATATATAATTATTACTTTTGTAGAAAACACAAAAATTTATAATAACAAATAAAAAAGCTGGAATTGGTACGACCAATTCTTATGATGAATGCACGTATGTATTTTTGTATGGTCACCCATCTGTCGCAAGTTAGCTTTTGAGGTGGTTTTTCGCGTATATTTCTAGAACTGTTCGTCTCACAGTAAAAATGATTAGGTATAACCAATTTTATAGGATTTCATATTCTAAAGAATTATACAGTACAATAAAAATAAAACAAAGTACACACAGTATACGTACAAAACCTAAATTTTTATATGGCAACACAGCACCAAGAAATAGTTTCCAGATTTAGCCCATTTTTATACCCTAGACGAAATCTATTGAGTATACTAAGTTTGTCATTCCGTTTGTAACACCTCGAAATAATAATGGTAGAGCAAAATGGATTGGACACCCGCACGCATAATATTAAGAGTTATTTCCGTCTGCATACGCGTATACGCGTATACTTAGAGAGCTCAAGTTTTGTACACGGACTATTAGAAAAAAGTACAATTAAGTTTGAAAATGAGACAAATCGGGCAACTCCTTCGTGGGGCTGCCATACAAAAATTTCGTTTTCCACTATACATTTGGATAATACCTGAGAACGCGTCGACGTAGACAGCTGAAATTTGGTAAAATTTCGAAAATGGACTAAACGGGCATCCCCTTCTTGGTGTTGCCATATAAAAATTAAGGCTTTTTATGTACAGGGTGTTTCCCACTAGAAGGTTAATAGAGCGGGAAGTGATAGTACTCACCTAGATGAACCAAAAATTGTATGGCAGGGGAGGGGGGGGGGGGGCATATCAACCGGTTAGGAGTTACAGGGTGATTAATAAAAAAGGCTAATTTTTCCCAAAACACCCTGTATCTTAAAAACTACAGGGCGTACGGTCATAGTTGTATGCAGAACTTTATGTCCTTTCCAACGACTGCTCAATCAGTCCCGTATCCTCTTCTCAACGGAGTTATGTTTGCCTAAACTAAAAATTTCGGATTTTATTACCTTTGTTTTTAATTTAACATCTATTATTTTTGCAAAATGGGTCTTTAACATAATTTTTTTTTATAAAAACTGTAAACTTTAATGTGACCAAATTTGTGGCGAGGGGAAGCAATCAGATTATACTTTTACAAAAGCGTAAAAAAACCATGCGCCCAAATGTTATTACATCGGTTCTAATAAATTATCTATACCCCTCTCAATAGCTGCTTCTTAAGAACTCCAGGAGTTAATTTTTTAAAAAAAGGCAACTGCAACAGTGAACTGCGTCGACTGTGTGAAGAGGAAGTTGAAGCCACGAAACATATCATATCTGAGTATCTTTATCTTATATGTAACTTTAGGGTTGAAAATCATTCGAGAAACATCTCTTCGAATAAGGTTTGCAAGCTAACCCCAAGGGCAATATCGAGCGCGTAAAAATTATAGATTTAACCTAACCGAAATAAGGAAATTTCTGTTTTTAGTTCCTTGCTTTCAAATTAAAATAAAAGGAATTAAAGAAATGATCATAGTTATGTCGTAATACCTACTTGAATATTATACACTTGAAAGCGAAGACCATGATAAGTGGTTTTCAGAATGTGGAGAGATAATCTACACTGTCTAGTAATAACGAGCCCATTCTTGAAACCGAGAACCGGGAATATCTTATATACATTGGTAAAGTAGGTAACATAGATAACATTCTCACACAATAACAGAATATAGATTTTATTTTCCTGAGTTACATATGATTATGGCAGATCAAAAGAGCAAAAAAAGCAGATTCGCGATTATGGCATGACGGCGACAAATAAATTCTAAATAAGCTAAATTAAAATATCAATAATAATTGTTTATTTGTAGTGATGGGGAAAAATAGTCGAGCGACTATAGAAATCGATGTTTTTATAACCGATTAGCCGATGTTTTTTGTCGATTATTTCCATTCTATTTTTTTTTAGTAATCGATTAATTTATCTTCGATTTTTTTGAATATGCAAACAAAAATGTTCTCATTATTTTTCCTATTTCCATTTCTCAGTTTCATACTTTCATGGCAGCACTTAAAAAAAAAATAAATAAATTTGGAAACAGTAAATATTTTATAATACATTTTATTTATATTTTTTTTCTTAATTAGAATAATTGATTTTTTATGAATTTGGAGGTTATCCTTCGAAGATATGTTATTAGATCCGAATAATAAAAATAAATGCTTTTTTGAATTACTAAGGCCCTACATTAGGGCTGCATAATTGTCGACATAGGTCATAGCGAGAAGGTCAACTAAGTTCAGTTCGTGACATTTTTGCGCTCTATCAAGACCTGAAGAAACAGGAGCGCTGTTTATGCTTCTACCAAACTAGCCCCTTCGATTTGCTCACTATGCTTCCACCCTTGATTATTATTTATGTAAATGGCAGAAAGGTAAGGTGGAAAGTGTTTCAGGTCAATATGCTAATAGTGCTCTACTGTGAAGCTTGTGTATATAAGCTGTTTTTATTTGAATGAATATTTTGTGTATTTTTTTTCTTCTTTCAATTCAAAATATTAAATTAAAATTATTAGGAAATCTGTGAATCCTTAATAAATTTACTAATCGGTTCTTGTACAAAAACTTCTAGTCAGAAGCTGCCTGATGCCTTTCTTTCGAACAAGCCCGTTGAATTGAGTGTGTACTTAAAAAAAAAATAAAGAAATTCGTCAACTACCGTATATCTGACCACGTGTATATATGTACACATACATATAAATATTTCATTTAAATTCGTGTTTTTGTTTTCTTTTAATAACTTTCTATCAACTTACAGACCCCTGATTCAGAAAGTTTGTGCCTGAGCGCCTGAGCGCCTGATAGTGCCGCTCGTGACTGAAAGAGTTTTCCGGTAGGAAAAGTGGATGGATTTACAGGGAGCTTTTTGATTTAGAATGAGTGAATGGGGAGCCTTCCGATGAGGTAAAATTTTCTTACGTGTTGGTCCGAATTGACAAATTTTCGTGTGTGATATGAGTCGAGTGTCGAGATTCGATAGTCGATATTCAAGATTCGATATTAGATAGTCGAGGCTCGAGGGTCGAGATTCGTGAATCGAGAGTCGAGAGGGTTATAGAATTAAAAGTAGAAAATAAAATATATTAAAAAACAAGACAGCTTGTGTTTCTCGTTAGCTCAGTGTAAGAGCAGTCGCCCGGCAAGCGGAAGGTCCCGGTTTCAAACCTCGGACAAGGCGGTTGTTTTATCCTCTTGTATTTATGATTTGATTTAGAATCGTTAAAAATAAAAGTTCTTAAGATTCTTCTATTCTTCTTCTTTGACCGATTCTAATAAGTGTGGGTTCAATTCCCATCTGGGAAAAATAAATCAGATTAAATCTTAAAAGTTTGGGCATGATTTGCAGTTAGACAATTGTGATTATGACCAAACTTTTAAAATTTAATCTGAGTTCTAGCATTTCTTATTTTGCAATTAAACTTTTCTTGTGTATGTCACTGAGAAAGAAAAACATTATTTTTTACTTTTTAGAGCAGTTTATTTATAAAAGTTATTTATTTTAAAAGTTTTTTTAATGTATTTTATTCTTGTTCAGAGCAAGTTGCTTTCTACGCTATCGACAAACTCACAGAGTTACTTCAAAATACTTTCAAAGTCATTATAGCCTATTGCTCTATCTCAATGTACTCATTTTACATGGGAGAAACTATTAATTTAGTCGATTCATCGATATTTTTTTGGGCGATTTTTTTCTATAAGTAATCGAATTGGTTCATTCATCGATACCCTTTCAAGTTTTCCAAATCACTACTGATTTGTTTATTTGCCTCCATCTGTATGATTTTGTCATCAACAATATTATATTGCTCTTCTCTAAAGTAACGTTCCCTTATCCAACTTGAATTCCTGTAAAGAAATTAGAATTTTCCCTCGGCGGCACGACTTGAACATATTTACCAACCGGCAACCGAAATACCAACATGAAATTGATCAAAGCACAATCAAAACCACCTCCAGTCGAAATAAATCAGTGGTGATGAATGAAATTAACTCTAATACATGCTAGCTGTATTGTGCAGTGTTTGTAGGTCCCAGAGAAGCATTTTTGCAGTTGCATCCCTTTGGCTTAGAACAATTTTTTATTGAGTGTAGCTACACTATATGTAGCCAACGAACAAATAATATGTATGACGTCATAGGTAGATTCCTAACGCATTCGAATGCCATACATTTTGTTGGAAGTTGTTCGATTGTCCACGCAATGGTTGTGATATCATAGACAGAGCTCAGGCGTATTCGAATGCTATACTTGTCGCTGCATGTTGTTCGATTGCTTTGTTTTTGATTGTTTTGTTCAGAGGGAGGCGATTTTATAATTGCTTTTTTTTATAGTTTACAGCGAAGGACAAATTAAAAGGGATTTAGGGAAATTATTTTTTAATGAAAATAATTTGAAGAAATTTTTTGTCGTAATTTTTTAATTTCTTTCAGGAGTGAGAGAGACAGAGAAGAAGAGAGTGATAGGGAGGGAGGAAGAGAGATAGGGAGGGAGGAAGAGAGAGAGAGAGATAGAGAGCTTTCTATTAGGAGGGCTTTAGACAATTTTAAGCCGAACCGCTTCTTTTTGATGTTCTCATATCTAGATGCAAGTTGTCTCAGCTATAGGATTGCAAAATTTCAGAAAGAAATTTTGAAAACTGATTTGAAGTTGATTCCTCATACGTAGATAACTGTTCTTGCTGAACTTATATTAATATTCTATATTATTTTTCATTCGATTTTGTGAACCTGCAAGGTGCCTAGCGGGTAAAAGCAAACGTTTTTGCCTACTCCGTTATTAAATTTCTAACAGGCAAACACTTTTATCTTAGCTGCTTAAACCAAAATGTTAGGTTAAATTAAGGTGGCGGCCATCAGAAAAATATGCGATTAGCCACACTTAGACCATCTATGGTCCATTGTAATGTAATCTTGTTGGGACACTACCTAGAAAATATTCTTGAAATTTACCAAGTCCCCCAACTCTTTGTGGGGTAATTCCCCTAATTCGCAGAAACAGTAGCTAACAAGCATAATTCTCATATGCTTAACAAGGTTAGGGCATGCACACTGTCAACCTCATCCTCGTCAAGGTCGTGCAAAAGTTATTAATGCGTTCTGCATGTTTGCTAAGAGGCAGTGTCCCATGATAACTGCAATAAGATTTATTACATTATTACGGTTCCTCCTTAGCAGAGATTTTATTTGCCCAGGACATTTCGTGGGCGATAGCTGTCTGAAAATCGCGCATGTGGTTAATTTTCGCCATCTTTAAAAACCGTTAAACTAGGCGCGATCTGACAGTGCAGGAAACCAAAGCTTTGATTGTAATTTGGCTATCAATACAAATCCTGATAACTCGATTGCAGGATTTATAATATTTTGTTTCCAGCAGCCTTGCTTCTTTACTGATAGCCGGAACCTCCGCTTGGAACACACTACAGTAGGCGGCACGATTCTTGTATTTGAAGAAATGCGGAATACACCGCGGCTCCAACTTTCAAATTCATTGTCGAACCATCTGTAAAGATGCATATATTAGAATCATTTGTCACGCCTCTCTACTAGGAATGTTATTTGAGAAAGCTTGCTTAAAGTCTAGTCCAAGGACAATATAATTCGTAGCTCCCTGTATACAGTCTTCAAGACAGATCTTTAATATTCTGTTGCGACCAAGGTCTGCGGTTATTCAGCAGTCTGAGTCTTTAACTCTTTTTGCACTTTTTGCAGCTATTTATTTCCCATGGATTTCCAGGGACAGGAGCCGGAGTATAATCTCCATTGTTGTTGTTTGTTTTGTTCGTACCTGTAATTCCTCGACAGGCAGCTCCATGTATTTTAGTAAGACTTTTCAGGTGAGTCGCTTTCTCTACAGGAATCCACCACACCAAGATTCCGTAGGAGAGGATGGGTCATACAATAGCGATGTACACCCAGTGGACGATGCACCGGTATGTACCACATCTTTTGTCAAAAGTATTCTTGCAGGCATAAATTGTAATGGCCACCATTTTTATGCGCTCATTCACATTTATCCGCCAATTTAATTTGGAATCTGGTATCACTTCTATAAGTATTTTGCTCGAGTGTTAAATTCAACAGTAATTTTACCCAGTTTTGGGCGCGCGAAATGCATTTCTTTTAAATATTACTCAGGAGATACCTTATGATGCAAAGCACAGCATGACAGTAAGGAGATAGGGAAAGGAATTAGGGAATGTGAGGAGAGCGGCGGAGGTGCTGATGTATGTCACTCTTAAACTTTCGCAGATTGTATGCCGGAGGAAAGACAGAAGATGGTAGACTGTTCCACATTCGCACAGTTCGGGATAAAAATGCATCACGGAATTTTACTGTAACGGCCGGAAGTAATTTTAATGGTAAAAGGATGTGCGAGTATTGCATGCAGGAATCATTCTAGAAGAGATTAGACTAGATATTTCATCGGAACACTGACCATGCATATAGCGATAAAGGAGCGAAAGGTATCCAACATTGAGGCGGTGCTCGAGTGAGTCGATATGACAAGTTATTGCAAATCGCCAATGAGCTTGCAGGCTCTCTTTTGGACAATATCCAATAAAGCTAAGGCTGTGTGACCAGCCCCGGCCCAGATATGGGAATTGTATTCCATTCTAGGTCTGATATAAGACTGTAGAGGAGCGCTAGATTTGATGGACTGAAATATTTCTACTCTATATAAAGAGGATTAGTTCAGTCTTTGTTGAATTAAGGCCCACACCACAACTTCTAGCCCAGTTAAGTATCTTTTGCTATGCTCTTTGGGTTAGCTCGCTGATGGTCGACAAGAGCTTTCCCGAGAATAGCCTCTATTTTAACATTGGTAAAGGCTCCGTCGATAGCGTCTATTTTAACATTGGTAAAGGTCCCCGCGATATCAAGAAATGCACCTATAGTGCATTCTTTTTTTTTATTGATTTTACAATGGTTCCTACTACGTCATGTAGCGCAGTTTCAACGTTCTAGGTATACGTGATGTGATCTAGAAATCTCCCTTGCCTTGAGCAAGCTGTCCATGGACGTCTCTATCAGCCTTTCGAAAGCCTCCAGAAGAAACGATGTGAGGTTGGTATTGAAGCCGATAGCTCGCATTAAAATTTCCGAAATATTTTCCTCTCAACAGTCTAATTTCCACGGAAACTTTCTTTTGAACAAGTATATTTTTCTTGTGTATTTTCATGACTGTAGTCGATGTTATCTTTTATTCCTTACATACATAATAATATTTAAGACTTGTATCTACGTTATAATAAATAAAATTTATAATTTGGTTAAACCTAATTCAGAGTCCATTAACAGCTGTAGGAAGAGTTAAGTAGTCTCTCCATTTCTTAAGAGAAATCTGTCATATAACGTCTTGTTATTTGTATTCGTAATATAGCAGATCTTTGCATTTTTTATATTTTGAATTTTGTAAACTTCAATTTATTCCTTACACCTAATGTTTAGACTGCTTCCTGGGTTGGTTGCCATGTAAACTACTGTTAGTGTATAAACTATCTGTGTCGATATCAAAACAGGAAAGTAATTAAAAAAGTCCAGGTAGTAATTGTATCCCTGCATCTGTTTCGTAATGTCTAACTTACGGCTTAATAGATTAATTGTGGACGTTGTGTTCGCACTCTCCTAGTGGCCTAATCACCTTTACCCTGAACCTCATAATGTCTGATAGTAAGGACTGCAATTTGTCTTGCCGCTGATAGCACCGATTATTTCTTATTATTATGTTCTCGTCTGGCTGGTACTTACTTTTCCACTTACCGTAAAGTAATTAATTAAAATAACTACTGGACTCACCAGTTGTGGGACTCCCCAGTCATATTCCCCTTACCATATAGTAATTATTTCATAAGTGAAAATTTATTATTGGAATTGTAAGCCAATTATACTAGGGGTTACTTTGGCCCACATTTATCATCTGGAATCTAAACAGTTTTGTTCAGCTTTAAAGAAAACAAAGAAATAATTACGAAAATTCAAATTATTATGCAACAGGATTCGTCGTTGTCTTATACTGATGTTCTAAATTACTATTGCTTGTCTTTATAATATTAGAAAGATTAATATTAAGTTTAATTGCCTTCTACGACCAAAGATTCCTAAAGAGGTAACACATATGATGTACGGTACTCCTCACTGTCCTTCAGGTTTCAAACCTGATGGAAATCCATTTGGCCTGGTGTTTGGTTGATGGAAACTCCAATGACGTCGAGACACACTTAACTTTAAAATTTTTTTTTTCTAAAACCGGTCAAACTTGATAGATAAGGGTTCTTTTATAAAATTCACATCTGCTTCTTTCACTCTCGACCACCAGAAAAGACAAACCGGAAGACCTCACCATTTCATTTTCACATGCCCGTTGTGCTTTTCGAAATTGTTCCCAATATTTTATTATTGGGCTAATAGATGTTCAACATTTGTAATGCTTGGAATAATCACAGATTTCAATATTTACACTGATGACAGCTCCCAAAAAGTGAAGCCAGCATAAAATATGCTTTTTATGTTGCGAGCGATTTGTGCTGCCACAAAGTAAGAAAAAATTTCCAGAAGGGAAATTATTATACATAAAAGGAAATTCTTCATTTCAATAATATGCTATTAGTTTGATAATTCATAGTAGGTAATATTTCAAGCTAAAAAAAAATGGGATGCTTTAACATTTATTTTAACACGAAAGTAGTTAATAAAAAAAAAAATCATATAGAAGATTAAATGCATTAGACCCATGAAAAAAAATGAATATTAAAAATATATACGAATTTCCACACCACCTTAAAGGTATCGCAATTGGCGCGTTAATCATTCATTTAATTTATTTATTTTCATTGTATGCACAAATCTCAGAAAAATTTAAGTATATGTATTTCACTAGTATACACTCCTGCAATAATCACTCTCTCTGTTAATTGCTTTTAAGTTTCCCCTTAGAAAACTGACGTTGATACCGCAAAACTAAAGTCACAAATTTTAGGAATACAACGTATTTATATAAAATAGGAGAACACGAACCTACCTATATAATAACAACAATAAGAACTTTGAAAAATACAAAATTTTTCCATAATATTCCATGAAATTCAAAAATATTTGTTATTGACTACCAGAAAACCTCTACGCAAACAGTTTTAATGTCGACGTATTGAAACAAATTTCCATTGAAATATGTTCTTATAAGGTACGTAAGAATGATTCATATTAGACCAAGCATTGTTCAGGTATTTGCCTTAGTACCTACCTACATAAATACCTAACAGGCGGATATGATAGATAATTCGCTTTCCAACCTGAGATGTGAAAGTGATGGCTTTATTCTGGCTACAGCGACTAAGTTTATAATAAAGCGGTACAATGGTTTTTGTATTCTGACAGGTTATCAAGGAATATTAAAATTTTGGCACATTGCACTTGGAAGCCTGTGACGTAATTATGTGACTAATGTATATAAATTTTTTTAGGAAAGACAGACCTTACTTTTCTTTACATTTTCATAATATTTCGTCACTAATGGCGGAACGTGTTTCGTAATGGGAATACCTTGTATTCTATATACCTTAACAGGTTATTAACTCTTTTACTTCTTTACATACCTATTCTAGTACTCATTCATTTGTTATGATGCGAAAGCTGCCGCTCCTCAACAAAAATTAAGAATCTAACAGTACGTCTACTTACCTTCGTTTTTCTGACTATCTAATAATAGATCAAGATTGATAATATCGGCACTCAGACCAATGCTTTTTCGCTTAGCCAGAAAGTTTAATAAATACATTTGAAACTGGAAAAACGTAAATAGTTAAAATATTTTCTCAATATTTAGCAATTGGTCGTTTCTTTCCGGGTGTGATAATTCATAGGTATCTTTAAGTCTTCTTGGAAAACTCCGGTTAAACAAAACAAAACAAAAATTTATTAAAAAATGATGTCTACTTTTATGTTTTTGTCTTTATTTTTGAATGTGAAAAGGCACCGTTTTGGAACTAGGTTTGGTCCATCATCAGGCCCTATGGAATAATTACAAATTTTTTTAAATAAAAATAAAAATATAAGAATGAAAGGTTTTTTTAACAGGTCTTAAAAATTTTTTAAAAAATGTCGGGGAATAAAAAAAAATTGTACTCTGAATGTATAAATAATCTTAAGTATGGTAGAAATTCAAAGATAGAAGTGAAAAGCTAGATTCTTAAAGTTTAGAAGAAATTTTTATATAAGGAATTATTTTAGAGATTCCAGTAGTATAAGTGGTAGAGACAAACATCAAACAAAATATCATAGTGAAGATCACTTACATGAATCAAAAAATCAAAAACATTGCAGACACTAAGAACGTTAAAATAAATAAATAAATAAACAGATAAAGTCACAAATTAATAGTAAAAAAAAATTAATTAATGGTAAAAACATTAACGATTATAAAAATGATGATGAAAACGAATGAACCGGTAAACAATGAAAATCACAAAACATACAAACTAGGAGTAATCTTGTAAAACTAGACAATGATCCAACTATATACAAATGCCAAGCGGATAAGCAAGATCGATCAGCTGGTGATAATGAATTTTTGTATCCGCTTAGACTATAGCTCGGTGGAATCAAATTTTACAAAGCATTCCTTTTATTCTGATTAACTTTATAATCCATGATTTAAAAACAATCTATTATGCGGATATTTCGAAAATTATGAAAAATTTGGCTACACCTTATATCAGTTATAATGATAACTTAAGTTATGAAATTGTCTCCACAAAATTTTATACTCGACTTGCTTCCAGTTACCCAGTTAGGACTATTGAGTTCCTGACCAGAGCCCGACCAGTTTTATATTAGCATCATCTGACTTCTTTTTATTCCTTTCATAATATATAAATTTTCGTTTTGACATTTAAATTTAATAGCTCTCAAATGGCGCTGGAGGCCTAATAAAATTTTGTTCTTGTGGTAACTGCAGGAGACTGGACTCATTGCTTTTGGGGTTTCTTCAAGCGTATGCAAAAGTGTGTAGAACATAAAGGCGAATATTTCGAAAAGCAGTTATATTGTCAACCATAAAATTTTAGAAAGAACTGAAAATGTTCCATCACAGAACCATTTTACAGAATGCGCAAGTTTTTCCATGTTATCATTATTGGCAAAGATTACCATTCGATTTTCATCGTCGAGTCCGTAGTTTCTAAAAGTAAGAAAGATTTTTTTGTTTTTGTTTTTTTTTAAAGGCATTAAGATGACTGTTTCGTTGGTTTATTTACTAGCTTTGCCGTCGTACAGCTCGCTAAATAAATTTTTTAATCACATTTTCGAAGACACTATTACCAAAATTACTTCCTGTGTGTATACAGCAAAAGTACGCTCTTCACATTATATTTAATATATGCCAAATATTTCTGAGTATCAAAAATGTCATGCTGACTTAAGTAAAAATTTCAGGAACTAAAGAAAATTAGAAAAATAGCTATAAATTTAAGTGTCAAGTATTATTGTGTGTTATTGCCGCCTCATGGCTATGTGAAAAATAATACTTACTTTTAAATTTATCTTCATCTAACTGGGACCATAACTTTTTATTTTCGATTGGGCAACGGGATATCGAACTAAAGCCTACTTCGGTACACGGATATAACCGTGGTAAAAAGGAAACGCGATAAGAGGAAAATGAATATCCATATTAAAATGCAAATACATAAAAGCCAATTATTAAGTATTGAACATAGATTTGACATAAGAGAAATTTGTCAAAAAAATCGTGACAAAATTATAATAACACGTTTGTGAACTCAAACCATTTCATTTAAAAGCATAATCGAGAAATTTGATATTTTATTCTGCTAGATATTTGCTTGTGCTTTTAATTTACTTTTTAAAAATAAAGTTTTCACAATTAAGTTTTTTTTGCCCCTTTAGCATAGTTTAATCACAAATTCTACCCCACACAGCATAAATGTGTCCATGGTCTGTTACTGGGAAATCCTGTTAGGATATGTGAATTGTCCGTGGGAAATCCCGTCCGCTTCCAGTTAACATCTTAGAAAATCCCTTCGATTGACGAATGTCCGAGGCTGGGATGTCCTTGGTAGATCCCATGCACTTCCAACCGGATTTCCTGTGGTTGTACTTAGGTACAGTTAACACCTTCAATAACATAAATTCCCACTGCAAGCGTACCTGGGACGTCTTACAGATCTCCTAGTTTGTTCGCAGGATGTACGGGGGAATATCTGAGGATGTTATTTGAGATTTTTTGGGATTATAAGATTTTTTTTATGGTTAGGTATTTTTACAAAAAAAAAAAATAATAATAATATTAATAATACTGGCTGGAAAGCATATGCCAGCCAGAGGTGTGTGCATTTACCAAAATATAAATTCAATATTTTAAACACAAAAATTAATAAAAAATCCCGTTCTGATATGTACAACTAACTAACTTTGCCAAAACAAAAAGAAATTGCAGAAGCGAATAGAATTCTAATATAGCTTCACGCATGTAGCTGGCTTAAGCAACGCAGTTCTCGTATGGCTTTTTTAATATATATTTTGCTGTTCTGTTTTTGTTCTTCAAAACGACCCATGGAAGCACACCAAGCAAAAAATTAGTGCTTTCACCAGAGAACCACGCGAACCATGAGAATCAGATAACATACCGAAATAAATTCTGGAGGGGGAAAAACGACTTTCCCATATTTGTCCTAAAATTGCCCTGCACATCCCGTATGTATTTGTCAGTAATAGATTAAGAATGTTCCCATAGAGAGTAGTTGTGGGATATCCCAGGGAATAACTTATGGAAAATTTCTAGTAACTCCTTGAAGTAAGGTCCTAAGTACATACTGGATACTTCCTGTTGTTTATCCCGGGAAAGCTACGGGATCTGTGGGGCCAGAATGGGATGTCCCCCCTGGGTAATTTTGTGCTCCATATATTATAATAGCTCCGATAAAACTAATAATACTATTGATCGGTATCTCGAAGCGAAGCCCAACTTTCCTGATCGCCCTGTGTTGGTCTACGGTTAACTGGCTGCAACGCGTACTTATGTCAGAAGATTAACTAGCTACTCAATCATTCATGCACTTGTTTATTTGAAGATTATTATGGTATTAGTAAGGAAAGGATCTGTATCGTGTTTGTCAAATTTGAATCCATATTCACAGGTAGCCTTGCTCATCACCAACCGATCGGGGATGAAGGCAGCGTGAGTTGCCTTTTAAGGAAATGGTGCTACCAAGTAGGATTTGTCTGGTCATTACAAACTTACCTTGAAAAAGCTACTGGAAAATCATGCAATTTCAAAAGATTAGTATATTTCCTAACTACCTCAAAATGATCTATCAAAGCTTATTACCTAAATTCCACCTTATGTTCGAGAAAGGGGACAACAGAACCCAATTTCGCAAGCTGGCTCATTGTGCTAACCTGCTGTGTAAGAGAAGCTTTAAAAGTCGAAAGGAAACTAAATGTAGGTGGCTGGGATTCGAATCCACGACCCCTAGGATCCTAGTTAGCGCGCTTACCAAGTGAGCTATCGAAGCCAAAGTCACTAGTTTCTACAAAACATTTCTTCCATTATTTAAATATATTGTGATCTGTGACCATCTGCATCAGTCAATGTTATGCTTTACCTTTATAGAGTAGGAGGTGGAGGGACTTGAGTTTGCAAAATGTGAGGACCGCATTCTACCAATTGATACAAGTTCAGAAAAGCATATAGATTAATATTTTGAATGTTGCCAGAAACCCTGCTGGTCCAATTTTTTTATATCCCCTCGATTGAGCACATGCTATGGAGCTATTTTAATAATTATTTTAGTGACAATTTTTTTTTATTATTAATTAAAAGTTATAATAAGATGTCAGATGAAATTCAAACACCAATAATTAATAACAAAATCATAAATTGGTGATAAAAAAATTATTTAATGAAAAAAAACTAGCAAATTTAAAGATATATACTGTTTAGATTTATATTAAAATTGTATCAATTTAGAAGATTTCATTATGTTCGTTATTTTATAGAATTTGAAATTTTTGTCTCATTTATCAGTCGAAATTGCATCTAATTGTATTTTGATAACAATAGAATAGACAATGGCATTAGAACAATAGAATCGCTCCGTTAAAGCTAGACATAGAGATTTGGTGATTTTTGGATGTAGGGCAATTTCTCTTCTAGTTCAAGCGTTCGTGAAGTGCAGTTGTAAAGTATAAAGTTGTTTGCAAGTTTTATCGAAAAAAATATATATTTTTTCAATCCCTAAGTTCTGCCAACAAACCTTTTAACTGCTAAGAGCTGGATAAATATACAGATAACATATGTATTCGTGGAAATATTATACGAATAAATAAACATCAAACTTGATTTAGTGCAAAAATCAAGCAGAGTCTATTCATCAAGATAATCATCCATCAGATTAGTTTCTTGGAGCTGAAACTAATCAGAGAAGCTCAATTTCAATACATACATCTATATATATATATACATGAAAGAAATACAAATAATCAATGACTCATATTTTTACAATAATTATTTATACACTTGCACAACGAAATACAAGTTAATTTAGATTTTTTGCAATTGCAGGACATCGTTCGACAATCCGATGCACATTTACACGGCTTAATTAAAAACTCTTGCAAAGGTCGCTTTGTCATAGATATAGGTTACTACCAGTTAGTTCTCTCTTCATAGCCAAATAAATTGTAATCAATAGTCTGAAGATTAGTTTGATCGGCATTTATTCATAGATATGTTTTGACCGTAGCTCTTAACAAATGTAAATGCAAAGCATCAGATGTGCATATAACTGTCATTGAATATAAACCAAAGCCGATTTTTCGTGAAAACAATTTAAATCTAAGTTCATCTGCAGTTAATTATTTTTTTTTTAATATAGGTGCAAAAATTTCTAATTTTTTAATTGTTAAATACTTAGATATAAATTTCCCAAAATTTCTAGAGTTTCTTGTACGAAATCCAACGATGCAGCATCTAAAAAAGATTTTTTTTTCTATACTTAGTTTACTCGTTGTATTGCAATCACTTATAGTAGAATTGCTGGTAAAATACACCAACTATTTTCACCAAGAGATTGAGCAGCTAAATGGCATCTTGGAAAATATTTCCTCCTATAAGAACCGTAGAACCATATACCAAGCAACCAAAACGTGCTATAGTTTAGTCCAGAAATAAATACCCAGAATGAAAATATCTGTATCAGAACTAAGGAAGGCTCATTGAATTTTTGAATATCCTACATTGCGTCTATTCATTATGGTAATTGATGTCACTTGTGGAGTTCGATTGTAAATCCAGATATGAACAAAGAGCTTCGTGAATGCTGTTTTTAAACGAATAGAGAAGCATCCATCTCTGCACCACGTCTTCATTTCTGGTTATGCCAATCAAATCTCTAGTAACTGCTGAAGATCTTTTCTGAGACTGCTCTAGTACAAAGTCGGGGCTCACCGCATTGAATCTACCATTATTTCGTTTTACGGACAACATTCCTCTATTCCGATCATTTATAACTTCGGTAGGTAGTTGTAACATGTCTAGTAAATAATAAGTATGTCACTCCGCGAATATAAGTATAAAAAAATTAAGGTAACATGATCTTTATCTACCGTTACCTCTCTTATTGCCTGTAGAAAAAAAAATTAACTGCTGTAGTTCATCCTTCGAAAAATTCATTTATTCTATAAACTCTGAAAACTGTATGTTTCGTATTACGCCGTACAAAAGCTTGTGAGCTCTAATACCTCTGTTATACTAAGTACTTATAAAAATTGACGACAAAGTATTTATACCATAAACATTGGCTGCACTTTATTGAATGTTTTTTTGCAATAAGATATGTATGTGGCCATACCGTATGAGAAAACAGTTATTTTATTATTCAGTGCAAGGCTTACATTATCATAATTTTTCATAGCTGTGTACACGACATCTTTTGAAGTTGGTGGTGGAGGAATGAACGGGCTTAATGTAATAGTAGATGCAGTCAAGTTTTCAGACCATAGTATTTACTGAAATGGAGTCCATCGTGGTATAGAATTTTTTCATGGTCGGGAGAAATTGTTTTCTAATCCATTATATTGCAGCCTACACAAGACCCAGAGCAAATTATCAAATTTTGAATCACTTTTAATAAACAACTACATACATACTGTCCTTGCAATTCGTTCAAAGTTTTTACATCGTAATCATAATGTTTAACTGTAGGCTTCAATTTAATGATATTTATCTGATTTTCAGTGTTTTTTTTTTATATAGCAGCATTGCTATAACAAGGCTAGTATTTTTGCTGCTTTGCCGTTTCTTTATTGAAATCATTGTTACCTATAGCACCATGAAGAAACAAAGAAGAATCTCAAGGCGATGACACAATGGTGGCTTCGACTCTCGCTCCAGTTCGGAGCCGAAGCCTGTCCAAATCAAATGTGAGTATGGCAGTGCTACTTAACCCAATGGCGGCTCCGGCTACGGCTTCGATTTGGGAGCCGCAGCCGCTATCAGTTGATATTTGATTTTCAGTGGCTTCACAATGTCATACGAAGAAAAATTTATTGAAATGGTGAAGGAAAATACGTGAAAAGCGACAAAGATTACAAAAATAATTTTAAAAAGGAAAAAGTGTGGAAAAGAATAAGCGAGGAAATTGGTATTCCTAGTGAGTGGATTTTATTTTAATTCATTTTTGTGTTTTTTATTGTATTGTATTGTATTGTTTTTTAATTAATTATTACTTTTCAAAGTTTTTCTATACATTTGAAAACTTAATAATATAAATTAAAGTTGTGATTATGAAGCAGTATTTATTTGAATTATTTTTTTATTACTATTCATTTTATTAAATATCGTTTTACAAAATGACTGTCATTACTTTTGAATCATAAGACAAGTGGGCATACTATGGAGATTATGATCAAATGCCTATTACGAATTAAAAGGCCTTCACAAGTGAGAAAAGATTTTATATTGTTAACTGCAGAAGTAGCCTTAAAACATTTGTTATACCGAAATTAAAAAAAGGCCAGCAGTGAGCTATATGTTCAAGCTTCCTATTGTAATTAAAGATAAAATAAGTAGAAGAATAAACAAGAACATCATAAATCTTTACAAAGCCCCACGTGAAAACAAAAAGATATATTTACACATTTTTTAGACTATTCTCGAAAAATTGCAAAAGAAATGTTAAATAGATAATTTGTTAGTTCTGAACGAAGTTTCAATCCAGAGAAATGAAGAACTGTTTCTTCAAGAAAAACTTAAATTTATTTATAACAGACAGTGCCAGAGAAGTGAGCCCTGGTGTTGCTGAAAATTATTAAACTAGAATTCAATACTTATTTCAAAGAACGAGTACAAGAAAAACAAATTCGGAACTACATACTTAGAGATGATTTGTCCAATAATTAATTAGTAATTAACGTAATTTAATATTGCGAAGGATTTTGTTAAGAAGAAGGCAAATCCATTGCTCAATACTACTTTTGATGTGTTATGTTTTTTTTTAAAAATTATATCAAAGCTGAACAAAAAAGGAATTAAATTTTGTTTTGCAATCATTTTATATCTACACCTATATACCTACGTACCTGGTACATATTTAATTGTTATATAACCTTTCAAATTGAATATATCCGAGTAAATGTATTTTACATATTATGTGAGAATTCTCGAGATTTCTGACAAATAAAAGGAAATTTTTTCTTTTCTCGAGAAATGAAAAGTATCGAGAAATCTTATACACTAGCTGTATCAACAACATATGTAAAACTATTAAATAGATGCAACATCTAAATAATAAGATTTTTTTTTTTTAAGAATTCATAACTAAGTATATGTAGTTGGAATAACTATAATATAGTTACTGTACCTACGCGAATCTATACAACTTTTTTTTAGTGTGGTGCTGAATTTAAATTTCGACGAATGATCTTCGTCGAGGTCCAAAGCTCACCCATCTCTTGTACATGCTACTACAACTATGTAAAAAAAAATGTAAATAAAACTTTCACTGAGCGTAACAAACAACAATAAAATCATTTGTTCCACTGCCAAACTATGAAGCAGATGTATGTAGCTCGTCTCCATTTACCACCAAGTGCATTCAAGGTAAAATTGTAATATTTTTCGTACGTGAAAAATCTATTGCATCAATTATGATATCCTGGAACTAGCAACTGATTGTGTGCTGAAGATAAATATTACGTGTGGAGGCAGAGATTCTATTTTTAAGGTATCGCAATTTTTCTAACTATATATACACCCTATACAAATTGTTTGTTTTCTTCTCAAGCTTAATTGCGTTCCATTCTTACAAGTTGTTATCTTTTATAAATCCACGAATATAAAAATTAAAGACGGTCAGACAATTTGAAAAGATCTGCCACTTAAAAAGCCTGGAGGAAAATTTTCGGAAACTTTTAATTAAAGAAATTCATTTGATTTTTGAAAATCTCGGTTTGGAGGAAGTTCTGATACATGACGTGATGACATTATGATTTGTTATTGCACGGCTGTATTGGAGAAGAATATTTTATTCAAAATCCGGTTTGGAAGTTAATAAAATCTAGAGACACAACGTCACTTAATTTCATGAATTGAAAGAAACCAAAATGGTAAATAAAGATATTTTAAGAGAGCTCTGCTCCTTCTGTTTAATTTTCGACAAGGCCCCGAAAAATAAATATCCCAGAGGGTAAATTATTCCTTAACATCTGAATTCAGTTATGCAAATTAGGAAAACCTTAAAAATTCTCCGTAGCTGCTCGTTTCATTCAATTTTTTCACAAATGAGCACCAGAGTATATTCTTGAATTTCACAGTTCACATATCTGGATAGGAGGAGTTTTTGCTTACAAAACCTTTTATCAACGTTTCTAAATAGTCAAGTGAATTGCATTGTAAATTGTCAGCTTAATTTTGATAAGATTGAGGTAAGTCTCAGGGTCTTCATCCTTTCAACTACAAGAGTATACAAACCACTTTCAATCTTGTGGCAAACACATGAACATACGTATGTACATGTAAATGATTTTAGAATTGATTGGCATGTCTTATTTCCAAATTGCTTTTTTATCGCTACGTGGTTCTGCACTGAAGCACCGCATACTAGGGTAAAAATGATTCCTTCACATCAATCATGATAATAACATTTCCTCCTTATCTGGCAAGCTTCCCCGATGGAGAACACCATCATAGATTTAAATAAATTAGAAGCGATATTTCGCAGTCCTGCTGGGTAGATAACAGTAAACAAAGAGCTCTTGAAAGATATGAACTGATGGATTTAAGCATTATGCTGACAATTTTCAATTGTTTTGAATAACAAGTATAGTTTAAAAAGAAAATTTTCTCAATTTATTATAAAGTTTTTACGAAAATTTGTCTTCATATTATGACACCATTGGATTTCTCTTATAAAGCGGTCGAAGAGGTGTCAAATGAAAGCTCTGTTCGAGAGGGAAATAAATTTCAAGCCAGGTATTTTAATACAGTTGCATGTTTTAAGATTAAAGCCTAGTGTCGTGTTTGAGTAAAAAGTGACATTTTCATACAAATTTCAGCGCTCGTAAAATCGCAAGCAAACATTTTACTGGTGATTTTACTAGTGCAGTACGGAGTTCACTGGTAAAAAGTGTAATTTCACTATTTTAAGATAGATGGCGTTTTATATGTCTCCACTTATTTTACTGAACATTTTAATGTGCGGAGCATTAAAATGCTGGTAAAATCATGACATTTTCTGTTTCTATGACAATTTTCAGATTGTTTTTTTTTTAATTAATTAAAGAATTTAATTTCTGTTGACAATTTTCAGATTGTTTGTTATTTTATTGAAGGATTTAATTTCACTTGATCTAAAATACATTTCATTTTTTATGCCTAAGGGCAATTCACTAAACTTTTTCAAGCCTTTATATGTATATTGTACATATATAAAGTTGGTACTCTAAGAAGATCTTGATAAATACGGTTAAACACTTCACAATTTAAAAAAAATGGATTACTCTCGCGGCGACGACGACGACGTAAGAGAAGTTGAGTTTTTGGAAGAGGAGATTCAAGCTACAACTCCAAAATTGAATTCTGTTGTTTCAGCCGCCAAAAGGAAGTTCAAACCGGCTCCAATTAAAGGGGAAAATGTACATAAGACTACGGGTCAGAAATTACAGCTTGCAAGTTTGGTCCGTGAAAAGCTGGCAATTTGGAAGCTCGAAAATAAGTTCCATCATAACAGTCATGCCGTGGCAGCTGCATGGAATTATGTTGCTAAAGAAATGGATGAAACAAGTAAGTAATGAATTATTTATGGTTTTTTTTTATAATATCAATAATATTTTCTGTTTCAGCTGAAGATTGTAAGGCAATATGGAAGTCGCTAAAAAATAGCATGCGATATCACACCCGTGTCAAAGACACTAAGAAGTCTGGAAGCGCTGTTGATTCAGATGTTTTTGATAATCTTGATCAACCAATTATTAATGAAGACACTGTGTCGTGAGAGTTTACTGATTGTATGTCATTCTTAGAGCCTTCCACGAGAGAGTAAGTTCATGTATTTTCTTCAGTATTAAAAGAACGAATTTAAGAACTTGGACAACTCGATTGGTAAGAACACTCCCACAGAGATTCTAGAAGGCGCAGAAACTTCCGGTGAAAGTGCCAGCAACTATTCTTATGTATGTTCTTGAGTTAAAAATAATAATTAATTAATATTTTGTTTTAACTTGCAGTCAACCTAACGTAGCAAAGCTAATAAATTTAAAGATGCTCTCGTTACGACCGCTTCCAATATATCTGAAAATATTGCTGAGTTATTGAATTTGCGTAAACAGATAACATCTGTTCCAGCGCAACCGCCACTGAAATATATGACGATGAAGGCCAATTTAGATAAGATGCTATAAAAGCTTCCAGAGGAATAAGTGGAGGAACTGAATATGAAATTCACAAGGCTCATATTTGAACAGATTCAAAATCAGAAAAATTAAATAAAAAATTTATTTTACGAAACTAAGTTTTTATTTCAATCGTCCAAAAAGACAGCTCGTCGTTGCCATGAGAAAGAACCAGAAACCGAATTGATATAATCCTTTAGGTGATCTCGGGTTTCTTTCCCAATATTGTTTTGACGACCAGCATTAGCTGATGTGATATTGCCAGCAAATAATGAATCGCTCGGAATTGGGCAGTAACTTTCTTTGCTTGTACGCAATAGATAATTGTGCAAATGACAATATGCAGCTATAGTTTTCTGTGCGCGATCTGGACCACGGAGCATTTTTCTGGCAAGGCACAAGAATTTGGAGCACAGAATACCGAACGAATTCTCCACGCATCGTCTTGCTCTACTCAGACGGTAATTAAATATTCGTTCTTCATCGGTTAAACGTCTTGGTTTTCTGGGCGCATATGGCTTAATGATCCTTTTCGACAACGGAAAAGCATCATCTCACACAAAAAAGTATGGGATCTTCTTATTTCCAACGAACATATCCTCCGGAAAAGGTAGCTCTTCTTTCAAAATGCCTTTTCCCAAGTTACTACCCAAGAAGGTGTTAGCATCGCCTTCATTGCCATATGCTCCAATATCAACAATGATAAATTTATATCGAGAAATCCCTGGTAAAAAATTAGCTGTACAAACTGCATAATAACAAAATATTTATTATGTACTTACCATGTAATTAGAAAGATAGAGATTACTCTATAGGATTTTTTAGTTTTAATTATTAAAAAGCGTGCCTGCATTTCCGGGACACTTAATGGCCACATGCTTTCCATCGAATGCCCCGATGCAATTTAGAAAATTCCATATCGCATTAAAATCGTTAGCAATGCTGACAAATAACGATTTCTTTAATGGTGAAAACTCGCTTTCTAATGCTGTACAAATCGCATTTCAAACTTCGTCGAGAATCACCCCGAAATGCTGTTTGCTTATGCGGTACACAGACGACACATGGCTTTGCAAGGATCCGCTGGTTAAATATCTACGAATACTTCAATACAACTAGAGCATTTATAATTTAAACTAATTTTCATAAAATACTTACTCCAATACAATGGCCAGCTTCTCTTTGGGGCTAATTTGGTCATGCGGTCTTGTATTTCTTTTTTTGGGATTAGATGTTCTTCCACCAACTCGAACAAATCATCAAAGCCAGAAGGTGCAATGTGGAAATTCTCATGGAAATTACAAAATATCAGGAAACCTTTCATAACGTTAATCGAGTTAATATTAAAAATCTTACATCTTTATTAAAACGGCCCTTTCCGTTCCGTTCTTGTAAATACGGATTTACAAAAATTGAAGGCGCTACTGGTAGCTTCCGCAAAAATCGGCACACTTAGACCTGCTGCACAAATAATCGCGTCGTCAATTTGTTCAATTAAGTCCATTTTTGGTTGTAAATTATAAAAACGCTTATTTGAACTTTATAATCAATTTGAAGTTTTTCAGCGATAAAATTTGTAAACATCTGTCACTTCGTTTTCTCGAAATTAACATATGTCAAAATTTTACCAGCGATTTTAATGTGAAATAGATGGCATAAAAACTAGGCATACTAGAGCAGAGTATACAGATTGTGAAATGGGTAGTGCATTCTGGAATGAACCTTAATGTTTTAGAGCGTGTCGAAAGCAAATGTTTTTATAATAACAGTTTTGTATACATTTTACACTTCAGATACGAAAAAATATGAATCACTCGACGTATACATCATTTCGAATATTGTGGTCCATTCCGGACTGGACCACCCAGCCATATAAATTTTGTATACTTTAAAGTACTGTACAAATAAAATTGCTCTCTTTCATTTTCACGACATCTGCTGGAATTTCTTGGAACTGAGGGTAGGTCTGTAGATTTTTTGCAGTCATTAGGTACTTTCGGGTGTCTAGTTTCCATAAATAGCAAGCGCATATTTTTCAAATATTGCATTTTCTTTTGATACGTTGCGTTGAAGTTAATTTAGAGTGAAATTAAAAAAAAAAATGGGAAAAGTTAGTGCCGAGTTAAAAAGCAATATGTTGGTATTGCCATGAGAGAATTTATCGACACGTGAAATGCAGCTAGGTTGGATTGTGCACGATGAACTGTTCCATTGAATTAAAAAAAAAAGTGAAATGGGCAGTACGAAGCAAAACAGTGGGTCTGATAGGGCGCGGAGGACAGCACCTGTTGAGGATAGATTCCTGGCTCTCTAAAGTCTACGTAATAGATTTAGAACTGCTACAGATCTTCGACATGATCTTTTTCGAGCACGTGGGGCAGAAATTTCTACATGCGCTGTAAGGCGGAGATTAAAAGATGCCAAAATACCAGACCAGCCCTTCATTTTATGAGGAAGCCACTTTTGACACTACTACTTCGGGCTAAAGAGCATGTTTTGTGGACCCAAGAGACGTTGGACAAAGCAATCTTCTTCGACGAATCAAAGTTCAAGCTGCATGCAGGAGATGACAGACTGCGTGAAGAATTCATGCAGACTTTACCTAGAAAAACGGAAGACGTAATGGTGTGAGGTTGCTTTTCTGGGAACGAAAAGGGTCAATTGTGCTATATTGACCCAATTATCACAGCGAACTTGTATTTGGATGTTCTACGAAATCAGCTTGATCCCACAGATATCGAGTTGCCTCGAGACAGATGTGATTTTGTCTTCTAGTATGACAATGCTCCATGCCACACTGCTAGAACGGTAAGTATAGCATTGCAAATGTTTTGTTAAATTTAATGTTTTTAGTTAATCTGCCAGCAAGGAGCAACTAGTTTTAAACCCAGTTACTAATGTTTGCTTATTTTTCAATTTACATGTGAAGACCTACCTACAAGATAATAAAATCGAGCTATTAAGCTGGCTTCCATATAGCCCAGATCTTAATCAAATCCAAAATGTCTGGGTTATATTAAAACTAAAATTGGCAAGGAATTGACCAGAGACAATTGCAGGACTGATCATGGATACTTGGGATACTTGGGATATTTGGGAGTCCATACCAGCCAGCATATTACGAAATTTAGCAGAATCCATGTCTAATAGATGTAAGGCTGTGATAAAAGCCATGGGAGGGCCCACGAACCATTGAGTTATTTCAATCGATAATTTATTCATTTATGAAAGAAGAACAAAATTAACGCTAATCAAAGAATTAAATTTCTTAAACCTTCTAAACCCTATTTAAACCCAAAAGTTTTGCTGTAATTCCGCAACCTTAGTCTGTTTACTCACGAAAATTTTAAGAAGATTTTAAGTTGTCTAGAAATGTTGGAAGTAACCATTATATTTCGCAAGTGACACATTTGGATTTAGTGATGAAAATTCCAACAAAATGTTAGTGAGCAATTACGTACGCACATGTGTGTATGAGACACCGTCTAACTTTCAAATTGAATAAATTATCCATCAGTTTTTCCTTTAACTTCAAAATTTAGAGGGTATCTTCCAATGACTGATAACGTTCTATTTAGTTAAATTTATTCCTAGATACAGTATACACAAAATTTGCCGAAATATAAAAAAATATTGTTACGCGCTACAAAGTGATA
Source organism: Dioctria linearis (assembly GCA_963930735.1). Taxonomy (NCBI): domain Eukaryota; kingdom Metazoa; phylum Arthropoda; class Insecta; order Diptera; family Asilidae; genus Dioctria; species Dioctria linearis. Next base: position 206,446,920 of record OZ005741.1, on the reverse strand, counting down.
CAAGCGACATCTGTTGGAAATGAAAACAACTTTAGGTTAGTGACATCCTAGTAAACTTACAATACAGATATCTTTAACACTAGTCTTCTGACTTTTAACAAATTTATACTCCGCTAGATCGGTTAGTAACATCTTTTTTGTTTTGCATTACTCTCTTTTTACTGCTTCGCTTTACTTTACCCCTTTCCTAACTCCTTAGCATTTGTTGGATTCCGCTTTCCCACTGTATTTTAGTCTTACTTTTTCTATCTGCTTTTTCTTATCTTCTAGTTTTCATTCACGCTCTTTAGATTTTAGATTTAGTTTAATTATTTTTTATATTTTTTCTTTTTATTTTTTTTCCTTCACACTATGTTTTTAGTTTTATTTCTTTTGTTATTAGTTTATTTTTTTCATTCACTTAACATTATTATTACTTTATCTTGTTCTTTTGTAAATTTATTAAAATTTGTTATCCCTCTAATTGTAAGGTAGTATATTATTGGAAATTTCTGTTAAATACCTTTTTAATTTACAAAATAAATAAATAAATAACAGTATTCAACAATATTAAATAATAAGATTAACAATAAGTGAAAATATTGATTTTTTTATGTGGTTATTAACTAAGTAGCATTCTAAACTTAACTACCTATACCGAAACTGCTAATTAGAACTTAAAATAAAAGAAACTAACCCCAATATCTTGAATTCTAAGATATACTAAGGGCAGATATTCCAACCTTTGACAATAGTTAAACCTAACCACTGACCGTCTACTAGCCTGCTAATAACGGCATAATCGGAAACTAGTCAAAAATACGTACTAATGACTGATTTATTTGGAGAGTTTTAACTAAACGTGGCTGTTCTGCCCAATGAGAACACACAAGAAAAATGTAAGTAAGGATGGGTACTGTAAACGATAACGCCAATGAATATATAAAGTTATTGGTTTATTTCACAATATGTCAAAGTTAATACACTATTCCAAATGCAAAGGGAAATATATTTAAGAGATCACACATTCACGAATATTACTAAAATAATAATAATTAAAACGCTCACTTATGTATCAACTTAAATAAAACAAATTATCATAACTTCAAAAGGAATTCAATTTTCTGAAATGGCACCAATATATATGTATATGTATAAATATAATTACTAAATATGATCAGATATGTATTAAATGGTTAATCAAAATGTACTCACCAATCTAAAATGTGGAATCGACTTTATGACGTTGGTAAATAGATAATTAGTGATTATCTTATTCCAGTCGTGCCCCGGAACAAGATACTTTGTTTCACCCGAGACCCAAAACAAAGTTTGTGTGTTAGTACTGATCTTGTTCTAGTCGTTCCCAGGAACAAGATACTTTACTTCAGTCGAGGCCCAAATTATTTATTCTAGTCGGTATCCCGAATAAATATGTTTATCTCAGTCGAGACCCTAGATAAAGGTTTGAGCTTAGTAAGTGTTATTCTCGTTGCTACCCAGAATAACTGTCTTTATGTCAGTCGAGACCCAAGATAATGTTATTATGTTAGTATTCTTTATTCTAGTCGTTACCCAGAGTAAATTAAATTTGTTAATAATTCAATGTTGTTACCACTAGCCAAGTCGATTCCGATGTATTCTCACTACGTGCTGGATGGAAAATGAGAGCGATTCAATCTTGCCTGCGACTTATATTACCTCTGAATTGCGCACAGTACCGACAAATTATTACAAAATACGCACGAAACCAATAAGTTATTTTACATTGAGCATAGCAACCAAAGTACATTGACCCTAGCAGCTGTGCATAGCAACTGGAATTGTGAGTATTTGTGCTGCCGTTCCTGATTTCGCCTAGGTAAAGTTATTATGATTGTTGCAATATTGCTTAATTTGCTACTTTAAAAGACACATTTGACTGAACAGATGACTTAATCTAATTACATTTGATATGCGTAATGTTAATCGAAGACAAGTTACTTTCCTCTCATTGGATTGTGTCCCGGGTTTATTTATGTGGAATGTAGCCATAATGTTTCGATTGTTGTCTCCACGAAAAAGTGCCTTATCGACGTGCTTGTAGGTAGGTATACATAGTTTCATTCCCAACCTACCCAATAAGCAATTCGAACGGAATTCCGGTCGTTTTCCTTGTCATTTTTGACGGGTTTACCTGGAAATCCGTACTACTTGCGCACGGAATTCCGCTTCTTTGGCCGAAGGGAACTGCGCCGAGATTCCAAGTCTTTGATTGCATTGGTAGATGGAACTGAACGTGGAAATCTATCGGATTTCCATGTTATTTCCTTGTTATTTTCGCACGGAATTCCCAGACTTTTCCATGGCATTTCTGTATGGAATTCCTAGGGATTTCAAAGCTTTTTCTAAATTTTTTAATTAAACAGTGGAACATAAATAATGTGTAAGATGCAAAGCAGTAGAAAAAGTTTCGAAAGTATAGAGAAAATAGTCAAACTGCCATGACTTGAATCCTTGCAAAATGCTAAAATAGAGCTTGATAAAGTCGGAGCAAAGTTTGACAGATTTAGCGTTTTGTAGAAATTAAAGTCATGCCACCTTGATTATTTTCGCTATACTTTCAAAACTTTTTCTACTGCTATGCACTCTACAAATCAATTCAATTCGCAATCGCCTGTTTTTTGCAGAACACTACACGGAACCAAAAGAACACAGCTAATATAAGCCATTAACAATTTTAGTATACCTCCAACACATCTGTAATGCTGAAAATGGCGTTCGCTGTAGCGTGTAAAAACAGCTTTGTGTGGAGAATGCTGTCACTTTTTCCGCTGGAATTCCGTGCGAAAATTCCACATCTGGAATTTTTGCTTATTGGGTAGTTTCAATAATTATAAATTCTTGGAATTAGAATCTTTTGAACGATTTTACCTTCAGGTGGCATTTTAATGTTGGTTTCAACAGTGGCTTTAGTCATTTCATCTAGAAAACTCAACATTAATGCTTTAGTAATTGCTTTCTAACATTTCTTTTCGTATACGTTAGATAAGATTGGGTTAGATAGGGAGTAGGGAAATTTAAGCCTCTATGACCGAACGTACTTACGGTTAAATATTCAAGGCTTACATTAAGACTTTTGGGGTGTCTGAAATTAAAACTGTTAACTGTCTTAGGTTTAAACCGGCAAGTTTCAATTCAATTTAATTATATGTTTTTAAATTTAAACTAAAAATTTTCTGAATTTGAAGCAGTCGAGTTTAATTTTGGAGAAATTTCGTTTTAACTGTTTTCATTATGGTAGAATTCTTCTTGAAGTATTTATTACATAGAAGTTTCGAAATAAAATGAAAAGTTTTGTGGTTTCAATTTTATTATTTATTTGTTTAAGTTTTAAATTCATGTATGTCTACATATTTGAACTTTTATTCTGTATTGAAATTTGTTTACGCAAGTTCATTTTCTATACGAAAAAAATGTTTTTTGACTTTTATGCGATATTATTAAAATAATTTCAGAATTAGAATTATGTACGTGGTTACTTGAGGTAGCCCAATTTCCTATATAAACTGTTGTAAAAATTAAATTATTTGCTCAAGTTTACATCATCTGGTACCCTTATGAATTGTTTGTCAACATAAATTAAATAATATGAAATTGCTAATGGGTTTAGTCCAATTGCCAATATAACTGGCTGCTCTTTGATATTTTTAACGATTTCTTCTTTGGGGGCGTTAATCTAGATATAATGTAACATTTAAAGCTATTTACAAAAATAACGTTTTAATATTCTTTAAATTACTTACATTTCAAAATTTAATTAATTTTAGCTTCGCTTGAGCAAATGATTCTCGTTCCCATAGAAGGTGGAGGTAATAATTTCAGCAGAGTTATAACTAATTTCGTAGAGTTATTCCATTCTAAAACATTGAAAAGAAAAATAAAAATTTATAGTCAATTAAATTAATTATTATAAAATGTTCGGTATACCTCCGCAATCCTGCAAAAGAAATTTTTGAATCTAAAATTTTTAAAAACCGGGAAGATATCCCCAATTTAAAATCAATTTGTCACTGTTATCTGGATACATTAGGTCAAAGTCAAATAATATCTAATTGTAAAGTTTCAGGAATAATGATCGTCTGTCAATGGAGTCAAATGCGGTGCTGAAATCAACAAAAAGGCAGTATACTTTCTTCTTTCCCTTCTTCCATGTGAGACTTACCAGATTATACAAATTTAAAATGTTATCTATCGTCCCATAGTCCGGTCTGAACCCTGCCTGGTAGGTACTCATTTGATATAGAATTCCATTCTATACATATAGTTGGTTAATCTTTCAAGTAGTAAGCCGCAGAAAAGTTTTTGAACTAAATCCATGAACACAACCCCTTTGTAATTCTGTGGCAAGTTTGGGTCACCTTTTTTGTATATTGGAAAGATTAAGGAACGCGTAAAGCTTGATGGCATAGTTCCTGCATTGTAAATCGCATTAAAGGCTTTTGGAAGACTGTTAAAAAAGTTATCTGGGGCATGCTTGTAAGAATCAACTGGTATACCAGCAGGCCCAGGGGCCTTATTAGATTTTGCCTTAATCAAAACCATTCTTTGTTCCTTCACATCTATTTCAACATCCAGTTCTTCCACTGATGTAAAAGGGGTAGCGAACGTAAACTGATTTGGGTCTATTGGGGGATTTAGTAGTGAGCAAAAATAATCACACAATTTGTTTACATCTAGCTTGCAGCCAATATTAAATTGTTGCATTTTTAACTTCCTGACTAGCGGCCACCAATCTTTAGAGTCCTTTACGCTCATCAAACGTTCACCTATATTTGCCTCCAGGCATTCATAGTCAAACTATGGCTGTCAGAGCTTCGAGTTTTTCGGCGTTTTAAATTGCGTGGCTGATCTCATGATTAGATTTGTGAGCTTTTGAATTGTCAGCTCCGAATTATCGTCTATCTGGGGCACTCTATCCGTGTTCAATCCCAACTTAGTGTGAAACAGGTTTTCTCTTTGCATTTTCCAATTGAATTTTGGCATTAGCGACAATTCCCTCATAATACTAGCTACACTTTCTGCACAGTTAACATTTACATGTAGGGAGGTGATCGGAATATATCTCTGATTCCACCTTGAAATCCAGAATCTGATCAAGCTTATCAAATGAAACTAATACCACGTCTATACCGGATACTCCCATAGATCCGATAAAGGTCAATTCCCCTTCAGAATCAGATTTTGATTTGCCATTTGAAATTCACAGGCCATGGTTTGAGCATAGATCCAGAAGTTGTCTACCTCTCGCATTCAAATTTTTATACCTAGACCTCCTATTTTTACAATGCTAGTCTTAGGGTCAAGGTTACCATTTAAACCGCGGACATTATGTTATTTTTTCTTTCATTGTTCTCGAGTCTATCCAATCGATCTTCTAGTTATTTTTCACGACTCACTAAGGTGTCGACAGTATTTTTAAGCCATTCATTTTGTAACATAAGCTAGTCAACTTCACGTTTAATTTCTGCTAGATCATCTTTTGTAGCAACGTTCTCTGCTTTTATTGCATTCCGTACCGCTTGCAGTAATTGATCCATGGACAAGGCCCCAAATTGTTGACGACTGATCATGACAGCAAATATGTTTTGTTTGGTCACCAAACAAACTATTTTCATCGCCGACGCCACTGACCAAGTAACATATTTTTTGTCACCTCCTCCACTGGATGAAACTAGATATTGACTAGTTATCAACAGATGGCGCTCATGACACTATTTCGGATATTCGCATAAACGGATATTCACCGCTGTGCTTTCGTGAGCTCTAGAGCTTGCGGACTATAAAAACACGAGCACCAAACTGAAAGTCAGTCAGTTTTTCTCTGACCATCCAGCAAACAAGTCTAGGACTCTGACCTAGACTTTACCTAGAATTCGAGCTGTTTGAGCCGATTTCAAGTTCCTTTCTTCAAAACCCACCAGGATATTGACCTGGCCACTTGCCCAATCCATAACGGTCGCCCTGAACATTGATCAGGTCTCCCAGACTCCCGCAAAGTTCTCACAAATATTGATTTGGGAATTTCACTAATAGTATAGGCAGATAAGATAGACTTAAGGCGTTCTTGTGTCGTAATTGAGAAAAGTGATCTCGCTACCCACAACTTTTATTACTTTGTATTAAAAGCTTTTTTTCTTCTTCTTCTAATTTCAGTTCATCTCAGATATATCACCGAGAACGAACTGAATTCTTTTTTATTTATTACTTGAAGTGTATTGAGATAATTAGCATTAAGGCTTAAAATTGGAGAGTTTTATTTGAATGAAAATATTGAACAATCGCTTGGTGTTATTCTTCCGGCTTCTATTTCTTTTTCATGTACTTAACAAGTATAGCACACTTGAAAGTTTTCCTGGCTCAAAGTTTCTTATCGTGTTATCAAATAGGAATTTGCCAATTAATCAAAAAAGTGTTGTGTTTCCTCTTTTCAATCAGAATGTTCAATACGAAAAATTTCTTCCCTTTAAGTAGCTAAGATTTCCATTAATTTCACCTACCTGCAACTTATGCAATTATAATTTTCCCTTATCTCAGGTAATTATAATAATATTAATGAGGTGTCATAAAAAGCAAAGTCATCATATGTATTTACCTGGATTCAGGGTTTTGTTGAACTCAAGAAAACTGCTGCTACTGTCGAAGAGCATAAAATTCGTATAAAGAAACTTGAACTCGAAAAGTCTCAAATTAGTAACGATATGGATATCGTATTCGATTGCTTGGGCAAAGATCTCTAGCTTCATTTCTTGAAATTAGAAATATACCGCAGCAACGCGACGAGCATCTCACGGCTACTATTCGTAAGATCCACGACCATTTTAAACTACCTTTGGAAGATGGTGATATCATCAAGGCGTATCGTAGTAATGGAAAGCGTAAAAATAATAACCTGAATAATTCTATTATAGTAAAATACTCCTCTCAATTTTTAAGAGATCGTTTACTTCTGTTTCCAAACTCAGCAAAGATTTAACTGCCAGTATCTTAAGTTTCTCATGGTCTGAAATTATTTATATTAACGAATTTTTAACTAAAGAACTTTATTCCTTATTTTTTAAAGCAAAACAATTCAAAAGGGACCACAACTTTAAATATATCTGGACAAGGAATGCCACTATCTATCTTAAAAAAGATGATCACTCCCATCCAGTAAGTATTAAAAATGATCAATGTCTCAATCATCATCTTAATAGGAAAACTTAGTTCCCTCTAAATGACAGTTAATGTTTACTACCAGAATGTCAGATGGCTTAGAACCAAAACCACAGAGTTTCACTTATCGTTATTATCTAAAGATTATGATATTGTGTGCCATACTGAAACTTTTTTCCAAGCTTATGTCTCTAATGCTGACATTTATGATGTATACAAAAGACAGGAACTTAGAAGTATCTGGTATGAGGGATGGTGATGCTTGTCTTATTCCTGTAAATATATCCCTTAGCTCTTTCTGTTTACATCACCAATCCATCTCAGATGAGGTTCTGTGGGTTGCTGTTAAACTACAAAACTACCTTACATTATATGTGTGCTGTATTTACATACCCCCTAATAGACCCCACGAGTCTTACAATTCCATATTTTCTAGAGTTAGTGAGATAATTCTACAGTTAACCAAAAGTTCTCGCGTTTTATTCTTAGGTGATTTCAATCTCCCATATATTTCCTGGTTCTTAGACAGTACTGAAAATTCTATGATGCCTTCAGGTATTTTTAGTCAAGCAGCTCACTCGTTGATCAACAATATGTCTCTATGCCTCCTAAACCAGTTTAATAGTGTAAACAATTTTAATGACAGGATTCTTGACTTAGTATGGACTGATACCAATATGAATAATATTTGCATATCGTCTTCCCTTTCTCCACTCTCACGGATAGATCTTCATCATCCTCCATTAGACATTACCTTGAATATTACTTTGCCTAAGCCTTCACGTAATGAATTCGTAAAAGAAAGGAACTTTATGTTGGGGGATTATGTTAGCTTGAGTAAGTACATTAGCGGTATTGATTTTTCCACAGTTATTACCTCCGATCCGATGAAATAGCTAACACTGGTATTCATATATTCACCATTAACTAAAAGGAAAATTAGAAATTTTCCGTCCTGCCATAGTCACCAGCTTATCAAAGTTCTTCAATTCAAAGAGAGATATCGTCGTATATATAAAGGCAACCAGCACCCGGACCATTACAAAACTTTCTCATATCTTAGGAAGTTCTCTAAATTTTTAATTAACGCATTTTTTAAGAAATACGTAGAGGCAACTGTACTTTCTCTTCGAGATAATCCTAAAGCTTTCTGGGACTTTAATAAACATTTCTGAAATTCGAATACTCCTCCTAAAGAGATGGTCTTCAAAGAAACTGCCTCTTCATATCCCAGACAAATCTGCGAATTTTTTTCTGAATACTTTTTTCAGTATATTCTGGCGAAGAATCTAATCTTGATTTTACAGCCTTTCAGTGCGACAACAATTTCGCTAATATTAATTTGGGTTTCGTCTATTCAGATAACATAATTAAAATATTGGATGAGCATAATTGCAACAAAAATCCAGGACCAGATTGCATACCTCACTTCTTTTACTATAAGTGTTCTACTAGCCTTTCGAAACCGTTAAGTACTTTATTTAATTTATCAATAGTCAAAAAGGTTTTTCCACCAACATTAAAGCACGTATTTGTTACCCCAGTCCTTAAAGGAGGTAATCCTAGATTTGTAACTAACTATCGTCCAATATCCATTTCCAATACGCTAACTTTAATTTTCGAAAGAGTTATGTATAATCAGGTTCTTGACCAAACTATGCCTTTCCTACCAAATTCGCAACATGGATTCATCCCTGGTCGCTCGACGGTTACAAATTTAGCCCTTTTTACTGATACCATTTGCTTCTGCTCTGGAAGAAAATAAACAGGTAGATCCCAAGGCTTTTGATAAGATTCGCCACAGGCAATATCTTATAAAAATATCAAGAATTGGTTTTGATATGAACGCTGTTCCTTTTCTTTCAATCATACTTAAGAGAAAGGACGGGTTTGGTTCTCTTCAACGGTTCTCAATCCAATTCTTTTGATCAAACATCGGGTGTTCCGCAGGGTACTATTCTTGTTCCTTTTATCTTCCTGATATATATCAATGATGAGATAACTTCGGACACTTTGCTGTACGCAGACGACGCTAAAATTTTCAAAGTAATTTCGGACATTCATGATTGCGAGAGCCTCCAAGACGATATTGCAAGGCTTGAAAATTGGTGCAAAAATAATTATTTGGAGCTAAATATAAATAAGTATAAGATCATAACTTTCTCAAGAAAGCGTGACCCTATCGCATTCCAGTACAAAATTAACAATTTGCCTTTAATACGTGTCAAAGAAGTTAAAGATTTGGGTGTTACTTTTGATGACAAGCTTCTTTTTGCTCCTCACTTAAACCTTATTACTGCTGAAGCATACCGTCTTCTAGGTTTCATTTTCCAAGTATATGTAGATCATTTAAATCAATTGCCACCTTTATTTGACTGTACGTTTCATTGGTCAGAAGCACTCTAGAGTACGCTTGCTAAATTTGGAACCCTTTTTACTCTCGTTACAGTAATCAACTTGAATCTGTCCAGAGAAAATTTACAAGAATACTACTATATAAACTGGAACATAGTGACTTAGAGTACAATGCTAGATTAGTTAGATTTAACATTTTATCCTTAGAAAATCGACGCGCTTATCTTGACATAGTTTTCTTACACAAAATTTTGAATGGATTTGTGCACTGTCCTTACTTGCTTTCCAAAATTGGCGTTAATATTCCTTCCAGATACGCAAGACAATACACTCCCTTCAGATTACTCTTCTCTAGAACTAACCTACGGGAAAAGTCTCCACTATATCGAATTCAGAAGACATACAATGGGCCCTTCTTCCTTTCTTCATAAAATGAAAATAAAATATTTTAAAAATTCGTATTCTGTCGCGGTTCCATAAAATTATTTTATGAATTCTTTTATGAACACGTAACATAAAATAATTAGTACATTCCGCTATGTTTCCGATTACTTTTTGAACAGCTGGTCAATTGACATTTGCGTGATACTCTATCAAATCACCCACTAAATAATCATTTATGAAAGCAGCTCCTTTCTTAATAGCTCTTGAGATACTTTGGGTGTAAAAGTGCTAAAATATGACAACTCCTGACTTGAGTTTGATACGAACAATGTCCGTAGAAATGCAAAGCAGCAGAAAGACATCCATTCCGTTCAATTTTAGATTCCTAACTTAAAGTGAACGGAATAGATGTCTTTCCGGTATGAGGCTATAGTTACTCTATAAGTATTTGAAGTTGTTTTCTTAAAACGAAACATTTTGTGTATAAACTAGAATTATTCATTAATTTCGCAAAATAAGTTTACAAATCACAATATAGGAAATTTATCAATTATCCAGCCGGAAGAACTTTTGAAGCCTAAGGTTGGGCAACTCACATGGATCGTAGGCAAATATAATCAACCTTTTATATTTTACCATACCGCACCAGTGCAAATTTCTACAATTTCTGACAAAACTGTAGTTTTTATGTCTGGCGGTGGACATTTTAGGTTTTAATTAAAACAATTTTCGCACAACAAATGTTAATTGACGCATGTAATTTTCATAAAATGTGTCAAAACACCTTTAAAATGTGCTGCTTAGGTTCTTTTATGTTATGCTCCATAACAGGAAATATTTTACGTTACGATGCATAAAATAAAATAAAATTTCTGGTACAGAATAGGATTTTAGGGAAGTATTTTATTTTAAGGCATAACATAACACAAAATGAAAAAATTTTACGGACAGAATAGAATGTCAGTTTTAGTAACATTGATATTTTCAGCTCGGGCCCTCTAACGTTTAAAAGATTAATCCTAAACGAGATTGGACACTGATCATAAATTTAATTATACTATTTTTTGATTTATTAGCTTTTTTGTGTTTTTGCTTTGTTTGCTCTTTTGTTTCTCAACGTTTTTTTTTAATTTTTCACCATTTTTATCATCATTATTTTTGCTTTGCATCTTGTTTTACTTTATATTTTCGTTTTCTGAAATTTTGTATCTTTTTGTTCCTTGTTTGTTCTTGCTATTGAATTTTGTACTTATGATAATATCTCTGAGCTTGGTTTCTGAATTTTTGTTTTTATTTGTTTTTAGTTTCTAACTACTTTAGTATATTAGGCTTGGTTTTCTATATTATAAATGTTGTAAACTAGCAGTCTAATAACATTTTCATAAATTAATTTACAATTATTATTACTTATTATTTTTATTTAGTAATTGTTCTTCTTATCTATTTTTATTTTTTATTTTGTTTTTGCTGCTCTTCTTTTTATTTTAGTATTTTTTATTTGGTCTAATTAACTCTTAAGGTAGTATCTTAATTGGACTAGAGTCTATGTACTACCTTATTAACAAAATAAAAATAAATAAATAGTAATAAATGTCATAAAGTACTAAACACATACTGAAAGGTTTAGGATTAATCACATCATTTATGGAACTTATATTATTACGTATTAAGACATTTTTAATTGACTTTGACTTACTCTGTATGTGCACCCTACATACAGAGTAAGTCAAAGTCAATTAAAAATGTCATAATACGTAATAATATAAGTTCCATAAATGATGTGATTAATACTAAACGTTTCTTAGAAAAACTGTAATTTATTTCCAAAACAAAAATTATGGAGTCTTAAAAGTCATAAAATTCCTGCATTTTCTGCAATTCCTGGGAACATTTTCCGGAAATACACGACCACTTCAAATACGATTTTCTCCGAAGGTCGCAAGTGGTCGCAGACAAACTGTTTTTTATCGATGCAGGAAGGTTTCTACTTCATTTTGATGCAAATTAGAACGTGGGCATCCCTGCCCATTTTTTAAAAGTTAAAAACAAATGCAAATTTGAACGAAAAATCGTCCTTTTTCATTAAAATTCTATTTGACTTTTATCATAATTTATTGGCCTAATAATGCCATCTACTATATAGTAAGTGATTTTTCATTTATAATAATTCAACCTACCCATACACACATTTTGACAATTGAACTTTGAAATCATAGAAAACTCGAGCATTTCTTTAGAAAAATGAGCTGTTCAAATTTTTCTCTGACTAGCCATTCCAAACACAAAGAGGGGGTAAATATTAAAAGAAAAAATTTTTGCCCCTTTTTTATTATCGAATGGTATTAAAATTTTTAAAATCTACATATGACATGACGAAAATCGACTTTTGAACGGATTGAAAACTATGCGTTTATTCATTGTTAATCATAATATTAAAATTCATAAAAATTTGAGTGAATCGACTAATTTAAGTTAAATCACTAAACAATTTTTAGGTTTAATTAAAAGGAAGCAGGATCGCCGTATAGATAATAAAAGGGAGAGAATTGTTTCAATTTTACTGCAATTTAATACAGCAATTCAATTCGCAATTCTCCCATTACTGTAAAAATATCCACTTGTACAATATCTTTTAATAAATTCAATTTGAATTTGAAATTTAATTATTACGAATTTAAAACTGTGAAGAAAATCGTCTTGCTGGTTTTGTTGTGCA